>CAIGQQ010003388.1:1815997-1829403 GCA_903798035.1 Danio albolineatus | reverse complement strand
AATGTATGGATGTGTTTCCCAGAGATGGGTTGTGGCTGGAAGGGCATCCGCTGCATAAAACAAATGCTGGATAAGTTGGCGGTTCATTCCGCTGTGGCGACCCCGGATTAATAAAGGGACTAAGCCGAAAAGAAAATGAATGAATAATACAAGTTACAAAACACAATTAAATACATCATTTACAAGCTAGAGAAAACAATGAGGCAACCGTTTTAATCACACTTATTTACACTTGTTGGATAGCAGGGCAGATTCACCGTCAGGCCACTGGGAAATGTCCCGGTGCTCTCTATGGCCAGTCCGCCCCTGCATACATCAATAGTCTTTTCTGATCCTTCCTTTAACAAACGGTCGACGAATCCTCCGTTGTAAGCGTGTACATTTCAGAAGCACTCCTCAGAGGAAACACAGCACAAGGCTGGGCTATAATGCTGAGGCATTTTTGCAAAAATAAACCTCAACCACTGACTCTTCATACTTTCATCTCTGGTTCATCAGCACACTTCCAGTAATATCCAGCTGAGCACAGTGCTCTTCTCTGTGTTGCCAGATGTAGCTGACTGATTTCAGCCCAAACCCTATCCAAAAGGTTTTTACCTGCACAATCAAATTCAAAACCGCCCAGTCTGGCAACCTTTGCTTGCGGCTGTTGTTTGTGGGCGGGGTTGGGGGTTTCGAATCTTCCTGGGTCTGCGTGTGCACAAATGGACGGGGCTTATGTTTCGTGTTCACGTCATGCCAAAACGGCTAAAGACTCGTAATCACTGCGATTCGTTTGAGGAACTATGAGTCAACTCTTTTATGGATGAATAAATAGTTTTAAACACTGTGCACTTTCAGATTTAAGCCTTAGCTGGACATTTCACTTCACTTAGAGCTGTGTTACACACTGCATGCAAGCTCATTTTCAAAAACCCATAATAGGGGCTCTTTGAATAAGTAGTTTGAACAAACAACAAACGTGACTTTTTTCGAGTAATGTGAGATTTTTCTCATGACGTCCAGCCATACAGGTGAGGAATAGTGAAAAGTGAAAGCTAAAAAAGGAACAAAGTAACGAGAAATCAAAGGTAGGAGATGAAATGAGCAGGTGGAAAAAAAGAGCAGCCCTGTTTCTTCCTGTAGATGGAAAAACAGAAAGCTGAGTCAGAGCTTTCACCTCACATGATGTCCATTACTTAAACAAGCTGTCCGCTTCAGCAGCTCCACAGGAGACCCTCTGGGTAGTTTATGTATTGATTTAACCGTGAGCCCAGGACCCATTTTTTAGCGTAAATGATTGTTCACTTGGCTTGATGCGTAGGGTTACATGCTCAGCTGTGGGCTTGTTTCCATCACGCGTGAGCCATTTGTAACGCGCACGAGCAGATGGATCGCTGACCGCACAACAGCCTGCAGAGCAGATGTGTTAAATCTTCTCAAATAAAGAGCTGAGCTACTGATGTCGGGTCAGAAACCTTTATGAAGCCAGCTTCTCATAAATGTTTGTTCTCTTGCACGAACAAAAGCATTTTCTCCCACCCTGGGGACACTTTAAAAGAGTCTTAGCATGGAAAACTGGATTTGGCCATTTGAAGTAAGTGTTTAGACTCTTAGGCACAGTTCAGCTGTCAGAACTGGCAGAGGGTCCATTCATGGAAACTGAGGTGCATATGAACTTATATTTACTGTACAGAGCAACAGGTGTTGGCTTGCAGAGTCATGGAGAAGTAAGAGAGGATGATGTACCTGCTCGATCCTCTAATGTTAGACCAAAATATTAATTGGATTCCCAGTGTTTTTAAGGTAAGTGGTAACACACAATTAAGTTGAATGTTACTGAATTTCATTTCATATTTTCGTTTGTTTGCTTAAATTGAGCCCATGTAAATGATTTGCAACCACTTACCTTAAAGTTTGTAAATCCAATGAATAATTTTTTTCATTGTATAGTAGGTCTGTCAGGCGCCACGGTGGCGTAGTGAGTAGCATGTTCGCCTCACAGCAAGAAGGTCGCTGGTTCGAGCCTCGGCTGGGTCAGTTGGCATTTCTGTGTGGAGTTTGCATGTTCTCCTCGTGGTTGCGTGGGTTTCCTCCGGGTGCTCCGGTTTCCCCCACAAGTCCAAAGACATGTGGTACAGGTGAATTGGGTAAGCTAAATTGTCCGTTGTGTATGAGTGTGAATGAGTGTGTATGGATGTTTCCCAGAGATGGGTTGCGGCTGGAAGGGCATCAGCTGCGTAAAACAAATGCTGGATAAGTTAATTCCGCTGTGGTGACCCCAGATTAATAAAGGGACTAAGCCGACAAGAAAATGAATGAATGAATGAATGAATGAGTAGGTCTGTCACGTTTTAGACAATAGTATGATTTACGGTCAATTAAAGGTGATTAACTTCTTTACTAGCTGTGGTGTTGTTGAACTCAATAATCATCAGACTTTAATGATCATAGTGGTTTATTAACAACTCTCAACTACGTGCTTCCATGTTTGCTTTCTCACTCTGATCTCCCAAATCTCATTCTTCTCGTGATATCACTATGCTTTCTACTACACTATATTTATTTCAGTTCGCAATGAATTGTTTCACATGACTTGTAGAGGTTGCATACTCAGTGAACGTGATGTATTTGAGGCCCTGTTTACACTAGTGCGTTTTAGTTTTAAAACGACGTTTTAGCATGAAAACGTTCCGCGTCCACACTAGCGTTTCACCCAGCGTCTCTCAACAGATCTCCGTACACTACTCCACCAAAAACGTATATCACGTGACCATTCGCGCACTGGGCATGCGCGTTCAAGTATAAACAGGAAGCATGTGTCTCGCTTGGCATTTGGTTATTGTTAGTCAACAAACACTGGTTGAACGATGAACGCGATGGCAAAGAAAGCAAGAGAGGTCTTTTTGTGGACAGACGACAAGGTAGAGTTGTTACTTAAAGTAACAAATGAATATAAAACATCCATGGTTATCGAAAATACAGTGTTTACAGTGGAGGCTGGTCTGCCGTCTGCCGGTGGCGTTTTAGTCGTGTGCTTGACGAATAAGGAAAGGATACGCAATGACCCAAAAGCCCCAATCACGTAGTGAATCTCAGCAGCCACGCCTCCGTTTTCAAAGGTCTCCGTTTTCCAACATTCACACTGAGACGCAGCAGCAGCGTTTTAGAATGAAAACGGCCTCTCCAGCGTTTCCAAAACGCTCCGTTTTCGAGGCTTAAAAACTCCGGCGTAGTGTGGACGGATGGCATAACCGTAGCAAAACATATGCATTTTAAAACGAAAACGCACTAGTGTAAACGAGGCCTGAGTGTATCTCGAAAAATGAAAAATGAGGAGGCGGTATTGTTTTGCAGCCTGTACGGTAAGCAGACGCTGATGAAGCGTGAGTGATTTGCATGTGAAGTCATAGCAAAGATGCGTTTAGACATCCTGTGGCCCAAATTGGCCGTTTTGTGCGTTTCACGCACTTCAGACTGCAACAAAAAAAAAAGTGTGAGCAAACATATAACAAACAGAGCAATGGAACGGACAGAAATACAATGATGGAGATTGGTTCAAGGATGATGGCCGCTGGACATGACCAAATTGAAAGACATTATTTGTGCTTTACGTGTATGGCTGGAGGGCGTCACGGTGGCGCAGTGGGTCGTACAATCTCCTCACAGCAAGAGGGTTGCTGGTTCGAGCACCGGCTGGTTCAGTTGGCGTTACTGTGTGGAGTTTGCATGTTTTCCTCATGTTGGTGTAGGTTTCCTCCGGGTGCTCCGGTTTCCCCCACAGTTCAAAGACATGCGCTGTAGGTGAATTGAATAAGCTAAATTGGCCATAGTGTATGAGTGTGAATGCAAGAGTGTATGGGTGCTTCTCCAATGTTGGAACCCCCCCCCCACCCCAACCCACATCTAACGTTATAGTGAAAGCATTCGATTGCTTTCCTGGCGGTTTATGCTCATTTAGGACAAAATTAGTTGTGTTGGAAAAAAAAAACCCATCAAGATCGACATCTTTAGATGTTATTATTATTAATTATGTGTATATGTCTGTTCAAACATGCACCTAAAACCCTGTAACCACTTTTGCTATGCTTCAAATCGCATGTATAGAATCCGTTTGGGAGAAAGGCGTCTATTTATCACTATGGAGCACGTCAGCTGACAGTCACGCATCGCTTTATGACTGTTTCAAGAGTTCACCCTTAGATATGCTTAGCGTTTATAGCAGGTTTGGCATGCTGTCCCGAGAGAGAACCCTGAGCTCGGAGATTTTTGAGCCCAGGGCTCCCGCCCAGTCAATAAGCATATAAGGGGATCCGAGATCAGATAGGTCTCGAAGGCTCCCCTTTTGAAAAGAGAGGAAAAAGGAGGAGATGGGGTGGAAGGGGGGATTCTTCCAAAACACAGATAGAGTGGTAGGGAAAGAACTGATCCATTTATAGTAAGCTTGGATCGCTCTGATTGGATTATTGCTGATTACAGATGATCAGCCAGGCGTGCTAATCATATCACGAGCTCCTCTCGAAATTAGTTTATGAAACTTCACTTCAAGAGTTCACCCTTAGATATGCTTAGCGTTTATAGCAGGTTTGGCATGCTGTCCCGAGAGAGAACCCTGAGCTCGGAGATTTTTGAGCCCAGGGCTCCCGCCCAGTCAATAAGCATATAAGGGGATCCGAGATCAGATAGGTCTCGAAGGCTCCCCAAAAATGCTATTATTAATTCGGGACAGCAGCCGCGTATTTCGAAGAATTACCCCCAAAAAGCTAGAAAGTTTAGTATATCCGGCTGCTGGATATAGTGATTTAGGAAAAAGCATAGGGGGCTCCAGTTGGAGCAAAGGGCGAAACGGGCTCCTGCGGGAGCCCGAGCAGGGGAGGGGGATGGGCGGTGGTGGAGGGTGCCAAAGGGGTGGGCAGGGTTGACTTGTAGAGAGTCAAAAAACAATGCTCGAGGAACACTCCTGACGGAGATAGAGCTGGGAAGTGACAGCACTAAATATAAATATATATGTATATATTGGAGTATATATAAATATATATATATATAATGGGGTAATCTAGGGCCTGGAGGGGGCAATTAAAAGACTTCAGTGAGTCCGGGAGACTGCAGGGACTTGGGTAGCAGTTCTGATATTGGTTTACTTTACTTTACTGCAGGGACTTGGGTAGCAGTTCTTATATGCCATCTCCAGCAAGAATCATGACGTGGGATTTGGGCAGTGGAGATTCTTGCTGGAGGGTGAGCGGCGAGTTGGCGACGACTCCGCGGGAGTCAATGCTCAAGGAACACTCCAAACTGGGAGATAGAGCAGGGAGTGACAGCGCTCTATATAAATATATATCCATAAACCTGGGTCCATTGATATATATATATAATGAGTTTCGGTGGCCGGGGGGGGGGGGGGCGGTGACAAGACCCCTGCGGGGGTCTTAGCCCGGGGAACAGGGCTACTTTGGCTGACTCTAACTGGAGTCTGGGGAAAGGGGATTTGGGTGGTGAAGACTCCTGTTAGAGGGTGACGGGCGGGTTAGGTGCTCAAGGAACACTCCAAACTGGGAGATAGAGCGGGGAGTGGCAGCGCTATATATAAATATATATCTATGTACTTGCATATATAGATATATATATATATAAGGTGAGGGTTGCTAAGGCCTGGGAGGGGCAATGAGGTGACTTCTGTGGGGTTCTGGCTCGGGGTAATCTTTTGCAGGGTTTGAGCCTTGGGGGGGGCAGGGTCCGACAGGAGTCAGGACATAGGATGGGGCGGTGTAGACTCCTGCGGAAAAGGCCAGGGGGGGCGGGGTGACAAGGGGGCTTGGAGGAACTCCAATTGCTATGTGACTGGGGGAGAAAGCCGAGTACTACTCAGGCTAGAAGGTAGCAAAAGAAGAGAGATTGGCTGGGTCATGCCCTCGCCCTTGAGTAGTTGCTGGCTGGCAGCTGGTGAGGGTCATCAGGGCTTATTTGGGGTGCCCTTGGCGAAGACAAGTAAGTCTTTGGGGCAATGGATGCCCGCCTTGCCAGAGTCTGGATTTGGTTTGTTGAAGGGCCTTGTCCTTCTGTGGTGTCTGCCCCAATTCTGAAAAAGAGTAAATACACATGGATCAAGTTGAGACATCTATAAATGAAGAGAAGGGGTTGTGGGGGCAGTAATTTGGGGGGGGGGGCTGGCAGAAAGGGAATAAGGCTCGGCGGAGCGTCTCTGCTTTTGCAGAGGTGCAGTGGTAGTCGGCACTGGTGCATTATGAGTGTTAAATATTGTCAGTAGTGGTATGTAAAGAAGCGAAAAAGGGGTCAGCTAGAACGCCACTGCAGTAGCAGTGGTGCTATGTGTGGGTGTAGCTCGACGAAGCATCTCCGCTATTGCAGAGGTGCAGTGGTAGTCAGTATTGGAAGTTATGGAAGTTGACGCATGCAAGTAAAAGCTGTCAGTAGTGATGTGTAAAGGTGAATGAATGAATAAGGGTTCAGCTAAAGTGTCACTGCGATTGCAGTGATTTAAATGGGTGAGTGTAGCTCAGCGGAGCATCTGTGCTGCTGCCGAGGTGCAGTGGGTCAGTATGGAGGCATATGTGCTCCCACCAGCATATGCTGCTGTATTTATGAGGGGGGTGTGATGATAGTGGTACTGGGAAGCAAGTATATATGAGCTGGTTTGGAGCTTCACTGCTGCAGCGATTAAAGCTCAGGGCAACCCCTAAATAGGGCCAACCTGTGGTGAGAGTAAATGGAAGGGTTTGAGTTAGGAGGAAACTATAAATGAAGAAATAAGGGGAATGGTAGTGAAGGAGCTTGTATGTTAATGGGATGGGGGGGGGGGGGGGGAGAACAGCAGAATAAAGCTTATGCTTAGAATGCATGTGGGAGAAAGTCAGCTGGAAAGGGTTAGCTGGGTGGAATAGCTCTACTGTGGTGTAAGGAAGCTAAGGGGTTTTTAACATGGGTGTGTGGGGGAGGGGATATCAAAATGTGTATAAAATGTCCTGTGTGTAATTGATCTTGTTTTGCTATGGGTAGTAAAGTACAATAATTCCTTCATCCCACAAGTTAGATCAGATAGGGGAATTTGGGATAAAAATGATGTCAGATTGAAACAGTGAGAATATGGCATTGAGGGCCTGAGCTGTGTGAGTGGGAATGCATCCTTGCGTGGAGCGTGAATGTATTTAGAATGGATGTGGAATGTAACAGGCTGGATGAGGGTCAGATTCTGCGGTTAGCTTCTCCGTCTCTGAAAAACAATAGAAAATCGGAAATGAAATGTTATACAACATGGTACATGTAGAGCAGACATAATGAGTTGTTTTGGCTGATATCAGGGTGAGGCATCTTAAAGGGGCAAGTGCAATTGTGATTTTACATGCTTTGTTAATGTGTGCTACAATAGTTTGTAGTCATAATGTGCAAGGATAAAAAGGTGGGCCTTCGTTCCCCTGCAGGGTGGCAGATGAATGGAGAGCTGGTGGTCCAGGAAGTACCTCTTGAAGACTGAACCAGTGAAGTAATAGCAGAGTTTAAGTTTAAACCCCTTAGTGTCATAGAATTGTTTAACAACAAAGCAAATCCATCTAACGTTGAGTCGATGGATGAAACAATCACTGCATTGCCAGAAACACCCTTCTTCCATTCATATCGGGCAAGCAAAAGGTTTGTCTTTGTAATTTTTTTATTTTTTTATTTTTATTTATTTATTTATTTATTTATTTATTTTTTTAATTTATTTATTTTCCCCTTCTCTAAAACACTGAACTTGAAACTTATATCCCCACATGGTATCCAGAATAAATGTTTATCGTGGGCTTGTTTTAATCCATGATAAAATAGCGTTATATTTGGATACACTGACGAGCAAATCTGGCCCAGTTCATTCACAAGGCTTTTTCACGGAGTCCATTCATAAATCTGTCATGGGCGATACCGTCTCAAGTTGGGATCTCATTGGATGTTGACGCTTCTTCAGCTATTGGCTCAAAGGAGTGTCAATCAAAGTCGCGGCCATTTTATTGGCTGAATGTCACAGTGTTTATATTGTGACTTGACTTGCTGTTCTAGTGAAAGTGCTCCAGCGATCAGCTTGGATTCAACCGTGCGTTTCATGGAGGTTTGTCGACGTAAGAATATACTGCGGACTAATGTTTTCCGGACTATATTTCGTGAACCCTTGCAGTCTGGTTACTTCAGCTGTTGGAATATAATGCATCTGTGGACCGGCGGGAGGTTTGAGGTGAGTTTTTGGGTTGAAATCATTCTATTCACGCTGGTCTCGTCTTCCAGATTATTTATAAAATGTTTTAGTTGGAGAGTACTTATTTTGCGGGGCTTCTCCTCAAGCATGCGATGTACAGTACTGCGGGTGAAGTCCGGCTTCTTTGCATAGGCTTGAATCGCCGGCGTCTTTGAGTTTAGTCGGAGTTGTCTTTTGAGAAGCATATTGAAGTAGAAGGCGGAAGAGCTGGTGGGCTGGCGTCTTGCGGGGCTCGATTGCTGGCGAGGCGGAAGTGTCGGCAATTTCATTATGTTGCTGTGATGAAGCTGGGGTGGTCCTGTTTTCTTAAAAACGTGGTCTGGATGATTTCCTGTTTGGTGCTGTACTTTGTGTAGCCTTTTTTGATTGTCCGGGTTGAGAAAGTTCAGTTTGAGCGTTGGAGAGCTGGGGATAGCGGGCGTGGCGTTACCGGGCGGCTTCTTGACGTGTCCATGGTGGGCGAAGTCTGGGGAGTAATGGCGGAGTACAGCTTATGAGATCGGCTTTATTGCATCGTGGTGGGACGGGAATACCGGCGTCTGAAAGATGTTTACGGAGTTCCAGGATGGTGATTTTATTGAAGACATGGGATGACGATCTGGCGGAGGCATCGGAGGAAGCTGGTGAAGGTAGGTGGCGGCTTGGCGATGGTGAATTCGGGCGGCGTTGTGTTATCGCCGCGCGGATGGGCCTGCGGCCTCTCGCTGGGGCCTCGAGTCCGTTTGCTGACGGGGCTGCCTGTCGTTGCGCCGCTGCGGGCGTGTCGGAGAGAGCTGAGCTCTCACTGGTTGTCATGGCGTTGTTGTTGTTGCTGTTATTTCCCTTTTGTCGGCGTCAATTCTTGTTGAGAAGTGTCTTGGTTGTCTGACTGGTTGGTTGGATTGTTGTTTTGGTAGTTGGTTGGCTAGTAGGCTGGTAGGTTGCTGAGGCGTGTTGCTTAGCTTGTGTATTCTTCCAAAACACAGATAGAGTGGTAGGGAAAGAACTGATCCATTTATAGTAAGCTTGGATCGCTCTGATTGTATTATTGCTGATTACAGATGATCAGCCAGGCGTGCTAATCATATCACGAGCTCCTCTCGAAATTAGTTTATGAAACTTCACTTTGAGGATTGCATAGGAGAAGCGACGGCACCTGTAATGAAAAGGAAAGGGAATCGTGCCATTTTTATATATATTTCAAGGTGTTTTTATGCCTAAATAAAACGAAAGCACAGAACTGACTCACATT
Organism: Danio albolineatus; assembly: GCA_903798035.1. Classification (NCBI taxonomy): domain Eukaryota; kingdom Metazoa; phylum Chordata; class Actinopteri; order Cypriniformes; family Danionidae; genus Danio; species Danio albolineatus. The sequence continues at coordinate 1,819,948 of CAIGQQ010003388.1, read as the reverse complement.
TAAGAGCAATGGGGCAGCCCCTGGTAATTCGGTGGTATGGGTTGTGTATAGGGAGGATCGGCTCTTTAATGTTTATTGCCACCCTTCAGAGAAATACTGAAAATACTGCAGAAATACGGGAGAATACCTTTATGGGATGATAGCGGGATAGAACTGTAAAATACAGGAGAATCCCGGGAGAAACGGGAGAGTTGACAGGTATGTGTTGGAAGGGCATTCGCTGCGTAAAACATGCTGGATAAGTTGGCGGTTCATTCCACTGTGTCGACCCCTGATTAATAAAGAGACTAAGCCGAAAGGAAAATGAATGAATGAATATATCAATTATAAGTTGAGATTGCTACAAAAAGTAATTTGATTCAACTACAATTCAAGGTAGGCACAATGTAATGTCTTACAGTGCATGTCTGTTTCCAATCAAATGAAATAAAATACTACAGTGCATTTTTCATCACACTCCTGCAAACAAATGTAAGATATGGTCCTGTACCTTCAAGTGTTGTAAGTTTAATTTCGAATGTGGATAAAGTCTCTGTGGGTAGTAGAATATCGACGCAACCGTCCTTGCATATCAGCTCACATCACTGTCCCGTGCATATCGCTTAAATAATAGATAAACGCAGTCAACTTTAAAGAAGAGTCTTATACACAACTTTCATCATGCTCATCCAATGATCTACCAGCCCTATAACAAGCTCTGCCTATGATTTGTGCTTCTCGTTTGACTTTCAGAGTGAATTTCCATCTTATAGCCCACGTCTCCAGCATGGAACTGAGCCCTTTTTAATTACTGGACTGCTCACATTTTGACATTCTTTTGATGAATTGAGATCTTGAATTGGTTATTTGTGTACTGTTGCATCACTTTTAACAAACGGCTGACTGAGAGCTTAGTGCTGGTCCGGACGCGGGAGATGCAGTTTTAAGTGAGTCCTTTTGAGAGAGTAAATTACTTTGCAATCAGGCTGATGCAACCTTTGCTTCGGGTTTGTAATTCACTCTATCGCGTCTTTAAAAAAACAACTGCGGACAAACCTGGAGTTTATTTGTCTTCAAGTCGATTTTAGGCATATTGTGTGAAGTATTGATCTTATTCTGGTAGTTTTTTTATATTATTATTATTTTTTTTAGAACTTCTGATACAGTTGCCTATGCAAGAAATGACTAGTGATGATAAACGGCAGAAAATTAACAAACTACTTCCTCTAAAAACAAGTGTGTTCATCACTATACATACACTCACCGGCCACTTTATTAGGTACACCTGTCCAACTGCTAACGCAAATTTCTAATCAGTCAATCACAGTAGCTCAATTAATTTAGGCATGTAGACATGGTCAAGACGATCTGCTGCAGTCTAAACTGAGCATCAGAATGGGGAAGAAGGGTGATTACATGACTTTGAATGTGGCATGGCTGTTGGTGCCAGACGGACTGGTCTGAGTATTTCAGAAACTGCTGATCTATTGAGATTTTCTTGCACAACTATCTCTAGGGTTTACAGAGAATGGTCAGAAAAAAAGAAAATATCCAGTGAGCGGCAGTTCTGTGGACGTAAATGCCTTGTTGATGCCAGAGGTCAGAGGAGAATGACCAGACTGGTTCGAGCTGATAGAAAGGCAACAGTAACTCAAATAACCACTCGTTACAACCGAGGTATGCAGAAAATCTTCATCTCATGTGCAAGTCACACCACTTCTCTATCACCTTCACTGGCTTCCGGTAAAGTTTCGTATTGATTTTAAAACACTAGTTGTCACTTTCAAGGCACTTCATCGTCTAGCTCCTCACTATTTCACCAAACTTGTTTACATCTACAGTATACCCCTTCTCGCACTCTTATATCAGCCAACTCTCTCTCTGGTGCCACCTCTCACTTGATTAAGCACGATGGGAGCCAGATCTTTTAGCTCCGTGGCTCCTTGACTATGGAACTCGTTTACCCTGGACTAAGGAGCAGTGATATTCTTCACATCTTTAAATCTTGTCTAAAGACCCATCTTTTTAAGCAAACTTTCTTTTGATTATCTTTTATCATATTATTTTATACTCACAGTGTGTTTGTACCTGCAACTCCTTACATGCAACTCCTTACATGCTGGCAGCGTTTTATTAATTGTTTTAATTTGTTCTGGTATGGCTGTTGATGATTGTTGTGAGGCGAACTTGGGTGTCTAGAAAGGCACCATTTACAAATAAAATGAAATTATTATTATTATTATTATTATTATTATTATTATTATTATTAGGAGCGTCTCTGAATGCACAACCCATCAAACCTTAAGGCAGATGGGCTACAGCAGCAGAAGACCACACCGGGTCAACTGTCAGCTAAGAACTGGAAACTGAGGCTACAATTTGCACAGGTTCAACAAAATTGGACAATAGCAAATTAGAAAAACTTTGCCTGGTCTGACTCAAATGACCTCCACAATCACCACTCAATCCAATAGAGCACCTTTGGGATGTGGTGGAATGGGAGATTCGCATCATGGATGTGCAGCCGACAAATCTGCAGCAACTACGTGATGCTATCATGTCAATATAGACCAAAATCTCTGAGCAATATTTCCAGTACCTAGCTGAATCTATGCGATGAAGGATTAAGGTAGTTCTGAAGGCAAAAGTGGGTCCAACTCAGTACTAGTAAAGTGTACCTAATAAAGTGGCCGGTGAGTATATGAAAGTGAAGAATATAATCAGAAAAGATCAGTTTGCAACATGAAGCAGCATAAGCTGTTTTTAACATCTAAAAAACAATGGAAGTGAATGAGACTGTAACTAATTTACATTTGGTCAGTTTAGTGGCTATTTTTTATGAATACTTACAAAAATGTAAGATTTTTAAAAAGAAGGGATGGCCTCAAACTGGGCCAGTTGGCATTTCTGTGTGGAGTTTGCATGTTCTCCCCGTGGTTGCGTGGGTTTCCTCCGGGTGCTCCGGTTTCCCCCACAGTCCAAAGACATGCGGTACAGGTGAATTGGGTAGGCTGAATTGTCCTTGGTGTATGTGTGTGAATGAGAATGTGTGAATGTGTTTCCCAGGGATGGGTTGTGGCTGGAAGGGCATCCGCTGCGTAAAACAAATGCCGGATAAGTTGGCGGTTCATTCCGCTGTGGCGACCCCGGATTAATAAAGGGACTAAGCCGAAAAGAAAATGAATGAATGAATGAATGATGGCCTCAAACTCCGCGCCTAAACCCAACCTTTATTGGAGCATGAGCAAATCCTACTAAATTGTATAAATGAGATTGTGTGAATTCATACGAATTAGCCACAAATCAAAAAGTTTTGCTTTAGAATTGCCATCAGATATCGTTGGACTGGAAGTTTCAAGCCAAAAATATTCCAAATAACATTTTACATTACATGAATTACATTTCAATATAACATTTTATTGATCTTTTTACAGAAAATAAAGATGGTATTACAGAAACATGTTATTAGTCGTTTGTGGTTGTTTATTGAGTCTTCAGATGACAACATGACATTGTCCGTCAGTCTGTATCTATAGTGAGCACTGCAGTTACTGTAATATTTCAGGCGGTTCAGGAGCGCTGACAGGCTGAAGTGCTCATGCATAAATGCAGGAGAAAGTGCACAGAGTGGCTTTATGGAGAGCTTTATGAGTGGGGTGTATTCAAGGACAACATTCACACTCTTTTACCTCATATTTTCAACTTTTAAACGGAAGCTAAATGCCCTTGCACTTTTATCACATTTGCTCTGTTATATATACAGTTGCTTTATTAGGTGCACATGCTCTTCTGCTTTTCAGTGCAAATATCTAATCAGACTATCCCAATGACTGAAAATCAATGCATTTAGGCATCAAGATGTGGACAAATATTAAGGAGGGATGTGATGAATTATATAATTATATTAGTTATATTAATCAAACAAATAATAATAATAATAATAATAATAATAATAATAATAATAATAATAAT
>CAIGQQ010003388.1:1796770-1815987 GCA_903798035.1 Danio albolineatus | reverse complement strand
ATAATAATAATAATAATAATAATAATAATAATAATAATAATAATAATTATTATTATTATTATTATTATTATTATTATTATTATTATAAAAACATTTTAAGGTCAATATTATTAGCCCCCTTAAGCAATGTTTATTTTTGATTGCCTACAAAACAAACCATTGTTATACAATGGCTTGCCTGATTACAATATTTTGCCTAATTTACCTAGTTAAGCCTTTAAATGGAACTTTAAGCTGAATACTAGTATCTTGAAAAATGTCTAGTAAACATGAAATATTTTAGAAAACTTTTATAGAAAAGTGGGTGAGTCCAGCTTTGTTTAAGTGGGAGTGTCGAGTGACGAAAGAGGGAAGGGTTTGCATGAAAAGGGGAGTTTCAGTACATGCACTACAGCTGATTTTCACAGCGGCAACACAAACACAGACGCAGGGGAGATAAGTGACTACCTTTATATGGACATCAGTAATCAAATTATTTACCTTAATCTGAATAAGCCAATAATATGATGCTGTTTACATGAGCTGCTTTTTGAATGTTCCTTTCATGATCCTGTTTTGCTTATATACAGTAGCACATAATTCGATTAACATCATTGCCACACTATCCACATTTCCTCTGGAGTTTCATGTAATTTCAGGTGTTTCATTCTTATTTTGTCTACTTTTACTGTAGTTTGTCACTTTCACTTCCATTCAGGAACATGTCATTCTATTTGGGCGCGCGCTGATTTTCAAAGCGGCAACACACAAACACAGACGCAGGGGGAGAAAGACAGTGACTGTTTACATCTACATCAGTCATTCGATTATTTGCCCAATTATTAATTTGTCGACATTTCCTGCATGTTCCCTGTGACAAACGAGATGTCAGATACTGCTAAGAGAGCGGTTTTAATGGAGCGTTTAATACCGTGCGGCGTATGAGAGAAATAAAAATAACCTCCGCATTTCTCGGTAACTTAGATGCTCTCGGTAGGTAGCGTCAGAAAGCCGTGTGTGTATACATTATCCTGTCACAAAATTCGGCGAAAATTCTACAATAATGTAATTGTTTGACTGTGGTGTTTACAGGTTTACACTCAGAGAGCAGCATTTACAGCGGATCTTTCAGTCTACAACATTGTAGTGATATTAACATACTGTAAACTCAGTAACAATTCTAATCATTTTCACTAAGGTCTGTCTTTAAACAATGAAACAGTACTGCTGACGATACGAACTAACTTTGCCATCTGAATAAACAAACAAAGAGCACTGATCGATCACTTTCCAAATCTGTAGAGACAGGACAATCAACATGAACTGGAGCGGCATCTATTTTAAAAGAAGACGAGCGGCAAATCTGGATTTCACCATTTCCAGATGCGAAAAGCTCTCGGGTAAAAACGTTCCTTACAAGCGCATTTCTGCTGCGCGGTGGGAGTCCAGCTGCACTCTCATAGTGGGAAATGTAAACAAAACCTTCGTTGCAGCACATAAACACCACAACCTGTGTCTCCAAACAATTCTTCTTCTTTCACTTGTTTTGGCAACACAACGTGGCGTCTCTCTTCCCTCTGGACACTGCAACAGGTGTGTCCATCTTCGAAGCTATCATGCATATTAATGAAGTTGCACCGCATACACAATAGAGCCCGCTGATTGGTTTGCACCAAGTCTATCTCATGACTTAATGCCGCACACTCAGAGACATCACAATGCACTGGCCGGTACAGACGTCTACTCTCCACGCTGGAATACACGCAGCTTCAAAAATTCATTTCAAACCGGAAGAACGAATTTGTTCGAAATAACACAAAACCAACTAATTTTCACTCTTATATAGCTAAATATATGTGTCCTAATAGTGTTTATAGCAGCGTTGGACACTTATGACTGTCAACAGCTCAAAAATGTGTTTTGGTGTTTCTTGACCCTTTAGTCTGTGGAAAAACTCACACCTGAGCAATCCATGTGACTTCAATCTCCATAAGAGAGGCGTTTATAAGCTGCCATCACCAAAAAAGCCTTTTTATATGAAGTATTAAATATATTTCAGTATAGTTCAGCACTTTCTCCTTGTGTCATTGCATTGTTATTACACATAACTCAGATTTCTTTTTGTTTTATTTTTATATTTGTATCATGTTTTATATTTGGATTTTTATCAAACTCTTGTTCAGTTCCATGTCAACAGCTCCTTTTTAAACATAATCACAGGAAACAACATGACGTGCTGAATGCTTTCCCCCCTACTGTATTTTCTCCTACTATTGTCTTTTATACTATTGTACTATTATCAAGTAATTCAATTACTTATTGAGTAACAAAGCTACTTTTCAGAAATAGTAAATAGAAAAGCAATTTAAATACATTTTTAATGATGTTATTAGTAATTAATTACTTTTTTGAAGTAACTTACCACCCAGCACTGGCCTTTCCCTTAAATCACATTAATTCACATTAACTCTCACTGAAGCCTTTCCTCTCTTTGCCCGCCCTAAATACACAGAAAAAGGCATTAATAACCCTGCATCATTATACAGCGCTTGTAAACAGGTTTGCTAAAGTGCAAGTACAGCTTCACAAACAGAAATGTGTTGTTTGTTTACTCTCACAGACGGATCTCAAGATCATTAAGCAAATGCTTTCATTTGTATTTTAGTATAATCATAGTTCTGCCAGTGTTTTTGTCTCAACAGAGAAGAACGATGAGACATACAGTTAAAGGAAAAATTATTAGTACTCCCCAGTTTGTATTTATTTATTTATTTATTTATTTTTGTTAATGATGATGATAATAATAATAATAATAATAATAATAATAATTATTATTATTATTATTATTATTTCCCATTATTAGTACTCCCCAGTTTGTATGTTTATATTTATTTATTTATTTTTGTTTATTATTATTATTATTATTATTATTATTATTATTATTATTATTTTATATCAATTTAATTTTAAAAAATTCTAAACACTATAACACTGTTTTTATACATTTTATAGGAACTTTTAACATGTACTAAAGAAAAAAAAACATAAAGAAAATATATAAAACATAATATTAATAATTACAATTACAAGTATATAAATAAATTCCCAGCTGATGTTTAACAGAGCAAGGAAACTTTCACAGTATTTCTTATTTTATTTATCTTCTGAGGAAAGTCTTGTTTCTTTTAGTTTGGGTGGAACAAAAGTATTTAAAATGATTTTAGGGTCAATATTATTAGCCCAAGTATTATTCGATTGGCTTCAGAACAATCCACTGCGGTCCAATGACCTGCCCTTGTTTGACACCCAGTGGTTGAACAGGTATTGCACTCCTGGTTCAAAACGCACACGAGCAGGTTGCCAGATTGACAACGCCAACAAAGGCTCATTAAAATTGTGTTCTAAAAAAAAAACAACGGCATGTGATAGAAGGAATATTCTCCGTATTAAAAGGAGTTTTGTTCTAACCAACACCTGAAGTTGATGTATTAGAAACGGCTTCTATTTATCACAGTTGAACAACAGAAAACTGACAATGATCACCTCAGGTACACCTCATGTGCTTTATTCAGTCAGTTAAATGCTAACAATGTGAGCTTAAATGCCATTTTACATGACATTTTTTTTTTGCCATACTACTAAAAGCAGCAGCAGATCATTCACCTCAGATCTTGAGAATAAAATAAACAATTTGAAACTGAACTTTAGAACTGTAACCCAGTACAAACCTACACATATCAGTGATTCAGCATGTACATTTAATAATGTTAAAAATATTTTATATGGATTAATTAGATTAAAAACCTTACCATTTCGTTGGAGTGCAGTAAGTGCACTATTCTGTGCTTCTAAATGGCTGTATTTTAAAATTTCTGTTGTGTTTCGTCTGGTGCAAACAACCAATTTGCTTATCACTGCAAATCTCATCATGTAGCGTGTTGTTAGGACACGGGGTTACAATGTAACCTGCTCACCTAATGTATACATTTGTAATATTTATATCATTTGAAACTTAATAACCACCTCATGTGGAACTCTGAATCTGCATCTCATTTTGGAGTCTGCTACTGTCCACCAGAGATCACATTTCAGTCACGGACGCATATTTTAAGAGCTTTCCTGACTGATTAAATGAAATACGCAGTATTCCAGCAAGGCAACCCGGGGTGCTGAAATATAATTGGCTAAACTGGCATTGGGCGGGTTAAAGGGACCATGACAAAGACAGCCGTTACAGCACATAACGCACATTTTCAAAGCAAAGTATCTGACTTCAGCATTGTTTTTTTAAGACAAACAAGAATGTTCACGGAGCATGTTTCTTAAATATCTGCAATCACAGTATGGTATTTTTATGCTTTAAAACAGTCAAAAACTTACATACAGCACCACCATAACTTGACCTAATTACCTTAGCTTTGAAATTCCACTTTAACATTAATATCTTAATAAATAATTGGTAAAACGTTATGTACTGTCAACATGGCAAATAAAAAATAATTAGAACTGACTTATTAAAACTTGTGTTTAAAAAGGTGTTAAAAAAATCTCTGTTAAACATCACTTGGGTTGAAATATAACACAAAAAAGGTCACTAATTTTGACTTCAACTGTATGTGCTATATTCATCCAAGGCTTTTCTCTCTTGAAGTCCCATATTCTTTGTCTTTAACCAGATGAAAAGATAAAATAGTCTTTCTCAGCTCTGAAAGCCTCCATACCATCATTAGTACACCTAGAAAATGCCTCCACATCCTCAAACCCCTCTCATTTGCGCTCAGACCATCTACCATTTTGATGTATTATTTACGGCCGTGCCGATGGGGAGGAAGACCGCAAAAGAGGACGACTGAAAAGAAAGAAAGAAATAGTCTGAAAGCGCAATAGGGAGGGGGGTGGGGGTGCTGTTTTTATCTTTTCTCTCTTGTTTTTTTTGCTCTGCGCGGAGCCCCGTGAGACATGAGCGTCCATTGAGCAGACATGGCTTTTGTGTCCAGCTCGCTGACATTGTGGACTAATGGGATGGTTGCTCTGGGGTTTTGTGTCTTCATTACAAAAGCATCAGATCTCGACCCTGGCCTGCATTCCTTTACTGGGTCTCGCTGATCGATAGGCAGCTAGCTATTTATTGTAGCATCTGTTTCGTGCTTTGTTTTGGATTATGGATGATTATGTTTTGCATAGCATTGGATAGTGTATGTGGGAGTGTTTGGATGAGGAAAATGTATAGTACAGAACAATGCCTGCTGAGTATAAATGATTTGCCCTCCTGTCAATTTTTTTGTTTTCTTTTTCAGATATTTCCCAAATTATGTTTAACTGAGCAAGGACTTTTTCACAGTATTTCCTATAATAGTTTTTATTCTATTTGTTTTATTTCGGCTAGAATAATTGTATTATTTTTTTAAACAATTCTAAGGTCAATATTATTAGCCCCTTTAAGCTATATTTGTTTTCGATCGTCTACAGAACAAACCATCATTATGAGTTGCCTAATTAAATTCAGCTTTTAAATGTCTCTTTAAGCTGAGTACTAGTTTCTTGAAAAATATCTCAAATATTATACTGTCATCATGGTTAAGATAATAGTAATGAGTTATACGGGGGGCTTATAATTCTGACTTTAACTGTATAGTGATTATAATGGTGCTGTTTTATGTTGTTATTGTCACATGACCTCGCTGTGTTGCATGTTTTGGTGGTGTTCATTTTTCATCATGGAACAAAAATGAGTTGTATTTTGTTGAGTTAAATTTGGCATAACACCATTATATTCTTTGATAATCTGGTATACAAGATTAAATAAAAGATGTTAGAAGTTACTTGTACTTCGTTTGTTTGTTGTTTGGTATTGCAAACAATATAAAGTACATAATAATTGTTTATCTGGATTTGTTACATTCTGCTAAGTTTATCTGGATTTGATAGTTTTTATTATTTATTTTTTTTTTTTACAATTTATACATTTGAAAAATTATTTTTGCTGCTTGTTTAAACTATTTATTTAAAATGAGTTTTTTACAGAATCTTTTTTTTGTTCAATCCATTAAAATTTGTAATAAGGATTAAGTTAACTTAATCAATTTGTGTTGCGACAGCATGAAGGAATTGTGTAGAACCCAGCATTTTTTACAGTGTATTTATTTATTTAAATATGTATTTTATAATTATATATTTATAGTTAATGATAATGTTTGGTTTATTCTGTAAACTACTGATTTTTTCCCATTTTAAAATGCCTGTTGTCATTCAGAGCATTTTACATATATTGGTATAAAATAACAAAAATGGTGTCATGTGTGCTTTTTAAAGAGAGAGGGTTTATCCAAAAATGCAATTATTTATGGAAATTGTTATTTGGTTGTTTGACCAAATATTTATTTTTTAGGCCTTAACTTTGGTATTGTTTAAAGGGATAGTTCACTCCAAAAAGAAAATGTTCTTACTCTTCATTCACCCTCAAGTGGTTCTAGACTGTTATGGGTTTTGTTGTTTTATTTTATTCTGTTGAAAACAAAAGAAGATATTTGGTGGAAATCTAGAAACCAGTAACCATTGATTCCATAGTAGAAAAAACAAATATTATGGAAGTCAATGATTATTGGCTTTCAGCTTCAAAATGTCTTCTTTTGTGTTCAGTTATAGAGTTATATAATGTTATATAATGATTTTTTAAAAAAATTCTGACCAGTTGTCATTTTCTGAAAAACAACATATGCTGTGTATATTTGTGTTTTTGTAATAATATGTAATTTTACTACAATTTAAAATAAGTATTTCTACTGTGCCTGTGGTTAAACTGAATTTTAACTTTTACTCCAGCACAGGATAATATAGTTGGCTAAAATGATAAAGCTAAACTTTTCTTTGTTACTTGAAATCAAATAAATACTCCTTTTAGAACAACCCAGTCTCTTTATTGATACGTACCCCTATATACATTTCTGGAGATCACGAAAAACATCCCAGGAGGTACGTTTTTTGCAATTTTTGTTTTCGTGAATCCACCAGAAGCTGCTGTGTAGGGCTATGCAATTAATCAAAATCTAATTGTAATCGTGATTTGAAACGTTGCGGTTAGCTAATCACAAGAGACTACGGTATGAAATGTATGTTTTATTTAATTTCCACCATTCAGAGCAAATGCGTGACTGCTGTCTGTGTGTGACAATTTCACTAGTCAATTGAGTGAGCAGACTTTCTTTCTACCCAATCAGAATTGCGCCACCAAACTATGCAGAAGGCCCACAATACATTTTTTTTTGAAAAAGAACAAACGGTAAAGTGCAGGATGAATGGGATGGTGGCGTCTGCTGCTTCAGAAGCATTAATTGAAGAATTAATAGCAAAGAAAAACGGCATGTCGGTAATATGGGAATATTTTATTCACACACACGGATCAAAAACGGGTCATTTGTAACAGATGTTGCAGAATTTTTGCCACATCACAAGGAAATACAACAACTAGCACCTAAAAAGCAACACAGACGGCTATATGAGGAGTGTCATGCTAAAAAGTCAACTGAAAGTATTGTAAACATATTGTGTATTGCCAGTGACACTCAGTCTAGTAGCAAGCAACAGCAAAGTACAGTTTCAGACTTTACACCATATGAACATATTTGCACATACACTAGCCATTTTGCAGTACCACAGCTCTACCTTGAATGCTGAGATATTTTGTGTAGCATCTATGATCATTATTTTTTTGTTTTTTTGACAATATAGGTGACAAAGTCTTTTATCAGCCATGTTAGTTTGCTGAGTGTTCACTCACTGCATTTTAGCAGAAAGAAGCTACGATACACGTTATCGAGCTGAAGTTTGTTTACAAAAATTAAATCGCAAATCAAATCCTAATTGCAATATCTGTAAAAAAAATCGCAATTAGATATTTTCCCCAAATCCCACAGCCCTACTGCTGTGTACGCTTTTTCAGATCTCAAATTTCTCTCGTGACTGCCATTTACGCCTACTGTTCTCACGTATATTTACCAGAAGCTGCTGTCAATCGACTGACCGATTTATAACCCCCGACCCACCCTCTTTGTTAAACCCAACCGATAGTGTTTTTAAAAGCACAGATTAACCCACCCACTGCTTTCCCTAAACACAACCAACATTTAGAAAAAGAAAATACATTGTGGCCGCCTGTTATTTTTCCACATTTTCTGATCTTACCACATTCTCACCCTGTTAATTACTTGTTTATTTAATTTTTTACTTTTGTTTTTGTTTTTCCTGCTTTCTGGAACCATTCTTTGTTGGACTCGAACCCTGTCATCGCGATCAGCTCCTATCTGCGTCTCAAGTCCACCAACGTACATGGTGAGCTACTGAGCAAACTGGTAACAGTGGAAAAGCTGTCCACACGGAGGTAGAGGCGGTCAGCTGGCAGCACTAAAAGAAACAGAAGCTGTCGGTCGCGTCATACTGCCCCGCAGTATTCGTTTTAAAGAAGAAATGCAGCCATACGTAGCTCTGGCTACATAATTCGAGATCTCTAGAAATGTATACAGGGGTAGGTATTCACAATGAGCCTGTGTTACAATAAAATTTGCATATATGCAAAACCACAAAATAGGGAAACTGTTAATGAAACTGATATTTTTTTCAGTTTGGTGCAAATAAACAGCATTCATAAAAACACAGTCCATACAGGATCACATTTGCCTTTAGTTTTTTCACGTTTCTTAAAATAAAAGTGCTAAAATGTAATAATTATGCACCCTTTGATGTGATAATCCCAATATGATGAGTCATTCGGATGACCTAATTACTGTAACACGTGTTATTAAACTTTACGTTTCTTCATTGCATAAAAACAGACACTTTAAGCTCATGTGTTCATCACGCAGGTGTTATTACTCTGGGACTGTTTTTTCAGCTGAACTCCTCGCTGGTCACTCACTGTAAACATGTTTGTTTTCTCACCCATGCTCAGACGCCAAAAATGGCTCTTCAGATCATCCATCCAGCGGCTTCAGCCTTTCCTCTCCCTTAAGAGACTTACATAACCGTTTCCTTGAGTCCACCTCCATGAGTAGGCATAAATCCCACAGCCACCCACCACTGCAGTTCGCTGAATACCCAGCATACACTGGGGCTAAAGTGCTCTACAACCCCTGGCTTTAGTGGCCCGGTCGAGGCCCTCGCGTAGGTAAAAAGGTTTTCATGCTGAAACACAATCCAAAGACATGAGTGCTTTTTATAAATAGCGACAGGCTGTTATTTGGACTAGCATGAGAGACAGTGATGTGTTTGCTCAGTGTAGCATTGGATTGCTCCGTGTATCACTTTGTGATGGGCAGAATTAATTGGAGAACAGCAGTGTTTGGATCAGTTCAGTGAAGCGTCGGGCACACCTTCAAACTTTTATATGCTGACTCATTTCATTAAGAAGATGTGCGGTTTAATGATAAAAACTAAATTGGGTCCAACTTTTTTATTAAGTGGCCTTAATTACTGTGTACTTACATTTGAAATTAGTAATTTGGTACTATGCACTTATTGTATACAGGTACGTACAGTTTAAGTCAGAATTATTAGGCCTGCTTTATATTTCCCCCCCAATTTCTGTTTAATAGAAGCACATTTCTAAACGTAATAGTTTTAATAACTCATTTCTAATAACTGATTTCTTTTATCTTTGCTATGATGCATAATATTTGACTAGATTTTTTTTCAAGACACTAGTATTCAGATTAAAGTGACATTTAAAGGCTTAACTAGGTTAATTAAGCAAGTTAGGGTGATTGTAATGTTGTCACGATCACCAGCGATCTAACTTCCAGAGATCGCTGGTACACACACATTTCACACAAGAACTACAAATCCACCTGTTCATGGACTACATCTGCACTCATGCAACACACACACACTCCTGCTCTTAGTCACCACTGATTAGAGACTCCCAGCTGAAGCCACTCACTACTGATTCACAGACTATATAAACTGCACAGACACACACACAGTCGCTGAGTCTTGTTTGCTTCTAGTGACATTACGACGCGTTTCCTTGGTCTTGTTTTCCCGTGTTTATACCCTCGCCTTGCTAATCTGTTCATTCCTGCCTGCCGCCAGCCTCTTGACTCCTTGCCTGTTATTGACTACGATTCTGGACTGTCTTTATGCATCTGTTTGCTCCCGTTGACCATTGTTTACCTGACATCTCTATTAAACCTGCATTTGGATCCACACCTTCAGTTGTAAGTGTTACTCCCCGTGTTACAAATGTAATGTAATGTATATTTATGTAGCACATTTATTGTGTATGGCCATACACCCAAAGTTCTTCACAATCATGATTGGGGTCCCTCCACACCACCACCAGTGTGCAGCATCCACTTGGATCATGCGATGGCAGCCACAGGACAACAGCGCCAGTGTGCTCACCACACACCAGCTTTTGTTGGAGTGCAGAGGCAGTGATACAGCCAGTTTGGTGGATGGGGGATGATTGGGAGGCCATGATCGTAAGGGCCCGGACACTGGACTTACACCCCTACTCTTTAAGAGAAGTGCCATGGGATTTTTAATGACCACAGAGAGTCAGGACCTCGGTTTAACGTCTCATCCGAAAGACTGGAAGTTAGGCAAGTTAGTTGTATAACGATGGTTTGTTCTGTAGACAATCCAAAAAAATATTGCATAAGGCGGCTAATAATATAACCTTAAAATGGTTTTAAAAAATCAAAAGCTGCATTTATTCAAGCCAAAATAAAACAAATAAGACTTTCTCCAAAAAAAAAAATATTTTCCGACATACTGTGAAAATTTCCTTGCTCTGTTAAACATCATTTGGGAAATATTTTAAAAAGAAAGAAAAAAATCAAAGGGGAGCTAAAAATTCTGACTTAATCGTGTATATACTGTGTATATATATAAATATATATTTGTATGTATGACATATAGCTAGGGCCAGACGAAATCTGCAGACATTTTTTGCTGTTTCTGCTAAGTATTTTGTTAAAAATCTGCGGATTTATGCGGAATGTTTTTGGGAGTATCATAACAAAAAAAAAAATTATATATGAAATAAAAAGTAATACCTTTTAAACTTTTAGTTAATGTTTACAATGCGAATCCAGTTAGATTCACTTTATTTAGTAAACAAAGCAAGCCACTTGTATAAAATCTCTACTAAAAGACAGAAAATATGACTTCACAAACTGTGTTGTAAATAAATCACATGAATATTTTCATATTAATCAATATTTTTACTGAAATTAATTTTAAAAACTGAATAAATATTAATTTACACACATTCACACAAGTAAATAAACAAAATCAATTATGGGCTAAAAATCTGCAGAAATCTGCGGAATTCTGCATGCGCAGATTCTTTGTGGGCCTACATATAGCCTATATTCATCAGGTCCGAGCAACATTTCCAGGTTTTGATGAATAAGCTATACATTAATACTTTACTAGTACAGCAGTTTTCTTTTTATTTTAAGAACAGTGCCATTTTAATGAACTTTTTCACTGCTTGCTATACAGTTTTTATACACACATGCCAATTTGCACATAACAGCTGCACATATAACGCTGTATAAAGTAATATGCAACGGTATATGTGCAGCTGTTATGTGCAAAGTTGCACTGTAGAAGCTTCGTCATGAAAACAAATTCCTCGTATGTGTGAACAGTGAACATACCTGGCAATAAATCTCTTTCTGATTCTGATTCTGAAAAGCACATTTTAATTTAAACGGTGACGTTTTTTTGTGTGTGTGCAAGTTCAGTTAATGTTCAAACTATTTATAATGGTTAAAGTGGCTGACAATAATATTCTTAATACATATTCATAATAACAGATAATCCGCCTCGTTTTTGAACTGTGCGGTTACAGCGGATACTGCTTAATTAGGCTTTATTTCAATACTCTATTTCAATATTGGTCATTATGGTGGTACTTGGAGAGACACTTTTTTTCTGAGGTGGTGCTTGGTGAAAATTTTTTGAGAACCACTAGCTTGGAGAGTAACAGGTTTGATCCTTACTAGCAGTGCCCTCACCACTGTACCCTTCACTTAACCCCAGGTTTCTCCAGGCAGATTGTTCCTCTTGCAAATCCACTGTAAATCACTTTGGATAAAAGCAGCTGCTAAATTAAGGAAGCACTAATTACTAATTAAGGAGTGAGAGCAAAGGGAGAAGACACTGTGGTAAAGGGGGAGATGTACAAGCTGAAGTGTGGAAGAGCAAAAGGTTAAATGAGACACGGCGAAAGAAATAAATGAATAAATTAGCTCAGCGTGACACCGCTACATGGCCAGAAATGTTCTCCTTTTAGTCGGTTCAAAAGGACACATGGTGGGCTTCACGCTGCTGGAGGCAGGTGGGCTGAAATGCTGGTGAGAAGCCCAGACAGAGATGCATTTGGGCCAGAGATGGGAGCATCGGAGCTTGGCTGTTGACTTTTGGCTGGAACGGACTCCAATCCATTTAACAGCATCTCCATGGGACATCCAGGGTTTGCCTGTGGCGCTCGGAGGGCTGTTTGGGAAGACAGGATGGGGGAAGTCGTGCCCTTGAGTTTTCTCTTTACGTGCAAATGTACTCACAAGCATGTTAATGCACACTTAACAATGCTTGAACATTTTGTAATAGCTGGGAGGGGTTTCAGTAATGTAATGAGATACTTAAAGTCCTCTTGAAATTCTGAATTTTTTAAAGATGTTATTATCAATATGTTAGTCTTAAGGATATCTATACGCTTCTGCATCTTAACAGATTTTCACAATTTCCTACATTGTCTAAATGCACTTATACGTGCATTTTTGTTTATATGTGGCGCTCTGATTTTTGTTTGAGAAGACAGAAAGGGGAAAGTCGTGCCCTCGAGTTTTCTGTTTGCGTGCAAATGTACTCACGAGGATGTTAATGCACACTAACAATGCGTGAACACAATACTAACCTCTTGTACATCACATTGCGACCCGGACAAGCATAAAACAAATCAGCCGAGACTTCCTCTAGCAGCGATTCTGTTAAGTGGAGCTATTTCATGCTGAGAGGGGACAACAATAGCCTCTCTAGTGCTGCCGGGACATTTGCTTTCGTGCTGGGCTTGTGTTTCGAACTTGACCCTTGACTCTTCCTCCTTAGTTTCTGATCACGCAATTCCCAAAGCATCTGTACTCGGCTGTGCCGGGTCAAACAGGGGGGAAAGGAAACTGATGATGAATGAACAGGCAAAATTGAGATGGAGTCTTGCCCATATTTCTTTCCCTTTGCTCTTTTGTATGTTCAAGATTTTGGCTAATTAATTTTATGCTTTCAGCAACGAGTGACATTAAAGGTGGGCTGGTTATTTTTATTTTCTTCTTTTATCACTGCTACAAATATGATCTGTAATTAAGATGCTGTCTTTAAGATGCTGTACATTGCAATATCAGTATTTTAACACTGTTCTTTATGTTTTTAAATGTGTGTGTTGTAACACACAAAGCAAAACCAACCAACAAACAATTTTTTTTGTTTTTATTTTGATAATAATAATAAATATAATAATAATAATAATAATAATAATAATATTAATAAGGGTTGGGTCGATAGACTATGCCATTGTCCATCGCCGATGGCCGATAGACAAAATGATGCTAAGCTGGCATTGCGATCCTCTGCCTGCTGCCGTTGCAAAATACACACTTAGGCCTTGTTTACACTTATAGGTCTTAGTTTTAAAAGGCCGTTTTAGAACAAAAACAATCCACTGGCGTTTCATCTGGCATTTCTGAACAGCCCTCCTTCCACACTTTACCGCTGAAAACGCACATCACGTGACCACAGGCACACATACACAAACACACACACACCATCTAACGACTCTTAGGTCTTTTGAATCTATCAGGTAACGTGTCACAGCATCAGTCCGCTGCTTCTTTCGCTTTCACGCTTGTACTTTTGTCATTTTAGTGAAAACCTCAGGCACTGTTGGTTGGTTCCTCTTGGTTGTGCACCTTTTTTTACCAACCAAGTTTGTCTACACCATCATAGCGACACAGATCATTCTGCCTATTCATGCCAGAGTCGCGTGGAAAAAGTGATTGACAGGTGGAAATTTGTGTGTAACTTATTTATTTATGATTTGGTTACGGATAAAAAAAAAGACCATGTGGGTCAGGTTGGTATAACGGTAGGCTACAAATAATTAATTTGTTATGAATTAGTTAATTATTCATAAATAATTATTTCATCGCCACCTATGACAACGATGCCATCGTCCATCACGATGTTTCACATTAGACATTAAGTTGGTCGACATCGCCCAACCCTAATTATAAAAATAACAACAAAAATAATAATGCATAATTACATAATAATTAATAGTAATTACAAATGTTTTAGTGGCAAGTCATTATATTAGAACGATTTTGAAGGGAGTTGTAACACTGGATACTTCAGCGTTGAATCACAGGAAGAACATAAATACATCGGTATAGACAGCATTTATTTATATTTATATATTTATTTATAATTAGTTATTTAGTTATAATTAGGGCTGCAACTGATTATTTTGGTAATGAATTATTTGGGCAATTTACTCATCGATTAATCGATTAATTGGATCAGAAACTATTATTTTTTTATTGACATTTTATAAATTATATAAATCTGTAAATCTGAACATTATTTTATGTATAAAAGTATACTTTAAAAAAAAGCCATAGCTTACTGGGTGATTGCTTTTTTCTGCAGCTGGTTA
Source organism: Danio albolineatus (assembly GCA_903798035.1). Taxonomy (NCBI): domain Eukaryota; kingdom Metazoa; phylum Chordata; class Actinopteri; order Cypriniformes; family Danionidae; genus Danio; species Danio albolineatus. The sequence continues at coordinate 1,801,295 of CAIGQQ010003388.1, read as the reverse complement.
TAGCCTCCATTGTGCTAACAACGAATTTCATTATTATTGATGAAATAATTTTGTATCAATTAGTTGTTGCAGCCCTAGTAAAAATATTACACAATGTTATCATTTTATAATCAGTCTAAGGCCCCGTTTACACTAGTTTTAAAACGGCGTTTTAGCAAGAAAATGATCCGCGTCCACACTAGCGTTTTCACCCAGCGTCTCAACAGATCTTCGTCTTCACTACTCCACCAGAAACGTATATTACGTGACCATTTGCGCACTCTGGGCATGCGCATTCAAGTATAAACAGGAAGCATGCGTCTCGCTCGGCATTTAGTTATTGTTAGTCAACAAACGCTGGTTGAATGATGAATGCGATGGCAAAGAAAGCAAGAGAGGTCTTTTTGAGGACAGATGACGAGGTTGAATTGTTACTTAAAGTAACAAATGAATATAAAACATCTATCGTTTTGAAAATACAGTGTTTACAGTGAAGGCTGGTCTGCTGTCTGCCGGTGACGTTATAGCGCTTGACGAATAAGGGAAGGATACGCAATGACCCAAAGCCCCAATCACGTAGCGAATCTCAGCAGCCATGCCTCTGTTTTCAAAAGTATGCGTTTCCCTCCATCCACACTGAGACGCAACAGCAGCGTTTTAGAATGAAAACGCTCTCTCCAGCGTTTCTAAAATGCTCCGTTTTCGCACCTCGAAAACTCCGGCGTAGTGTGGACGGATGGCGTAACCGTAGCAAAACTTATGCGTTTTAAAACGAAAACGCACTAGTGTAAACGGGGCCTAAGCTTAAATGCAGCATAAAATTAAAATATATTTTTAAATGCTAGTAGGCTATCAGTCTGTTATAAAGGATATCTATGCTAGTGTGCTCCAAAACAGTGACATACTGTAATAAATGCCTAATAAATGAATCAATTTTTTTCACATCACCTCATACTTCAGCTTCATCAAATCTTGACCAATCAAATGTTCTCTAAATTCGTACAAGCTCAACCACTCTTAGCTGTGATTTTAAAACAAAAAATTATTGGCTTTTTTTTTTAGAGTTGCCCCCTCCTCTCTTTACTTTTCAGTTGAGATTAGCTCAGATGGGACCTTTAAATAGTGATACATCCATCTTCATTTATTTAGATCACATTTAAACAAATTCTGCAGATTTTCCTTGTAAATTAACATAGAAAATGAACCTGATTCTATCTGGGCCTGCCAGTGAGTCTGGAGAGTGAGGCTCTTGCTTTATTTAGTTTGGATCAAAGACGTCACATTACACTTTCGCTCACATTAAAAGTGCAAGGAGTTTTTTCCAGAACATCCTCTTAGCATGACAAAGCACTGGGATGTGTTCCCCTCAACAAAGGCTCAGTGTAGTGTTACCTTTTGACTTAAGCTGAATGGGACGAGTCTCCCTAAACTGGAATGTTATGGGAAATTTCAGGCAACTGTGCCTCCAAACAAAAACACTGAAACCCAATTCCCTGATTTGCATTAAAAAAACGTTCATCAAAGTCCAAGAGGGTAAAAAAAAACAATAATTTAGTCAGACTATCGGCTATGGGGGAAAGGGATTAATTAATTATGGATCACAATTCTTCTCCTCTCGCTTCCCTCACTTTTAATTGCAAAAGCATTTGGACTTTGGCGGTAATTATGTGGTAATTATCACGGATAGATTACAAACATTTGGTGCTGGATCCCATCAGGCTAATTTGAATAGATGGATCCTTTTGCTTTTTAAAATTGTAAAATTGTTTAATGTTTAATGTCGGCACTTTGTCATAATGTTAACTATTCTACATTGCTCCGCAAGCCTCCCATTATCCCTCATGTCACACGCTTTTGCGTGACTGGAATGCAATAATTATAGAAATATAAGATGATTGTGTTAAAATGCTTGGGTGTATTAGGAAACTCCAATGCTTGGATATTTTTCTTTAGTACTACACTACCTGACAAAAGTCTTGTCGCCTATCCAGGTTTTAGAAACAACAAATAATATCTTGACTTCTAAGGCAAAGGGCTCAAGATTACGCTTATTTTTACCTAAATAAAATATGATCATGCCTTAATTAGGACAGTAAGCTCTGACTTTACTTCTCTTAAGTGACAATAATTTTGTCAAAGCATTGTACAGTATAGAATATAAAGTCATGGTGCAGTGGAAAAATAATTATTATTGTGACTCCCATGAGCTTGGAGGACTGCATCTACACATCTCTGCAATGACTCAAATAACTTATTAATAAAGTCATCTGGAATGGCAAAGATAGCATTCTTGTAGCGCTCCCAGAGATCATCAAGATTCATTGGATTCATCTTCAATGCCTCCTCCTTCATCTTACCCCAGACATGCTCAATAATGTTCATGTCTGGTGACTGGGCTGGCCAATCCTGAATCACCTTGATCTTTTTTGCTTTCAGGAACTTTGATGTGGAGGCTGAAGGATGAGAAGGAGCGCTATCCTGCTGATGAATTTGCCCTCTCCTGTGGTCTGTAATGTAAATGGCAGCACATATGTCTCAATAACCTCAGGCTGTTGATGTTGCCATCCACTCTGCAGATCTCTCACATGCCCCCATACTGAATGAAACCCCAAACCATGATTTTTCCTTCACCAAACTTGACTGATTTTTGTGAGAATCTTAGCTCAATAGATCATTCATCAGCAAAATCTACATTCTGCACCTTTCCCAATTGATAAACTAGAAATCAGGTTATTATATGTTGCTCTTACTACTGGGATCGAAGACAAGACTTGAATAAATAAATGAATAGAAGAAAATGAATAAAGTATTTTGTTATTTAAACCTGACTTTATTGTAGCTGGCTTTATTTATAGAGTAAAAAAGTTGAGACAGGTGTTTGAAGTTATTCTTGAAGTTAGAAGTTATGAAAAAGATCTCAAAGGTGGCACGACGGTGGCTTAGTGGTTAGTACTGTCACCTCAAAGCAAGAAGGTCAGTGGTTAGAGTCCTGGCTGGATATTCCTGTGTGGAGTTTGCATGCCCAGGTGCTCCGGTTTCCCCCACAGTCCAACCACATGCGCTATGGGTGAATTGGCTAAACTAAATTGGCCGTAGTGTATGAGTGTGTGTGTGAATGTGAGAGTATATTGGTGTTTCTCAGGGTTGTGGCTGGAAGGGCATTCACTGCGTAAAACATATGCTGGAATAGTTGGCGGTTCATTCCGCTGTGGCGAACCCTGATAAATAAGGGACTAAGCCAAATGAATGAAGATCTCATATATAATATCTGTTATGGCACCATTGCACTGTCGCTTATGAGACTCTACAGGGGGAGAAAGTGAGAGAATTGACAAACGCTTCCAGTGATTGGTGGAGCTATTAGCCCTCAGAAGCGGAGATGAGCAAGAGGTGAAACAGATGCTCGTGTATGTTTCTCTGCATGCCTGAAGACTAACCCATGCTGCTCGAAACACTTGAGGACAACGTGAAGCCTTTTGCTAATGTGATGTCATTCGGTCGCTTGTTTGAGATGCCTTCTGTTGCTGCTAATTTCTTTCGTTTGCCACGTTTAAGAGGTTTTATTATAGTGAATCTCTCTTGAACTGGTGGCAGAAGTTGCATGATTTTTTTTCTTCTGCTAAAACCAAAGAAAGTCTGGCACCAAGAATCCATTTCAAGGGATAGTTCACCCCCAAAATGGGAATTCTGTCATCTTTTACTTGTTTCAAACCTTAATAAACACAAAAGAAGATATTTTTAAAGATGTCATAAACCTGCAACTATTGACTTCCATAGTATTTGTTTTTCCTACTATGGAAGTCAATGGTTACTGGTTTTCAGCTTTCTTCAAAATATCTTCTTTAGTGTAACAGAATAAAGAAATGTAAAAAGGTTTGTTCTTCGCAGTTCACAAAATGTTGAAGGGCACCTATTTTAAAAAATCTACTTTTTAAGCTATTTGGACAGACATATGTGTAGGTATAGTGTATAGACGGTCATTTTGGGGTGATATAAACACACCCAGTACTTAAAAAATGGTATAAAAATAAAAAGCATAAAAATGGTGGATCAATTACTTGATGTAGGAGTGCGGTCCCCCCGCCCACCGAATTGATTGACAGCTGCCTATTAACATGTCTCCTTAGTAACACGTATAATCATATCAACAAGACAGGACGTGCGCAAAGCAACCGGTAATAAAAGGTCTGTTCAGTTCACGAAGGTCATTAATCATCATCAAATGTGATCAAGAGTGAGTTTAAGTTTAACACATGTTTAAAACAGTGCATGTTTGTAATGAACTACAGCGATTCACTTCAGCTTTACTTCATCACCACAGCCGCGTGTCAGCAAAAAAGACGCTTCAATCTCGGTTTGTTGACATTAAATCAGGTTTATTTTGTCCATTAACATAACAGATATCCATACAGCAGTGGGTATTAATCTGTGTCCTTTCACATTTGCTTGCAAAAGCAGTGCAAAGCTCAACGCGCACGCTGTCTGTCTGTCTGTCTGTCTGTGTGTGTGTGTGTGTGTGTGTGTGTGTGTGTGTGTGTGTGTGTGT
>CAIGQQ010003388.1:1785194-1796760 GCA_903798035.1 Danio albolineatus | reverse complement strand
GTGTGTGTGTGTGTGTGTGTGTGTGTGTGTGTGTGTGTGTGTGTGTGCGTGTGTGTGCGTGTGTGTGCGTGTGTGTGTGCGTTTGTGGGTGTGTGCGTGCATGCGTGCGTGAACGAACTTTGTAACTACATTGTGTGTGACTCATCGTTGCAACCCCTCAACAAACACATCAAACAGTCATTGGTAAAGTTCTTACTGTTGTATTTCTCACAAACGTAGCGAGATCTGCTTCCTTTGCATCTGTTCCTGTTGCGTCTGTCTGTCTGACGCAGCCGAGGGCGGAGATTAAGGCACGCTGATGGGCACGTGGGAACGGTGGGCGGGGAGGACTATCCTTAAACGCCCAGTACCAAAAACAGCAAAAAGCTGTTTAGAGCTATAATACAAAGACTTGAGACAGCTATAATTAATAATCTGATGGGTATTTTGAACTGAAACTTGACACAAAAGAGTTATATTAAATATAAAAAAGGGGTCAAATATGTGCCCTTTAACTTGAAGATATTGTCACTTTAACTCTACTAAAGAGATGCACTGAATCGCAGGAGTTATCAAAGCACATATTTATTAACAAAGACACTTACTACAGGCACTGGATCATATACATGCAGGAGAGACATCAAGGGATGATGACAATACAATACCAGACCAGGAACGAACTAAACACAGGGATATAAATACACAGGATGTAATCACCGGGGGTGAACACAGGTGGAACTCAATAATAATCAGGAAACGGCAGGACAAAGGGGTCACATGACATACACAAACACACATGGAGCATGAAAACATGGGGCAGATCACATGACATAAACACGGTAACTACATGAACACACCAAAACACTGGACATGAGTTATCAGCATAATGTTTCCCAGTTGGTTAATCAGAGTAGATCAAGACAATTGTTTTGTATTGCAAGCTTTCTGAGATGTTGTTTAAATATGCAGCTGAGGCATTATCTAGTTAAGCGTGCAAGAATTTGCATACATTTTCATAACAGAAATCTGAATAATGAATAAAGTCTGGTTCAGAGTTCTTCTTTCATTATTCCTGCATATTAGAGTCGAAGGCTTTTATCAGGGGGATTTTGGTTCTCATTTCATCACACTCTAAATCAGGAAATACTGTCAATATCCATATATTTTCTAGCCATACATGTTCACATTTGAAAAGGAACCTTTTTTTTTTACAATTAACAAATAACTTTAAGCAGACTATTAAATGTCCTGTGAAATTAAAATTAAGGATTTAGATATTTGTTTCAGTCTGTTCGTTTATAGGATGTTAGCTAGTGTGCTCCAAATAAGTGACAAAAATAGAGAATACAAAACTGATATAAAGATCCAAAGCTTGCCGTTTGTCACTTCTGCCTAAACGGATCAATGATTTCTTTCACATCACCTCATACTTCAGTTTCTCATCAAATCTTGACCAATCAAGTGCTCTGTAGTATCTGACGTTCCCCGCCCCTTTCAAAATGCTTCTCATTTGATGCACTTGAGCTCTCACTGGCAGAGCTGTGATTAAAAACAAAGGCTACTGGCTCTTTTTTAAAAGAGCCAGTAGCCTTTGTTTTTAATCACAACTGAAGTCTAACTATACTGTATGTCCCCTACTTCATTTTTCAGCTGAGATTACGTCAAACATTGAATAAAAATGCACATTTTAAAGCACTTCGCAAGACCTTTAACAAGCATTTTTGTGCATGTGTACAATATTATTGTATATACTGTATAAAATACAAAGAAAAAATAATTTACAAGTACAGACCAGTGAAACAAAAGAGCTCGTTCATGCTAAAATAATGAAGGATAACGGTATTTTAATGTCAGATGAAATTAAAGCACACACACAAAAAAAATGTAACACTCATTCAGTTTCACTTCAAAAAAAGCTTTTCTTACTTAGATTCTTTAGTTTAGTTTCTAGTCCAAATATCTATGAATTCCTAAATCAAGAAGTATTTTCTAGTAAAAATATTGTCTTGTTTTGAGAAATAATGTGTCCAAATTTAATGAGTTTTTCCTTAAAACAAACAAAATAATCTGCCAGTGGGGTCAGAAAAATAAGCTTGTTTTTTATTAAAAACAAGCTTATTTTTCTGACCCCATTGGCAAATTATTTAGCTTGTTTTAAAGAAAAACTCAATTTGCCATAATATTTCTTAAATCATGACAATAACTTTTGAAAGTGCTTCTTGATTCAAGAATATTTAGATATTCAGACGAAACAAGACAAAACATGTAAGAAAAGCATTTTTTTTTTGCAGCGTAAAAGGGAAAATTGTCAAAGCATACCATGTGACTTCATTGGTCTAACTGTACTCAAACGAAGGGCCGAAAACATTTTGTGCAACCACCCCCCAACCCCCCAAAAAAAGAAAAACTGTAAAAACAATTTATTGTTGGTTTCTTATCTTGACTTTGAAAATTGGCAACAACTACAACGAATAAAGCATTACTTTCATGTAGGTGTTTGATCAACACCACAAAAATACCATAAAAACAACTGAACACTATTCATGATATTAGTGGAATATGTTTGCCTTACCTATCTATCTTCATATGGACAACCTTTTTTTGGTGTGGTTAGTTTGCTTAGCAGTTTGCTTTGTACAGTGTTATAATTGTGATAGAGAGCACTCGGGTTTGAGTCCGGGGAAAAAGCAATGTAAAATCAACGTAAACCTGCATGATCATTATGCACTTTTCTTTCCACATTGGTCAGGTTTAGGAAAAGGTGATCTGTACAACAAGCCCAACCTTCTTGTGGATGTGAACAGGAAGGATCTATCTAAAATGTATCACAAAAGACATATCCGAAGTAACACAGTTAAGATCCTCAAAACTGTAGGCAGCGCCCTCTAGTGGATTAATTATCTAAAATGATCAATGAAATGTACCAGGAGCAAAGTATTTTACATTTTGCAAAAAAATACATACACTACCCGACGAAAGTCTTGTCGTAAGAGCAAAAAATAATAACTTGATGTCTAGTTCATTTGGAAAAGTGGCAGAATGTAGATTTCTCCATTGAATCATCTGTTGAACAGCATCCCAGTCATCACAAATACTGTAGAAGACCTACTGGGACTTGCATGAACGCAGGATTCTCACGGAAATCAGTTTAAGTTTGGTGAAGTAAAAATCATGGTTTGGGGTTAACATTCAGTATGGGGGCGTGCAAAAGATCTGCAGAGTGGATAGCAACATCAACAGCCAGAGGTATCAAGACAATTGTGCTGCCCATTACATTACAAACCACAGGAGAGGGCAAATTCTTCAGCAGGATAGCGCTCCTTCTTATACTTCAGCCTCCACATCAAAGTTCCTGAATGCAAAGAAGGTAAAGGTGCTCCAGGATTGGCCAGCCCAGTCACCAGACATGAACATTATTGCGCATGGTAAGATGGAAGTGGCATTGAAGATTGTTCCTAAAACTTGGATAGGCGACATGACTTTTGTCAGGTGGTGTATATGTTGACATGCATATTTTTAATATAGGCTAAATTGTTCATATACTAGGGCGCCACGGTGGCCTAGTGGTTAGCACGTTCGCCTCACAGCAAGAAGGTCGCTGGTTCGAGCCCCGGCTGGGTCAGTTGCCATTGGAGTTTGCATGTTCTCCCCGTGGTTGCGTGGGTTTCCTCCGGGTGCTCCGGTTTCCCCCACAGTCCAAAGGCTAAATTGTCCGTATAGTGTATGAGTGTGAATGTGTGTGTGTGGATGTTTCCCAGGGATGGGTTGCGGCTGGAAGGGCATCCGCTGCGTAAAAAATATGCTGGATAAGTTGGCGGTTGATTCCGCTGTGGCGACCCCGGATTAATAAAGGGACTAAGCCGACAAGAAAATGAATGAATGAATGTTCATATACTGTAGGTTTTTAGATGTCTCCATTGTATTCCACCAATGGCATCAACTGAAGTCTAACAACTCTTTGGTATTTAGAAACCAGAGAAAAAGAAAATCACAATCACTTGTTTTTTTAAGTACCTCTGTTCCTCACTGCCTGTCCAGTATAAGTGCATGCAAGTGTTGTCTGAATTCTTACAATAAGGGAAACAAGCACATTGATGGGTAGATTCCAGAGGCCAGAATGACTAAATGTTGGTATAGATTTTCCTGCTCTGCCAAGAGTAGACTCGGTCAGTTCTTTGACCTTTATAAAATGTTTTGGCAGTTTTAGTGTAATAGATGTGAAGCGTGTGAGGGTTTGAGCTTTGTGAGAAAATAAATGCGTGCAGGAGCTCAATGTTCTTGAGGGCTGAAGGACTTTATTTCATTAAGTGAGAGTTTGAGCTCTTACACACCTCCTCTTAATTGGCACTGCCCACTCTGCCTCTTAACTACAGCTAAGCCAGCTTTTGGACTTGATCCACACACACACAGACACACACACGATGCACGATGTTCAGAAATATGAGAAAATACTTCACCATGGTAACAAGACAGCTTCGACCTTGATTTTTTTTTTCAGTCTGTATGTCTAGTAAATCAAGTGCAAATTCCTTCTAATAGAAAACCCTCGCAGAATAATAAGGCAGATCTTTTTTGTTACTGCTGCAGTTCTCATTCACTGACAAGTGAAGGTGATGTTGGTGACATTTGGGTCTTTTGAAATGAATTTGGCTGTTGGATGAACCATTCCAGCTATTTCACATCCTTTTCCATCTCTTAAAGGAACAGCTCGCCCACATGAAGATTCTGTAAGCATTTACTTTATAGCAGGAGAAAATTTCTGTTATTCTGTTCCTGATATTACATTATCAATTTAGTTTGGTCACACTTTACAATAAGGTTTCGTTGGTTAATGTGTTTACTAACATGAACTAATTATGAATGAACAATACTTGTACAGCATTTATTAACTATAGTTCATGATTCTAATCCATTACTTACATCCAAAATCATGCTTGTTAACATTAGTTAATGCACCGTGAGTTAACATGAACTAACAATTAACAACTGTATTTTCATTAACCAACGTTAACTAGCATGAACAAATACTTTAATAAATGAATTGTTTGTTGTTTGTTCATGTTAGTAAATGCATTAACTGACACTGAATAATATAAACATATTTAGTATTACTAGTTGTTCTTAAAGCTTGTACAGTAAACTATTATAAAACTGTACATTAGAGTTTGCTTGATTAAATGTTTGTTTTTAACGCATCAGTCCAGGGTGGCCTACAAATAACAAAAATAAGTAAAATATTAATATAATATTAATAATCGTATTGTATAATAAAATAATATTAACATAGTAACTGTAATAAATCGAGCTTGTTTTGTCCTCACTTTTGATTTTATTGGTTTATTGGACTAACTAACATTTACTGATGAGACTTTATTGTGAAGTGACTATAATTAATAATCTTTTTGTAATTTAATTCGTTTTAAACATTTGTTTACTTTGAATATAAACAGAGAAGTAAATATAGTGTGTTTTGTTAACATACCTGTTAGGGTAATATTTTTCACTTTTAGTCAATATTATTAAAAAAAGTACATTGTGATAACGTAAACAGTGGGGGAAATGAGTATTTAACGCTTCACATTTTTTCTCAGAAAGCATATCTAAAGGTGCTGTTGACTTGAAATTTTCACCAGATGTTCATAACAACCAAAGAAATCCATTTATGCAAAGAAAACAAAACCAAGTAGTTTCCAAATGAAGTTATGTGTAAGTATTGAACACATGATGAAAGGGACACACGTAGTAAGGCAGTGAAAGCCCAGACAGCAGCTGAAATCTCGCAGTAGTTCTTCACCATCTCTCTGCCCTTCGTCAGTGTTAATAAACATTAGCTGCTTCAGTCCAACATCTATATTATCAGGATGATGAAGATGAAACCAGTGGACATTTCAGCAAGACAATGATCCAACACACAGCCAAGGAAACTCTAAAAGGGTTTCAGAAAAAATAAATCAAGCTGTAGAATGGCCCAGCCAATCTCCTGACTTGAATCCAATTGAATATACAAAATAATTTTAAAAACCCACTCACTGTTGTTAGTCTCTGTTGAAAATCACACCTGAGCAATGCATGTGACTTCATTCTATATATGAGAGGCTGCCATCTGTAAGCTCGAAGCTGTAATTTAGCACCAAAAAAAGCATTTGAAAAAACTACTATGGAAATCAATGGGAACAGGTTTCCAGCTTTCTTCAAAATATCTTCCTTTGTGTTTAACAGAAGAAAGAAACTGATACTGTACATGTTTGAAATAAGTAATGGGAGAGTAAATGATGACATTATTTTCCTTTGTGGGTGAGCTATCCCTTTAATATAGCATAGACATGACAAATAAATTGAACTACTGCATACTGTATACACTACCAAACAAAAGTCTTGTCGCCTATCCAAGTTTTAGGAACAACAAATAATATCTTGATTCTAGTTGACCAGTTGGTATCAGAAGTGGCTTATATGAAAGGCAAAGGCCTCTAGATTACGCTTATTTCACCAAAATATAATATAATCATAATATAACCTGGATTTTTAATTATTAAATTAGGACTGTAAGGTCTGACTTTGCTTAGACAAAAGTCACCCAACAGAAATAACGTACAGTATAGAAAATGAAGTTATGATGCAGTGGGAAAAAAATGAATATTGTGTATGAGCTTGAAGGACTGCATCCACACATCTCTGCAACGACTCAAATAACTTATTAATAAAGTCATCTGGAGTGGCGAAGAAAGCATTCTTGCAGGACTCCCAGACTCCTCCATATTACCCCAGACATGCTCAATAATGTTCATGTCTGGTGACTGGGCTGGCCAGTCCTGGATCACCTTAACCTTCTTTGCTTTCAGGAACTTTGATGTGGAGGCTAAAGTAAGAGAAGGAGCGCTGTCCTGAAGAATTTGCCCTGTTCTGTGGTTTGTAATGTAATGTGCAGCACAAATGTCTTGATACCTCAGGCTGTTGATGTTGCCATCCACTCTGCAGATCTTTCGCACGCCCCCATACCGAATGTAACTCCAAACCATGATTTTTCCTTCACCAAACTTGACTGTGAGAATCTTGGTTCCATGTGGGTTCCAATAGGTCTTCTGCAGTATTTGTGATGATTCAACAGTTCAACAGATCATTCACCTGAACAATCTACCTTCTGCCACTTTTCCAAATGATCAACTAGAAGTCAAGTTATTACTTTTTGCTCTTACAACTGGGACAGGACTTTTGTCGGGTAGTGCACGTATTTTTTTGCAAAATGTAAAATACTTTGCTCCTGGTACAATTCATTGATCATTATAGATAACAAATCCATGTTGCTCTTACAACTGGGATCACACAAATGTAGTACACTTTTCATTTTGTAGCCCTTTTCATTTTGTTATATGGCTGGTTAGAGCTTGTTAGCTTGGATCAAGGCATACAATATACTGTATGTTTTTTTTCTTTTGTAGTTAATTAGAATTTGAAAACTAGTTCCAGATTCAAGGCCATTGAAAAATAAGCAGCAACTATTGCACCCTTTAATTTTAAGTTTCTTTGCTAAAATGCAAAACTACTGCATTTAGTGATGTACAGTTGTTTTTCTCTCTGTGCCCTACAGAATTCACATCCACTTTTCCTTCACTTGTCTCAAATTAGCACGCAACTTTGAAGATTTGTGAAGTACATCATGTGATGCGTTTGACAGCACGCCAGTGTTTCTTATAGTAATTTTCTCCATTTAGTTTTCTTTTCATCTAGTTACCCAGAAATTGGTTTCCATCATAGCGTGACCTCTCTCCTTCACAACGCACTTCCTCTGCAGTTCTGTTTACTGTCTGCGGTGTATATAGAGGCAAATAATTAGCATCTATTTAGGAAGCTGCTCTCTGAAAGAGGCAGCGCTTTAAGGAACACATTTTCTTGAAAAAGAACAGCAACTTGAGCTATGGAAAGCATTGCAGGTGTTTTGTGAATATAATGCGCATATGATGATGTTTCAGGAATATAATGTACGGCACATTTTTGTATTCTAGTGCCGAACATAAGCACATACTGTAGTAGTGTTTAATTATTGCACTTAGGAGTTGTGGCAGATGCCAGACCTGAAATGTCAAGCTAATTAAGGACGGGTGAATTCTGGGCAGTGTGCTGATACAGTAAGGTCTTTGAGGAATCCACAAAATTATTCTGTGCAACACTACTATATTTGCTAAAGCTGACTGTCCGTGCGTGCACATGAATTGTTTGAACAAAATATTGTACAAATAACGTCAGCATAACTAAGTAAGTTTTTGTCAAGACAAAATGGGTGTGAATGCAAACGGTTAAGCTGTGTATTAACATTTCAATAGATGAGACCTACTGTTTACATCACCTCTTTTCCGGACTCGTTTCTTTCTTTATTTTACAGCCCAGGATAGACAGTTAAAGTCAGAATTATTAGTCCTCTGAATATTTTTTCTCAATTTCTGTTTAACTGTTTAATTTCTGTTTTTCTTTTTGGCTTTAGTCCCTTAATTAATCTGGGGTCGCCACTGCGGAATGAACCACCAACTTATCCAGCATATGTTTTACACTGATGCCCTTCCAGCTGCAACCCATCACTGGCAAACACTCATTCACACACATACACTACGGACAATTTAGCTTAGCCAATTCACCAATAGCACATGGCTTTGGACTTGTGGAGGAAACCGGAACACCCGGAGGAAAACCTACGCGAACACGGGGAGAACATGCAAACTCCACACAGAAATGCCCACTGACCCCGCCGAGGCTCGAACCAGAGACCATCTTGCTGTGAGGCGATTGTGCCACCCACTGCGCTACCGTGACGCCTCATTTCTAAACATAACAGCTTTAATAACTAATTTCTAATAACTGATTGCTTTTATCTTTGCCATAATGACAGAAATTGCATTGCATTGCACGTTTGAGGTGACAAATCCACTAGTGGGCACTGTCTACATTTGTGCAAATCTGAAATACTTTATTTATGGTCTGCCTTGTTTAGAAACACAACATTCTTTTACGCTGTACAAGAATGTTAATGGATTTGTGTTGGAACAACATGAAGGAATTGTGTGGAAATGATTTGGCAATACTGTACAAAATGTCATGCCAATAAAGCAAGCTGAACTTGAATGAGAGATAGAGAGGAGCAGAATTTTCCTGTCAGTGGGTGCACATGGCTCCTGAAGTGCATAAAAGTAAGAGAAATTGTGTTTTTTTTTATTTCAACTGTCTTTTAAAAAAAACTTTTAACCCATTGAAAAGAAAAGGTTTAAAACAGATCCTTGATAAATAAAAATAGTGCTAAAAATTAAATTATGTTTTGTTTGTCGCATATAGTTAACTGTTTATGTGCTGTGGATTAAAGGTGTGCTTCAATCCGGCTACCACCGCACGTCTACTTCAAACCTGTGAGAATATGTTTGTTTGTTTGTTTGTTTGTTTTTTATTAATTTTTTTAATTAATTTATTATTTTTATTTATTTTATTTATTTTATTTATTTTATTTATTTTATTTATTTTATTTATTTTGTTTATTTATTTATTTTATTTATTTTGTTTATTTATTTATTTTATTTTTACAGTGTATGTTGTTTGGCGCCATTTTATAATTCAGTGGATGAAAAATCATTCAGAGAAGTTACAGCACTCTTGGCAAGCTCCACTAATTACTATTGACCTAAGTGCATTTCCGTTTCCTAGCCATACGTGGAGTGTACATACATTAGGGATGAAATATGCAAACTGCATGTTTAACTTATGAGCATCATCAACATTCCTGTCATACACTCCCTATTTATGATTTTCCAGAACACCATTTAGTTCTGGATCTGATCTGATGCTGCACTAATATGTCTCTATTAGTTGTAATGAAACGCGGTAATGTTTGACAGCACGGTATGCAAAAGCTCATTTCATCTAAAGGCTTCAAAGATGGCAAGATCAAGAGATGGCGCAGAGAAAACTAGGCGTTTCTCTGAATATATGAATACCATTTAAAGGGGAATGAGTTCTGTTTGAAGGAAAATATGTTTCCACCGAGTGTCTGCAACGCTCTACTTCTTCGGTTTCTGATATTAGATTTTTTTTATTTCCCTCTTTCAAATTTCAGCTCGTCATTAATGTCAGAGATGCTGTAATTTTGTCATCAAACACAAACAGTCATAATTACTACAAATGTTATCATTACCAACAGTACGTTCAGATGCCACCTATAAATCTGCCGTCTCGCCTTCATTAGCGCTTCGTTCTTGCCATTAATGTCTTCGCCATTAGGACTGAATGGAAATGAACTCACTATAGTTTTGGCAACAGCAGTGTTATCTGATACACACTGCTGATGTGACAACAGTTCTAAAACTGCATTTGTTTTGTGTATGTGTTGCTTGTGAAAGAGATTTACCGATAGCCTTTTAGCAGATGATTCATTTGCTATCTAGTTCTGTGTTTGGAAACAGTATTTGAAAGCCCAGTTGATCTAATGAAGCGCCACTGAGAAGAAACCGCTAAAATGTACTGTTTGATTTGACTCTGTTTCAAATCTCTGAATGTTATCACTAAAAGCAGTCAGCTGTGACCCACCTCTACAGAAAAAGGACCCCTGTTTTCTTTTTTTAGAAGACTATTTGAACTTGGCTTTGAAAAGCTGTTGCTGAAAGTGTAAATGTTCTAGGTTTATCATAGATTCTCCAGTCAATAGAAGCCTATTATCAATAATGAATGTTTTAGTATATAAATATATATATTATATATTTAAAATATTTAGTGTGTACATACAGTTGAAGTCAGAATTATTAGCCCCCCTGTTTATTTTTTTTCTTCAATTTCTGTTTAACGGAGATAAGATTTTTTCAACACATTTCTAAACATAATAGTTTTAATAACTTATTTCTAATAACTGATTTCTTTTATCTTTGCTATGATGACAGTAAATAATATTTTACAAGATATTTTTCAAGACACTCCTATACACCTTAAAGCAGGGGAGGTCAAACTCAATGAAGAGGGTTGGGGAGTTGCAAAAGAAAGTGAAAGTGAACTGCGGACGGGGGAGGAGGGTGGTTAAGAAGGGGGGTCGGTAAAATCAGGTGCCAAATTAGATTTCAGAGGCTCCGAATCCAGTGTGTTCTGGCACAAATAAAGCCCTGATATATATATAATTTATATTTATATTTTATATAGGGCTGTCAAAATTAGCGCGTTAACGCAGGCCGATTAATTTGAAACTCGCAAAACAACTTTACAATGAAAACAATTGTTTGTATTCAATACTTTATTATTGTTATTTTTTTCCTCCAATTTCCATATTAGCAATGCCTGTATTTTGGACTTTTTTGTAGTCCACTTAGAATCCAACATGGAAATAATGTTTGTTTGTTATTGGCATTGATTGTTTTAAAATTCAAATGGCACTTACATGCCTGTGTTTTTATTTCTGTAATAAATACGGCTTTTCGTGATTAATCATGATTAATCACAGACAAAAGTTTTTTTTTTTAATCAATTGACAGCCCTAATTTTATATTATATTTATATTTTACAATTTCATCTTACTGGCAATATAATAAATTATATATAGTTATATATATATATATATATATATATA
>CAIGQQ010003388.1:1757127-1780194 GCA_903798035.1 Danio albolineatus | reverse complement strand
AGGTTGCCAACATTTTCCAAAATAATATTTATACATGTTCAATAGGTAAAAGAAAGTCAAACAGGTTTGTATCAAATGAAGGGTGAGTAAATGATGACAGAATGTTCAGTTTTGGGTGAAGTATACCTCTAACATTTTAAAGCCAAATAATCACTTCAACAGCAATGAGTTTGCTCATTTGTTTTGTAAGTAAAGTCTACTTAAGTAAAATTGACTAGACATGGCCTTATTCAATAAAACGCTCTATTGCTGTAATGGATATGCACACAATTGTTATCATCTGTACTTAAAAAAACAATTTTTGGAGCAAGTTATCTAATGAAGAAAATGTACTGTACAACATTGCTTATACAGTATGTGTCACTGCGTGTAGCTTGCTAAAAAAGAAAGCATGTTTAAGCACAATTGGTGTGTTGACAACACAATTATCTACTGTAATGTAATGTAATAATTGTCAGTCAAGACATGTTGTGTGTGTGTGTGTGTGTGTGTGCTCAAATTGCTTTGTTTACTCAAATTAATTAAGTTCACAGTACTCATTGGGATTCGTTTTTGAACATAAATGTTTTTTTTGCAATCGGTTTTCTCAAATAGTTTGAGTTACCTTAACTTATTGGGTTTTACAGTGTGTGTGTGGATTATATATTATATATAAGGGGTGTCACAAGATTAAATCGCAACGAGATTTCTCGTTGAGGTAAAAAGTTGAGATGTTATCATGCTGGAGCGTGAGGGTGAAATTAGCATTGAAGATTGGAAGCAGGATTGAATTAGAACCGCTAATCAAGTTCTTTGCACACACCTGGTAAGGCTGGCCTCTGTGTTGCACATGTCACTTGGTTGGGCGGGCGGGTGTGACGTAACCGTTTTTTTTCTCACCAGAGTTCAAAGGCTGCTGTGTTATTCATGTCCAAGCAAAGCCTACAACTGCTGCAACACAAATTACCCACGGACATCACCACACGACGGAATGTCACTTTAAATGTGCTGAGAGTTGCATTATTGAAGTGCAGTACAGATATGCACACAACTCAATTTAAATTATTACCATCGTGTAGGACTTTTAGCCGCATTTTGCGACAGGACAGTACACACAGCTGTTTGACACTTCTCTGCACCGACACAGGGCAAGTTTTGCCCAAGTATTATATCATTTACAAACCAGTTATTTAAGAGTAGTTTGTTTTTTTGAGATCATACAGAGTAAGTAAAGGATTAATTAACTATTCAATCAGATTTTTAGCTTATTTTTCAGGAGTGGTGTAAAGTAACTAATTAAAAATACTCAAACTACTGTAATCGAGTAGTTTTTCTCAGGAATTGTAATTTACTGAGTAGTTTTAAAAATGTGTACTTTTACTTTCCCTTGAGTACATTATTACTGCAGTATCGGTACTTTTACTCCTCTACTTTCCTTCAACCTGCAGTCACTACTTCTTTCTTGTCTATGGTCATTGTCTAAAGTAGAAAAATCAGTCCTGTGATTCCTGTCCAATTAAATCACACATACAAAGTAAACGCATCATACTGAACAACCTCAAGACATGGCCGCTTTATAAATGCCACAAACCTTTTGGAAACATTCAAAATGTCCAAGAAGAGGTCCAAAATCTTTACATGCAATGATCCAGAGACTGTTTATAGACCGCATGTAATTGAAAATTATGGATTTCGACTGTATGATGACTGAAATCACCAAACAGCCTTAAACAAGCACTAAATAGAACAAATGAAGAAAGGAAGGAAGGGCCAAATGAAAGGAAGGACCCAACAAGGAATGGAAGGAAGGATCGAAGAACCAAATAAATGAAGGATTCAAGAAAGAACTGAACAAACTAAGGATGGAAAGAAGGAACTAACAAACGAGCAAAGGACCTAATGAAGGAAGGAACAAAAATACGAAAGAAAGAATGAGCGAACAAATGAAGGAAGGAAAGAAGGAAGGACCAAACGAATGAAGGAAGAATACAAGGAAGGACTGAACAAACTAAGGAAGGAAGGAACAAACGAACAAACAAATGAATGAACAAAAGGAGCTAATGTAGGAAGGAACAAAAATATGAACGAACGAACGAGTGAACGAAGGGAGGGAACAAACAAATGAATGAAGGAAGAAGAGAACAAACAAATACTTGAAGGCAGGTTGGAAGGAACGAACGAAAATAGGAAGATCCCTAAAAACACCACATGTTGTTTGTGTAGGGATGTGGAAACGTAACATTCTGTAAACGTATCAACTTTTCTACAGTGTAATACTCACTACTCCCTACTCTTGAGTACTTTTAAAAGGGCTACTTTTTACTCATACTTTGAGTAATATTTACTACAGATACTTTTACTCTACTCGCACTACATTTTTGGGCAAGTAATGGTACTTTTAATTGAGTATGATTTTTCAGTACTCTTTCCACCACTGTTTTTCAGGCTTGAAGTAGTAGTTACTTGATATGTTTACACATGTGATATTTTTTCCCCAGTGTATAGTGCAGTTTTGATTTAAAAGCTTTGCTAAAGCCATTACTAAAACAGTTCTTGACTAGATTAACAACTTTTTTATGGGAACACAATTAAATATTGAAATATTTGAGTACAAAAATGTATATCTGAAACTTCAGACTGAGTATGAGCTGATGTGTAAGCTGCTATGTGTGTGTGTTGTGTGTTTCAGACGAGTGCGGTGCTGTGTTCAGGTGGATGTGCTCTGCTGGCGGTCAGTTCCCTGCTGGCCATCATCACTATCTTCCTGCCCAGTGGAGCCTGTGAGCGGAGGATCTGCACGCTGGCTGGATACATGCAGATGGCTGCAGGTTAGTGACCGGCTTACTATCTGACCCCTGATCAGCTGTTAAACACCAGCACTTACAGGGGACCACGCTGAGCATCATTACATGGCTGATCCTAGTCAGTAAAAGCCCTGATCTGATCTTTAGACGAGACTGTCTGGGTCACACTGTACACAGAGCTTTCTGAATATCTGTGCTGGACTGGAAAAAGCTCAACATATCTTTCACACACTTCACTTTCGAGAATAGCTGGATTTTTTTTTCTCTTGGTTTTTTGAGCGCACACAACAGCGGGATCTTTAATAAGGAGCAGAGATCTTCTTCTGATATCATGCGATACACTCTGGAGCTCTGCTAACTGCTTTAGGCGTCCCATCTGAATTCTGTTGTGTTGTTAAACATCACATTTGAAGTGTATTGTTCATTTTTTGGCAGGGCACAGGAGGAGTGATATCATTTGATATGACATGCTATGAAGCACTTGAGGCTCAGTTTAGGTTGTGTTTCATTTAGAAGCGCAAAGATTCATGTTACACTTTCATTAAATAACAAGATCGAGCTTATTTGAACACTTTTTTTTTTTTACACTCACTTTATTATTTTGTGTGAGGTAACAAATTACAAACAGTCAAATTACTGTAATGGAGTAGCTTTACTAATTTACTAAGTAGTTGTGTACTTTTACTTTCCCTTGAGTACATTTTTAGTTCTGCATCGGTGTACTCCACTCTTTCCTTCAACCTGCAATCACAACTTTATTTTTGCTGGTCTGTGGGGATTGGCTAAGTAGAAAAATCAGACCTGTGATTCCTGTCAAATCGAATCACAGATAGAAAGTAAATCACATCATACTGAATTCCCTGAGGATATGGGCGGTTTATAGCTGCAGCAAACTGTTTTGAAGCATTAAAAGTGTTCAAGATGTCAAAATCTCTATGCACAATGACCCAGAGACTGTTTAGACCAAAGTAGGACCAAAGTTGGCCCATTGAAACCTTTGATTGGCCCACCATCCCATCTGAGAGGAGAGATGGAGTATGATTGAGAAGGTTGGGGTGAGTGCATTTAAAGGGCCATGAAACTCCCCTCTTTTAGGTCAAGTCTACCTCAGACAATATTCAAAAAAATGCTCCGATATGGGCGTGGAGCTCTGCTGGCAGAGGGGGAGTGGGCATGGCCAGCAGAGCAGGGGAAAAGGAGTGAAGCGAACTGTTGGCTCACAAAATGAGACACAAACTGTGAGGAGACCCATGGTTTTATAGTTTACAAAGTTAAAATGCAAAGAAGTAAGCAGTAATTTGATGTCCTGCTACATTTGTTATTCGTAATTTCATATACACATAACCTCAATTTGTTATATCATCATAAAGATAATCATGTTTCTATAAACATTTTAAATGAGGAGGACTCTCCTCCTTAATCCCTGAGTTTGAATGCAGAAACAGAGGATAGCAGTGCAGCACGTCTTGCCCTGTCTATTCCAACCTTTAACCCTGCCGGTAATCTGGAGGATTTTTAACCTGTGCGAGCACAGCAGCACAGATATTGGCGATGTGTCTGAAAAATGAACCACAGACTGTAACGAACTCAACTGATAAAAGACAAAGCCCGCCATTCTCCAATTCTTATACAGCTCTCCCGACAAAAATGCTTGCTGCAAACCAACAGCTTTGCTGTATCAGCCCTGACAGAACCACAGGGAAAAACATGCAACAAACCCAGTGGATCATGAAAACAAACACATACGACCCGTGTCTCACCTAGTCATTGGGTCTCCCAACTTGGCATTTCTGCTTAGCCTTTGGAAAGCACATGCTCTCATAAATAATTAAGAAGCAGGGTTTTCTCATAAGAAAACTCCACTATGAATAATAATGAAAAAAACGACGCGTCATCACACCACTAGCAAATTCGCACTACGTCATCAATTTGATCCCATTCCAAAAATTATTTTAAACCCGGAAGATGAAATTAGCTGACAAAAGCTCAAAATTATCCAGTTTCCCCCCACAATTAAAGCTGACAGGTGCTGATGTTTTCTTAACTGACGCACAACACACACAAATCTGTTAAAATCTCAAATAAAGTACCTCAGGGTTTCTTGAACCTTTAACACAGATGCTGTCATTTTCTAATTTGACGTTTTCTTTTTTTGTTTGTTTTATTGTTTCAATTAAATAAATCTGATTTTTAAAAATGTAAATTCTGTTACTTGACAGACATCGGCAAGAAAATCAAGGCAAAAACTAGTGTAATTCTGTTATAAATTAGATTGTTTTGTTTTTACTGTAATTAGTTCATTATATTACTGTATTAGTTAATATACTGTAAAGCTGTGTTTTTTAGTCATTTTTAAACATTTAATAAATTAGGAAATTACCCATGTTAACTATATTTACCTTTCGCCCACTAGCCTCAATCAAGTTTGCTTTTTGGCCCTTCATAAAAAAAAATATGGGCACCCCTGGTTTAGACTGTATGTCACTGATAAGAAGATGATGGATGTTTACTGTATGATGACTGAAGTCACCAAATTGCCTTAAATAATAACTAAATGAACTACTGGGCTACTTTTCACTCATACTTTGAGTAATATCTACAACAGATACTTTTACTCTACATGCATTACATGGTTAAGTAATTGTACTTTTACTTGAGTATGATATTTTTAGTACTCTTTTCACCACTGGTGTGAGCATATCTTTCTGCCAGAATATTGTTTGCACGTTGGCCACCCCAGTTCTAGCCATCCTGATCAAGGATTCGATCAAATGGCAACAATGTACTCAATCTGAAAAAGTTTTTCTCCTATGCATTTTTGAAAAGCTGTAGACAAGATCATTATTCATGTGAATCCACTCTTTATTATTTATGCCAGGCCATCAATTGGCAATGTCACTTAAAAACAACAACACATCTACACACATTAGGTTCTACAGTCATTGTTGTTTTGCTTGAGTACCTGCGCATGTCTAAATACTGAACATGTAACGTGCATCTGCATAATGTAGATTACATTGAGATGATAATGGATTTTTTGGGGTGTGTTGTTGCCTTTTATTGTGATTAGGGGGACGATAACCGTTTTCAAGGTATACCACGGTATGCAAAAGTCAAGGTTTTCATACCGCCTACATTTTCTGCTATACCGTTCCTGAGGTATGGGTGATTTTTTTTTTTCGGTGTGAATTGTAAAGACATCTGTGTTTTTGAAACAAATGAAGACGAGGATTCACTTAATTATTTAGCCTGACATTTTTACTGCCCCAAAATATTTTAAATGTTTCTCAAAATAAAACATATTGTGTTCAAAGCGGATAAAGGTTTTGTTTTTCACCCAGATGTTTAAAAAGAGCATATTTTAGAGCAGTAAACCCAATACCGTCATACCGTGAAACCGTGATATTTTTATCCAAGGTTATCATCCCGTCAGAATCTTATACCAGCCCATGCCTAATTGTGATAGCACAATAATTAGACAGAAAGTAAAGCTGGACTGGGAAAGTCCAACGAGTTGGTATTCGAACTTGGGACACCTGAAGTGCAGTTATGTTACATGTTGGCACTCTTCTCACATCCCACAAAGCTATTGGCGTATAATGGACCTCACTTTAAAAATTTTCAGGGCACATTTTTTTTCAAAATTTTTCATGTACCCAAAATGCTGTTGTTGTGTAAATGAATAGTCTGAACACAACTGCAGTTTATTTATAAACTAAATTTCGAGAGGATCACATGCTTATGATTGAACACAGCTGGTACCACATCAGGTCAGCATATTGCACCAATCAGACGAATCCGGACACACTATAAATTACCAGAGCTTTCTACTCTGGTCATCTTCGTCTTGAAGAATCCCCCCTTCCACCCCAACTCCTCCCCTTCTCTGATAGGGCGACACGGTGGCCCAGTGGTTAGCACTGTTGCCTCACAGCAAGAACGCCGCTGGTTCGGCCTCTCCCCGAGCCAGTCGGCGTTTCTGTGTGGAGTTTGCATGTTCTCCCGTGTTCGCGTGGGTTTTCCCCAGGATCTCCGGTTTCCTCCCACCATCCAAAAAACATACAACATAAGTAAATCGACTACTTTAAATAGCATCTTAAGGAAACTCTAATCAGAACGTTCACAAGCAGGGGGAGTTCTTGAGACTTACCTGACCTCAAACTCTCCTCTCGCCCTTTAAACGGGAGGGAGCTTCGGGCTCAAGGATATTCTGAGCTCAGGGCTCTCTCCTGGGACAGCATGCCAAATATGCTTTATTATCAATCATCAGCTAAGTGTGAACTCTTGAAATTATTTTCAGTGTTTTGCTGAAAAGGTCTTGTGTGAATGTATATTTTCGTTTCCTAAAAATGTCATCTCAGTATGGATGGAAGCCCAAAGCGGAGAGTAACATATCCGTTTGTAAACTAAAATGTATTTGTGTGGACATAGCCTTAGTCACCTTCAAATCTGGCTCTTAGCAAACACTACTTTGTTTACTACTTTGTTTTCCCTTTTTGAATGACAAATACAGACTACTTTCACCTTCAACTATTTTGTCTATTTTAGTCTGTGAGGTTTGTCAGATTTTTGATCCAGTCACTGACAGTATGATTACCAGATTGAACAAAAAAAAATGGCTTGGCTCAGACTGACACCATCAAGAAGCTGGATTTTCTTACAGAAAAAACAGAACATTATTCTACATGCCAAGAAAACACAATTCAGGATTTCGGTCGCTATTTCCCAGACATTTCCCATAAGCACTGTGATTATGCAGATATTTTGTGAACGCGGAGAATGTGGAACCTGAGCAGCCCATCCGTCTGAAAGCACTTTGTAGCCGAGCGCATCAATCACAAAAGCGAAAATTAATAAATAAAGAAAGAAGTGTTTGCTCTCGACGCCGGTTGCTAGGCGACAGAATGTTGCGATGGCACGGCGAGGGCACTCAGAGATTTAGTGGCCACAGTAAAAGACAATTACAGCCCTTTAACACAGGTCAGCGGTTCAGGGGTCCACATGCTGGCCTTCGTTCAGCGGGCGAGTACTTCAATAAACAATCCTACCATCCTACAAGCAAGCACTCAAGCTAAATAAATATTATGTTTATATGCCAGGGACGTGTATATAGGGAGCATTGATTTCTAGTGTGCTCTTGATATTCTTGAGGTCTTGGAAGGTTTTATTGGTTATGGGATTACTGTATGTTTAAATGCTTGTTTTAATTGAACCGTTGAGTTCTGCATTACGGAAACACCTTAAATAATTTGAACAGTAAGCGAATCCGTGCGTCACGTTGATATATTTCCCTGTTCTAATTAGGAAGTAATGATATTTCCATAAAACTCCTGTAGTAATGGAGAATGCAAAAGGGCACAGACCATAACACGCATTGACATTCTCAGACCGTCAGTTGAGCCATCTTTTTTTCAAGGGTGAGACACTAGTAATCAACCTCCATGCTGAAAGATGCCTTCTTTTCAACCTGACAACCCTACAAACAAACATGCTGTGTGTTCAAAAACAACAGGCTATCAGCAGGTTTTCATACTTCAAGTGTTTGCCGTATAACTCCTTTGAAGAAAGTTTTCTTTCTCTCTTTTTTATTTTTTTAGCTGTACTTGGAGGAAGTTTGGAAATTAGTAAGCCTTGAAAGTCAAAAGACGTGTTGCTGATGATTTTTTAATATTTTATGGGCTGTTTTGCTTACTGGGAATCATTCCCTCATCATTGCTTTTAAAGTGCGAGCTGATATCATTTTCTGCCAGTTAGACTGTCAAACGGAAATAAACCCCAAAACAGATATAATTATAGCTCGCCGGCTCAATGATTCTCATTCTGGGGCTTGTGTACCTCAGGGGGGATTTAAACAGCTTGCAGGGGTTTTAAATTCGCTGTTTTTCAGGGAAGGCTTGCATTTTTAACTGTTGAAAAGACAAACAACTCAGGTGTCGACTTCATGGGAATTTTCCAAAGATATCTAACTGCAATTTGTAACTTTTTGAGGTCACACTTTATTTCGACGGTCCGTTTGTTAAGTTTTAGTTACATTGCATCTACATGTCAACTATTTCTCATTAGATTATAAGTAGACTGTTAGGTTGGGGTTGGGGTTAGGGTTAGTGTAAGTTGACATGTAAGTTTCTTATAGTTAGTTCAATGTCTGTTGAAGGACTGTTAAATGTCAGATCAACAGATATTAAGCAGACAGTCTACTAATACTCAAATGGACCATCAAAATAAAGTGTTACCCTTTTTGATATAGTGGCTAGTTCATACGATCGCATTCATATAGTTTAGTATTACTTGCTAATGCTCCAATGACGGTTGAGTTCATGAACCGCGCTCAGGCACATCTCTTCCAACCGGGCCAGGGCCGGCCAACTGTACCGTGCCTGAGCCCGATTCAGCGCACTCACACTTCTCAAACGATCCGGGACACAGGCCTGGGCACGGTTCGGATAGCATAGTGTGAGTACGCCCTGAGGCTTGCATTTTAAGCTTGCATAATCAAGGCTGCATCCAGATATTATTGGAGAATGTTGGTAAAAGCAGCCTTTGACCTCCTATAGTAGTTTTTTGTTGTTGTTCCTGTTCAATGACTGCCTTTTTTTAATGTTCGTCAGAAAAATGTATACAGATTAGAACCAACTGCGTGTGAGTAAATGTTGTCAGTTATATTGCATGAAGAATTTGAGAATAAAACGCTGTTTCCATCCCATATGTTTGAGAGAACAAAATCTTAATTTCCAGGAAAACCAATCCAAATGATCCAAACCTTTATGACAGTCTGGAGCACAAGTTTGCTGACTTGAGAAACTTCAGTAAACTTGATAAAACTCTCCATAAAAAAAGCGTGTCTTCTGTGCTGAGTGTTGTTGGTTCACTGCTGATGTGTCATATTGTCTTTCCTCTGATCCTGTGTTTCTTGCCTCCAGATTAATTACTGTGTAAATCAAAGTAAACCTGCCTACCATATTAAATCCCTCTTGCACGGATGCAATATGAACCATCTCATAAGCATCAGGGAATCTGCCGCTTTGTCTAGATCATTTCTTGCTGGAGAGTGAGAAAAACAACTCACTCTGGTTTGCAAACTGAGTGTAATTTTATAGCAGTGCACATAATAAGAAATCTCACACTCTCTTGTGCTTACTTTGTTCCCCGCATCTTCATAAGCACGGGCTATTTTATAACTTAAATATGGAAGCGAAGATCACAGGAGAGAGGGTGTTTGTTTGCTGATGTGAAATGAGGGAACTGAAGCATAATGGCCCTGTGAGAACAATGAAGGTATTATGCAGAGGAAATGATGGCGGAGCTGCATTTAATGCGATGATGGCAACTTCACTGTTATTCACAACAAACAAGAGTCTCTTATGGCGCTCGATGATTCCTCTGTGTGCAGTTGTTAGTGCAATGATATATACATGCTTTGCAGAGGTAATTTGCTTTGAAGCAGATTAGACTAAACTGAAAAGAACACTCCACTTTTTTTGGAAATAGGTTATTTTTGCAAGTCACCGGTTTACAGATGTGTTTTACCCTTTTTTTAAAAACCATTCAGCTGATCTCCTGGTCTGGCAGGTTTCTGGCAAGGTAATTTTCCTTTTTGGTTGCAGCTGTTCCTTTAAAACACTTAATATAATATTATCGCAAACGATAAATATCATATACACCACTGGTGGAGAGAGTTGAATCAGCCACTGACCTTTCTCTCACTCTTTTGGTGAGGCACTGATAAATTTATGCTCTCCTTCAGTGCTGAACTTGTAAGAGATCTGAAAGAATTGGCCATGACTGCAAACTGAAAGGGAAAAAGAATCTAAGAGAAAACTGATAAATGATTGAAGATGTTTACAGGAATGTCTTGATGGAAATATTGAGTTGTGTGATCTGCTTTCCTCGGGATGTTATTTATGGTCGAATCGTCTTCTGTCTGCCCTGCTGTGTGAAACGAAAGACACTGTCACAGGACACAGTGTCTAGTGAATCTGAACTAGGACAAGAAGGTCTCTCTATGAGTAGGTTTACATGGACCCCAATACTCGATTAAGATAATACTCTGGTTAAGAGTCTGTAAACAGCCGTTTTTGATGATCTTAGTCTGACCAAGCAAGAAAGCACAGTTTTGGATGACTATTGTTTCATCTAGTACCTCAGAGTATGTCGTGTGTAACGTTACTGAATGAATTGGCAGAGGTGGCCTGTTGCTTGAGAATTTGTATCTGCCGTCGTCTGTTTGCACGCATAGTATGGGCAATGAACTGCAGTTGAACTTGAAATTAAAATGAACCGTCCAAAAACAAACGCAGAAGGACATGAGTGTCGAATGTTGACATGATGACGGGCAGCAGTCTTAGGAGAGAACCCCACCTACTCCAGCTCCTCCGGGGGGATCCTGAGGCGTTCCCAGCCTAGTCGAGAGACATAGTTTCTCCAGCATGTCCTGGGTCTTCCCAGTAGCCTCCTCTCGGTGGGACATGCCTGGAACACCTCCCTAGGTAGGCATCCAGGAGGCATCCTAAACAGATGCCCGAGTCACCTCAGCTGACTTCTCTCGATGTAGAGGAGCAGTGGCTCTACTCAGAGCTCCTCCCGGGTGACAGAGCTCCTCACCCTATCTATAAGGGTGCACCCTGCGAAGGAACTAATTTCAGCCACATGTATCTGAGATCTTGTCCTTTCGGTCATGATCCAAAGCTCATTACCATAGGTGAGAGTAGGCACGTAGATTGACCGGTAAATCGAGAGCTTTGCTTTTCTGCTCAGCTCCTTCTTTACCACGATGCACTGGTACATCGATTACTGCTGCCATAGCACCAATCTGCCTGTCAATCTCATGTTCCATCGCCCCTCTCATTCATGAACAAAACCCCTATGATACTTACCTGGGGTAAAGACTTTCCTTCCAACCTGGAGATGGCAAACCACCTTTTTCCGGTGGAGCACCATGGTCTCGGTCTAGAAGGTGCCGATTCTCATCCCAGCCACGTCACACTTGGCAGCAAACCGCCCCAGTGCATGCTAAAGGTCCGTGTTCGATGAAGCCAACAGAACAACAGCATCTGCGAATAACAGAGATGAAATCCTCTGGTCCCTGAACTGGACTTCTTCCAGCCCAAGGCTGCGCTTTGAAATTCTGCACAGTGTACAATTTAAATGTACAGTGTAAAATAAATTCATTAAAGGTGCTGTTTGTAAGTTTTTGACTCATCTAAAGCATAAAGGCATCATATGTTTACAGTTATTTTAGTTTACATGCTTTGTTTATCTGAAAAACAATACTAAAGTCAGTTATTCTCCTTTAAAAAATGTGAGTTCTGTGCTGGAATGTCTGTCTTTGATTTGGTCTGTGTAACTCGGCCCACTGTTATCTTACCCAACAATATTTTGACATTCTGGGTTGCCTTTGCAGAAAAAAACAGTGCATGTCATTTCGTTCTAAAAGACTTCATCAGTATATGTAGGCTGGATTGAAAAAAATGATTCATGAAGTGTTTTTAATCCACAAACAATGCAAATATTACAAACGTAACTATAAGCTTATCAGACTGGTTCTTCTAGTGTAGTCAATCTGACAACCTGCATATATCAGGTGTGTGTGTGTGTATGTGTGCATGTGTGTGCTCTTTTGGGTGAGAGTGTGTGAACTGGGAACATTAAAGCTTTGACCCATTTGCAGTTTCTCCAAAGACATATAGAGACAGAGGAAAGGAGAGCGATGTAATAAATTATGATTCCTTCCAGCTTGATTTGAAAGATTCATCATAACAGGAAAGTGTGACACAGTCTGTCTCTGTTTGTGTCATTATACATTATATATGTCAGGGCTTCTGTATTGGACTGTATTGTAATCTACCTTTTAATTCTGTGAATGTGAATTTGACAATTTAAATGATTTCACAGTAACCCATCCAACTATATTTTTTCTTCATTCTCGTTTTTTTTTTTAATTTTGCTGGACTAATGAGTTATTTGTTCTATTAAACATATGCGATCGGCATAGTTTAGGTACCAACATTACTAACAATACACTAATTAAGCTAATACTTATTTTCATATAATGTCAATTACTGATAAATCTGTGATATTAAAGTGCACACTATATACGCTGATGCTTTGTAAATATCACAGTCATGAATACCTTTATTCCCTTCAAATCTTCAATTTGCCAAAACTGATTTAATACAGACTGTTGAAGTTTAATTATTTTTCTTGTTTTTGCAGAAATTAAACAAAGGGAGAGCATACAGTGTATTTTGTTCTTTTGTATTTGCCATGATACTAGTGGTATTCATACAAGACGCTAGTAGTATTCATCTTAAAGTGCAGTTTGAAGGCTTACCTACAGTAGGTTAATTAGGTTGACTAGGCAAGACAGGTTAATAAGGCAATTAATTGCACAATGGTGGTTTGTAGCCGATTTCTTAGGGAAGTTAATAATATTGACCTTAAAAACTTCATTTATTTCAGCTAAACTAAAAGAAAAAAGTGAAAGTGTGTGTCTATATGTAATTGTTTTAAAAAGTTTAAGTGGATTGAATATAAAACAGGCAACACGGTGGCTCAGTGGGTAGCGCTGTCTCCTCACAGCAAGCAAAATCTTTTTGGCTTGGGCTGGATGTCCTGACAATCTGATGTTGGTTGCAGTAAAGCAAATGTTACCTCAAGATATTTCTTACTTTTTTAACATACTATAGACTGTAAAAAATGCTGGGTTCCACACAATTCCACAATCCCAAAACGAATCGATTAAGTTAACTTGATCGTTTTTTGATTTAACATAAAACAATTGTTGTCCCAAAAAATTTAAGAATTGTGTTGTTTCAACTCATTTTAAATAAGTAGTTTGAACAAGCAGCGAAAATAATTTTTTGAGTGCATTTATAAAATATTAAGAGACTTTGAAGAATGCGTTTTTGAAGAATTTTTGAAGGATGTTTACACAGCTCCAGTTGCATGAGATAATATGTTTGTGTCACACTTTATTTTGACAGTTCGTTAGTTGAATTTAAGTAACATTGCATCTACATGCCAACTAATTCTCATTAGATTATAAGTAGACTGTTAGGTTGGGGTTAGGGTTAGTGTAAGTTGACATTTACTTGCAAGGACTTAAAGGACTGTTAAATGTCTGTATCAACAGATATTAAGCCGACAGTCTACTAATACTCAAATGGACCATCAAAATAAAGTGTTACCTATGTTTGTCCAAAATTATGGAAGATGGGAACCTTTAGAACTGGCTTTATACTTTTTACTAAAATAACAAACTACAAAACAATATACTTAAGTGTGTAGTGAATGTAATGTTTTTAGACACTTAACTGCATGTTTCATGTTATATATTATTACTTTATTAATTTTATAGCTCCTTTTGTTCTTTAGTCTTTGAAATATGGTTAAAGTGAAAAGTTAAATTTATAGATAAGTTAAAAAGAAATTGAATATATATATGTAACGTCCTGTCTTACGAAAAAACATTCCACTTTTGGGGGGGGGGAATAGGCAAATTTTCCAACTCCTCTAGATTTAAACAGTTTAGTTTTAGTATCATTGAATCCATACAGCCGATCTCAGAATTTATGGATTTTTTTTTTTTTTTAACTAATATACCTTTGTGTGTTTTCTATTAAACGTTTTGCAATTAATACACATTTTTAATAAAATTGCTATTTGAGTAATACAATTTAAACATTTCTAATAATTAAGTTAAAATGCATTAATTTTACATGTAATATTGACTCTCATACTATAGATAAAATGCTATTTTAGTCTCAAGAGTATCAAGTTGGACATACTTTTACGGGGGGTGAATGCTGACAACAGAGGTGAGAATCCAAATGCAGATTGATTGAGATTGTTCAGGCAAGCAACAGTCAACATGAGCAAACAGATATGCTATATACAGGCAAATCCAGAGTCGTGGTCAGTAAACAGGCAGATGGTCAAAAAGGCAGGCAGCAGACAGGAATAAACAAACAAAACAAAGCAAAGGTCTAAAACGTGGAAGGCAAGACAAGGAGAACGTGTTGTAATGTTCACTATGCAGCTTAAAAAGACTCAGCAATGAATGTGTGTTTGTTTGCTGACTTTACAGTATAGTCCATGTGATCAGTTCATGAGCAGCATCAGCTGTGGGAATGTAATCTAATGGTGACTTGGAGCAGGTGTGTGTGTGTGTTGCGTGGCTGGATCTGTAGTCCATTTACCGGCAGATTTGTAGTTCATGTGAATGAGAATATTTTCCAACGATCTATGGTGTTTATATCATGACACATACTGTATATGTAATATGTTTAAATCACTATTTTGTGTGAAAGTTAGTTGTTCGATGCATGTCATGATTAAAATACTCCTACATTTATACATTCTTAATGATGAATTAGCAATTTCGTTCATTTTAAACATATTAACTTTGAATGTAATATTGACTAATATACTTTAGATCGAATTATTTCACATGTGCTTCTGTATCAAAATATGTTTACTATGATAAAGCATGAAAAAAGATCACTCAACTTCAATTAAAATTTTTATTTAAAGTACATAAAATAGTTTGTTAAAGTAAATTTTCATGTTACTGGAAGTCATTAAAGGTGCAGCAGGTGGTCTGCCTAAATGCTAACTGGGTAGCATAATATCTTTCAAATACAATCCCTCCCCTGCCGTCTAAAGCCACGCCTCCTGAAATCGCGATTTCAGGAGGCGAGACCCACTAGATCATGTCATTCGCCAGTTAGTAAACTTTATAGTACTTTATAATACTACAATTCTGAATGAAAAACTGTATTGTATCTAGCACGGTTTCAGTTGTGTAGCAAGCAAAACTTGTCATAAGAGGCTCGAACCAGCAACCTTCTTGTTGTGAGGCGAATGTGCTACCCAATACGCCACCGTGGCGCCCAATATTGATTCAGGATTTTAAAAAGTTTTGATTGAACATTTGTTTTTACCACTGTTACTCGTGACCGCGGCCTGCCTGAATGTGCATCAGCAGATCTGCATGAACAGGTGCGCAGAAAAATCTGCATATGCTGACAGACAGTTTGGGCTACTTATCAGGATTAGGGGAATTGTCGGCCTGACAATACTTAATTGGATGAACCTTGCCTTACACAGAATATAAAAATACATATAAATACGTTTAGATTATTAACTTTAATCATTACTATTGGAATGTGAAGGGACTTTCAACCAGCACAACAAGAAATGCTTCTGAAGACAATCAACAAGTGCACCTTTAATATAATATTGTTTGCAAGTACGATATTGGTTTGTAAAGTATGCTTTTAAATTGAAAATATATTTAGAAATTTGAATTTAAAGTGCATTTGTTTTACATCGGAAGTGATTGGGTGATTATTTATGCAGCTCTGTTTCGTTATGCTAAATCCCATACTGGACAGCAGGTGTTGTATCCATCCAGAACTATAACAATCACAGTATACTGAATCTCTGCTATTGAGAAGTATATTATCTGCAATCCCAGCATGAGTAAAACACAGTTTGCCGTCCGGCGCTTGTCTTCTCTGAGAGAGACCTCTGTGTTCGTCAGGTTTCCCTGCTCTCCTCATTTCCAGCAAAAATGCATCTCATATTCCCTCTTTTGTTGTATCTCTAGTAAAAATATTTCTCTCTCACACTGTGTGACATGTTCTACCCACGCGTTTCCCACTTCAGTTGGCCTTCCTCTTTTGATTCAACTCTCTGAAGAAAGGAAAGGAGTAAAAAGGGACTGATCTTTCTTTCACCCCATCGCTCTTGAAAGAGTGTGGTTGCACTGAGGAGACTGTGGCCCACTGTGTCAGCTGTCCCCGGGGCCTGAAGAAGTGCTCAGATACATGAACACACAACCAGTTCAGACTTTCGTCAGAAGCACAGCAGGATTAAGCGCTTGAGGACTGATTTCATCTTATCCTGCATTCACAACAAGGTGTTTCCCGACAGACACAGCAGTTAAATAAAAAGTATAATGTCAAATATCGCTTGTTAGAAAGATAGTTTATTTTTATTTCTTAGGAATTAGTAGGACCTATGACCAATTTGACCTAACGAGACCACCATTATTGGATGCTGCTTTATTCAGAAGGTGACGCATGTTACATATTATTTATTTATTTATTTATTTTACCGTAGTTCAACCAGTCAAAGGTTTGAGAGCTAAGGCTGCGATTATTTGGGCAAAAATATGAATAAAAGGTCTTGTGTTTAAAGCATACGTCATTAGGTTACCTCAGAGTCACAAATGTCAGGGCACATCAGAACTTCTCCAGTCCCCCAAAACGCCCTCACACCCCAAAATGTCAAATAAAAAATGGATGTCAAATATCAATCCAATGTCAAGTCAAGTCATTTTTAGTACTGAACCTATTGATACAATGCAAACTGTGTCAAAGAAGCTTGACGAAGAGTTATAATTAAAAATTATGGAGCTAATATTATGCCAAAACAATCTGAATTTGAATTGTGTTCATTTGAATTATTGAGAATTGTAATTTAATCAGTTAAAATTTTTATATGCCGTTAAAAATTGTTATCTTATTTCGAATTTGAATTTCATAACTTGAATATTGAACATCTGAAATTTAAGACAACTGAATTATTAAAGGCTGTATTTTTTTATAGACTCGTTTTCAGACTTCAATTTTTTTATGTTCTGAATTCCTAAACTGCAGATATTGGGTTTATAAAAATACAGTTTCAAAATTTCAAGATGAAGAAATTCAGAACATCAAATTCATTCATTCGTTCATTCATTTTCTTTTTGGCTTAGTTCCTTTTTTTTATCCGGGATCTCCATAGCGGAATGAACCGCCAACTTATCCAGCATTTGTTTTACGCAGCAGATGCCCTTCCAGCTGCGACCCATCTCTGGGAAACATCCATACACTCTCATTGACACTCATACACTACAGACAATTGAGCTCACCCAATTCACCTGTACCGCATGTCTTTGGACTTGCCAGCGCCCAGCGACCTTCTTTCTGTAAGGCGACAGCACTACCTACTGCGCCACCGTGTCACCCACATCAAAATCAGTATTCTAAAATTCAAAACCAGATATTCAGATTGTGAAATTCAGATTCTGCAGAAAGTAGATCAGGATTGATCAACAGGGAAGATTAGACGATCACCGAAAAGTCAAACTATGCATTTTGGCAAATCAAAGAGCTGCATGAGTTTACTGGTGAATGTGAGTCTCAGGAGGACACAATTCTTCTGCAAACTGACTATCGGGGATCAGCTATTTTCAGTAGTGATCCAGGTGCATTTTCAAACTGTCATGTTCAGATGTTCAATATTCAAGTTATGAAATTCAAATTCAAAATAAGAAATTTAAAACAATTTTTAACGCCATATAAAAATTCAGATTGAATAAATTACAATTGTCAATAATTCAAATGAACACAATTCAAATTTAGATTGTTTTGGCAGATTATTAGCTCCACAAAAATCTGGTATGAAGGTTCCAACCCAGACTTATTGGAAACATGTGCCTTACACCTAAATTATACAGTACCTTTGCAATGAGGTGATCACTGCAGTATGTAGCCAACACCATTGTAAGCATTTATACTTCTGTGTTCTGTCTGTGTTACTCCACAGAAACACTTTTAAAATGCTAGCAGGCAGTGGAGTTGCTATGGTTCATCATGTCGTCTCCGTGTGCATTCGACGAAGCAGTATAACTTTGCTTTTAATGTAATTTTTTGGTTAAACCTGAAATACGTTGCCCTGAGTACATTTTGTTGCTCGTTTCATATGACAAATTGGTAATACTTTATTTTGATGGTCCGTTTGAGTATTAGTAGACTGTCTGCTTAATATCTGTTGATACTGACATTCAACAGACATTTAACTGACTATAAGAAACTTTGCAAGTACATGTCAATTTACACTAACCCTACCCCTAACCCCAACCCCAACCTAACAGTCTACTTATAATCTAATGAGAATTAGTTGAAATGTAACTTAAATTCCACAAACGGACCGTCAAAATACAGTGTGACAGACAAATCCACTAGAGGACGCCATTTATGTACGAGTTTGTAAATTTGAAATGCGTTACTTAGTAACTTGTTTTATTATTCGTTTCAAATACACTTCCTCCTTCTACATGTCCATGACAAGGCGGGTCAAACCCCTGACCTTAACCCTTCACTAAACCTAATCAATAATGTTTTCAAAAGCAATCAGTAGCAAAAAGTTCAACGCGGCCACAACGTTTTAGATGACGTCCTATCATGAGTGTTTCCTAATGTTGGTGTGATTCAGTCAGGCGTCTGTGACATCACTATCAGACATTAAAGAGAATTTGGTAGCCGGATTGATTGGCGGAGATGCAGCTTCTTTGAATCTCAGACAAAGGTAATGAGGGCCGAGGGATATTCGTAATGAGACAGTGGAGATATTCATTGAGTTC
This sequence comes from Danio albolineatus, assembly GCA_903798035.1. Lineage (NCBI taxonomy): Eukaryota > Metazoa > Chordata > Actinopteri > Cypriniformes > Danionidae > Danio > Danio albolineatus. Next base: position 1,761,000 of record CAIGQQ010003388.1, on the reverse strand, counting down.
ACTCCCGCTGTGCGTTGTGGAGCTCAAACACACAGGAGAGAACTGTGTGTATGTGACTGTGTGTGTGGAGAGAGATCTATCTGCTTGTATTCCTATTCATCTCAGTGCAAATTGCTTAGTGGGCATGTCTCCCCAAATCTCTGGAGGTAAAGAGGTTGCTTGCTGCCATTTTCAACTGTATCTGTCTGCGGACTGCAAGGCGGGGGTGTAACATGAAGGGGCGTAACTTCTGGTAAATTAGAGGTGTAACTTAGAGGTGTAACCAGACGAGATCTCACGAGATTTTGTTGGCAAGATGGCGGACTTCTTTATCTGCTTTGTCGTGACAGTTAGCCTACTCTGCGTTGCCCCCTGTGGTTGCAAATAACAGTACAATGCCGAGCATGTTAAGTATGAAAGCTTCCGCAACTAGCGGCTGTACGTTATTAACTGATAGTTGGGTTTAGGGTTGGGGAAGGTGTAGACATTAATAACTGCGTTGGTTGGGTTAAGGGTTTTGGTAGGTGTAGACGTTGATAACTGTGATGGTTGGGGTAGGTTTGGGAAGGTGTAGACATTAATAACTATGGTTGGGTTTAGGGTTGAGGTAAGTATAGACACTAATAACTGTGATGGGTGGGTTTAGGTGTGGAGTAGGTGTAGACGTTCAGCAACATGGTTATGACATGTCTCTATAACTTCAAGTTACGCCTCTGACGTACTTCAAGTTACACCTCTAATGCCCCTTCACGTTACGTCCCTGTCTCTCAGTTCGCAAACAGGCACTACTCACCATCTTGGCTCATTGGCACTCTTATTAGGTCAATGTCTATTTGACAAAAATTATATCTGTATATATTTTGTCCAATTAAAAAATGTGTTTTTAAAAATCAAGAAAAACTAAAAAAATTATACAATTTTAGATGAAACTGTAATTTTATTTAGCAATATTTTGCATTAATTTCAATGTATTATATTTCTATTTCTAAACATGTTGGGTGACTAACATTTTTTTAAATATATATTTATCTGTTTATTGAATATGCTTTGGTCAAACGCACCAAAATATCTTACCTATTCAGTGGGAAATGGATGAAAATATTCATTTTCAGAATTGGGTGTACTCATTTATGCTGAGCACTGTGTATGTATGCTAAAACTAAGACACTAAAACCTGTCTTTAAAGGACACTATACTTTTTTTTTTTAGTGAAAGAACACCACTTTTTTGAAAAAAGGCTGATTATACCACCCGTCTAAACAGTTGACTTTTACCCTTATTGAATCCATTCAGCCGATCTCCTGGTCTAACGGGAGCTTTTTTAGCTTAGTTTAGCAAAGAACATTGAATCGGATTAGACCATTAGCAACTCACTCAAAATGGTTTAGCTAAACTAAGCTTAATGTGCTCCCGCCAGACCCAGAGATCGGCTATTTGATTCAAAAATGGTAAAATTCAACAGTTTAACCCTAGGGCAGTTGTAAAAGTAGCCTATTTTCAAAAACGGTGGAGCGTTCTTTAAATAAGTGATCACACAATAATTCAAACGGTTCGTTCAGAATAGCTCATTCATTTATAAACAATGCAAGGGAGAGTTTGTATAAATTGATTATTTAAAAAAATCTGATTTACTCAAGAATGAAACAAAGCAGTTTTGCACTATGTGGATCTGTTTTTGTTGTGGAAACAGAAAAAACCTGTGAAATTGACCTTTGAAAGTGTAGAATCACGTGTCAAATTCAATTCCTGGATGGACAGAGCTCTGCACAATTTAGTTTCAAGCCTAACTAAACACACCTGATCAAACTAATTGGCTCTTGTTTGAAACCACGGTCACAAGAGTTTGAGCATGCAAAAATCTGTCGTACAGCACTGCGAAAAGGGGTGGAATGTAACAAGATGATTAGACATTTAAAAAAGAAAGCGGTTGGTCCAGATTTTAAATTACAGAGAGGTCATGTTTTGATGTTTGATTGGTCTCACGCAGTCACATGATGCAATTTCGCAGGTCAGAGTTCACCATGATTAAACATTGCAATGCAGTGAACTGCAAAACTTGTCGCACAAGCTTGCATTTCTGGTCTGTCGCATTCGCATGCTTGAGAATGGAAGTCTATAGGGTGAAAAGTGCAGTATGACTGTGGCTTTAGTGTGTTGAAGCAGGGTTGAAACTAAGTGAAGTTTTATAAACTAATTTCGAGGATCACGTGCAGATGATTGCTCGCAGCTGGTTCCACATTATCCAATTTATGATTCACCAATCAGATGAGTCCTAAGCCACTATATATACCCTAGATTCCACATCACAGCCATCTTCATTTTGAAGAATCCCCCCTTCCACCCCTACTCCTCCTCCTTCCTAGATGGGTGGCACGGTGGCCCAGTGGTTAGCACTGTCGCCTCACAGCAAGAACATCACTGGTTCTAGTCCTTACCAAGCCAGCTGACGTTTCTGTGTGGAGTTTACACGTTCTCCCCGTGCTCACGTGGGTTTCCCCTGGGTTCCTCGGTTTCCTCCCACCGTCCAAAAACATGCAACTTAAGTTAATTGACTAATACAAATTGGCACCATAGACATGCTCCTTGTAAGTAGTTATCTTTTCATAGCGATCACTATCTGTTCATTAGCTACCCGCAGAGGAGTTCTCGAGATCTACCTGAGCTCAAACTCTCCTCTCGCCTTGCGAACGGGAGGGAGCCCTAGGCTCGAGGATCTTATGAGCTCAGGGCTCTCTCCCGGGACAGCATGCCAAACAAGATTTATAATCAATCATCAGCTAAGTGTGAACTCTTGAAACTCTGTTTGACATCCCTGATGAAGACACATCACGATTACCTTTTTTCTTAAATAAACACTCTACCATCAATAAAAACAGTACCATATATACTGTATGACTACCACAAAATGCAGATGCAGCACTGTAATATAAATTTTGCAGAAATATCAGCACGGACACAATTTTGTTTTATAAGCCTGCTTTGAAAACTTACCGTACTTTTGCACTATATACAATACATAGTGAAGTAGGGAGTGTGTGAGAAAGTGTGTGTGCGCTTGATAACTACTTTCCTCCCTTCTCTCTTATCTCAACTCTCTCTCTTTGCATGTCTTGAGTTATGGTTGTCGTTGGCTTCTTGTTTGCGATTCAGGTTGTTGCAGGTTTGTTTCGTCATGCTGGAGCTGCAGTCCATATTCCACAGCGCAACACACAAACACACTGAAGGAATGCGCATGGGCTGTTAAAGTGTGTGTGAATTAAGGCGCTTTGCATCCGTTTGTTTGGCTATAGCTTAGCTCATGTTTCATACTATGGATGACTAATTGGCTTGTGCGAATGTGCAGGGAAAGACTAAGAGGCAGATGAGAGCGCTGTTTGAGTTATGATATGCATTGCTCTTGTTTGACTGTAATGTATTCAGTCACATCTCACTTCTGGAGCCTGGAGCTCAATGCACTTGGAGACCATCTCAGTCTCTCGCCGTCTATCCTTTGCTTCACCCTGGCTGTCTCTCTTCTCAGCTCTTTCCTGTTCTCTCTCTTTTCTCCATACTGTTTAAAGGAACACTGCACTATTTTTTGGAAATAGGCTCATTTTACATCTCCCCTACAGTTAAACAGTTGAGTATTACACTTTTGAATCCATTCAGCCCATTTCTGGGTCTGACTGCAGCACTTTCAGCTTAGCTTAGCAGAAATCATTGAATCTGATTAGACCATTAGCATCGTGCTTGGAAAAAAATTCAACCCATTTCTGGGTCTGACTGCGGCACTTTTAGCTTAGCTTAGCATAAATCATTGAATCTAATTAGACCATTAGCATCATGCTTTAAAAATTAAAAAAATTCAGCCCATTTCTGGGTCTGACTGCAGCACTTTTAGCTTAGCTTAGCATA
>CAIGQQ010003388.1:1735867-1757117 GCA_903798035.1 Danio albolineatus | reverse complement strand
GCATAAATCATTGAATCTGATTAGACCATTAGCATCGTGCTTGGAAATATTCAAAAAAGAGTTTTGATAATACTTCTATTTAAAGCTTGACTCTTCTATAGTTACATTGTGTACTAAGACTGACTGAAAAAGAAATGTTGCTATTTTCTAAGTCAGTATGACTAACTGTACTCTAGTTTTGGCGTAATAATCAAGGAACTTTGCTGTCATAACCTACAGTAGCTGCAGCAGCCGCAATGATATTATGCAGCGCTGTTACCTAGTTATCCAGCCGGGGACTATTTTTAGGTGCTACAATGTATCATAATACGGTCATCAAGCTTTAAATAGGAAAACTATCAAAAATCTTCTTTGAATTTCTTGAGAGATGCTAATGGTCTAATCCGATTCAATAATTTATGCTAAGCTAAGCTAAAAAAGTGGAGTTCTCCTTTACAATTAAGATTTTTACACAGTCTGTCCAACACCAGTTCTTTGGTTTCTGTGGAAAAAATATTCTTATATTCATTTTCTCTCCATCTCAAATCATCAATCATTGTTTGTGTTTTGTTGTCTGTCTTTTGTCTCCTTCAGAATCTAATCCCTTTCTGTTTTTTCTGCATCAGTATGCATGAGATCTCTTTCAGTTTGAGATGTGTCCTCCTCTTATGTCTTGAAAATCCGCATCTTCCCTCTCCCTCAGGTCTGGTTTACACCTGGTATTAAGATGCATTTTGTTTGATGAGATTACAAGTAGACCTGGGAAACACATTGCTGTTTACACCTGATGTTTAAATCTAGGATTTTTGAGCACTTTTGATCACTTTTCTGGTAAGGAGGGGGCTATTTGTGGGTCTACAGTATGAAGTGAATTAAATGTACAAAAGTTGTCACTGAGGCAGAAAAAATAGCCATTTACTGTACAGACAGTACTTCTATAGTATTTTTTGTTTCTACTATGTATGCCAATGGCTTTTTTTTTTTAAATAACATTCTTCAGAATATCTTCTTTTGTGTTCAACAAATTCCTAAAAGTTAACACTTTTTTGTGAGGTAAATGGTGAGGAAGTTTTGCGGTGAACTATTCCTTTTAAGAATATTTTGAGATTTCATTGAGGTATCATATTGTTTATTGTTCAGCTTTAAAAATATATATATATATTTTTTTTAAAGTGCATGAAAATAAAGTAAACAATGAAAAAAAACACACATTCAAACTCATGATTGTCTGCGCAATGCAAACTAAATGTGATTTCCACCATATCTGGGAGTGACCAAAATTGGACAAACTCAAACGCTTTAGACCCCATTTACACAGATTGATGAAAAGCTCTTCATAGGTGTAAACAGGGTCTCATCTTCAGGAAGACAGCGGACGTTGTTCATGTTAGTGGATGAGAATACAGCAGTGGTAAAAGGATTACTGATGATGTCTGGTTTCTATTGATTGCGGCTGTAATACAACTGTAAGCAAAAGAACCATGTTAATAAACCCCTCCAACCAGATAAATCTATAATGTAATGAAATATCAGCTGATTGTTGATGTCCATGTCAGTTTGCAGAGTTCTGTCTTCCAGTCTTTCATTCACATTTTTAGATTTAACGTGTAACTGTTTTAAATATGCACCACAAATTGAAGATTACAATTTCAGTAAAGTATTACACCTGTTTTTATAGTACTTTAACATGTTAATTTCTTTGGGGGAGGGGGAATCCACCCTAATAGATGTCAAAACAACGAGTGGGGGTCTGCCTTAAGAACAGTGGAAAAATACTTTGCTCTGATCTTTTTCTTAAATAATAATAAAAACAATGACAAGTCAATATAAATTTGTCTACCCCTGTAACGGTTCATGCTATGCTAATTCTGGGTAATGTCCAGCGGGCAATGCAGGAAACTATTCTGTCTGGTTTAAAGCAAGCAGATCTAACCAAACACAAATGCAAATATAAAAATATGTAAAACTAGATACCTCCACATGTCTAAAAATGAACTAAAATTAGAGTCATGGTGTGTATTTTTATTAGACGTATATACTCCCACATGGAAGTTAAACAGTAAAATAGTACGAGTTATCTTTTATGATCAATCAAATCGATGCAAATATGTTATTTTTCTACAAAATTTGTTATTTTATATAAAAAAGGTAGTCTTTGAGAGTTGTATGTCTGTTGAAATAGTCCATTAGAGATCAAAATCCAATCATTTTCTCTAAAACACTAAAAACTGTAATAAGTTTGATGAATCATGTATTGAATTAAATATATTAGGTTCAATGAGGCATGCATAACAATACACAAACTGAAAAAAGCCAATGCAACACTGCCTATAAACAACACACTCCTTAAACTCTCATTAATCAGACAGTGTTTTGCATGACGTGGCATTATTCAATTATTATTGTTGCAACATCAAGAGCAATAATTGACAATTATGATTTTTTTTGCCATAATATTGGAGCTCAACCCTTTTATAGCTTCATTTATGTGTTTGATTTATGTACAGTTTTAAACAGTTGTTGCATATTTGAATGGAGTAATGATTACATTTAGGTGTTAGACATGAAGCAACACTGATGACCTGACACAAACAAACAAATAGGCTGTAATCGATATGCTTCAACAGGTACTAATTTGTTTTCTATCTTTTTAGTACATTTCCAAAACTTTCTACTTCTCCGTTTATCCGTCTGACTTTACGGTCAATTTTTTTTTGACTGCCCCCTGTCGTTTTAAAGAATATCACAACAGCGAACGCGGCAAGTATAAAAGCCTTGTCCGTTTCGCGAGGTGCATGCACACAGACTGCTGCCCCCATGACCCGGCTCTGGAAAAAGCTGATGAAAATGAATGAATGAGGGAAGGAAGGAAGGAAGGAAGAAAAAGACAAAAAAAAACTATACAAGGGTGCATATTAGGACTTTGGACCACATGGCTGGAATTGCTTAGGGCCCCTAAATCCCTAAATATGCCCCTGTCTGTTTGTCAACCAACAAGCAGTTATCTAATGCCAATCTTTTTAAAACTTAGAATATCAACCAATTAATCAGGCTGGATACGCTATCTGCCTATTACAGTATTTTTATTTATTTATTACAATTATTATTATATACTTTTTTCAAATAAAGGGCAGTGTCTATAGGGCAGCTTTAAATACAACAACAGCAGTGTGTTCATGTGCCGTCTGTTTTAGAGTAACATGGGTTACATCTCAATTCCCATGCAATCTGTTCTAGATAGTGCACGAAATTAGAACTGGACCACGATTGGCCCATCTGAAATCATGGCGTGTTGGAAACAGTATGTGAAAAGTGCCCAGATGGCACACCGATTCCCTGTGGGTTTTGTGTAATGTGCATTTTGTGCACTGCCTACAATGTATTTGTATTTGAACAATCAACACTTTTCCTATAGGAGAGGAGGAATTTGTCACAGTTCACTTTCAAGTGTATTTACATCAGAATTGAACGCTGCTCAATCAGTTTCTGAGAGTATGCACACTAAACTTAAATGCTAGATTTGGCTAGATTTTAGTGGCATGGTGACTCAGTGGTTAGCACTGTCACCTCACAGCAAAAAAGTTGCTGGTTCGAGTCCAGACTGGGCCAGTTGGCATTTCTGGAGTTTGCATGTTCTCTCCTTGTTGGCGTGGATTTCCTCCGGGTGCTCTGGTTTCCCCCACAGACCAAAGACATGTGCTATAGGTGAATTGAATAAACTAAATTGGCTCTAGTGTACAGTAGGTACTACTTAAATATGGACATTACCGCCGCGGCTTGCACCGCCGCCACGGGAGACCGTGGTTTTAAGGTATGACCGCAGTTTGCGACTTTGCCGCCAAGGGGCACGTGGGGACGGGATGCGAACGGGCAGGAATATACAGTAGCTGTAAATACACCGCTACTTCTGAAGATGAAATAATAGGACAAAACATTATAATTGCTTCATTAATCATTAAAAACTTATTAACAGCTTTATTATTATTGTAAATGTGTTAAATGAAATGAAGATTCATTTTGGAAAAAGTAAAATTAAAGAAATAAAAGACCCCTAAAATAAACGACAACTAAAATGAAAGTAGGTACAAACATACATACAAATATGCCTAAATAAATAAATAAATAAATATATAAAGCAGTGTTTTAGCTTAAAAATAGAGAGATGTACAGTGTTTGAAATTTTAAAGTGACTAAGACAGTTACCCAATAAGCTTTTTAATTTACGTTTTCATTTACATTTTCGTTGTATTTTACTATCTAATTTTATGTCTCAATTATTGTTCATAAATATTAATTGAATAATTAAATAGGCCTAAAAGTTTATTTACTTAAAGACATTACCAGTGAAACATGGAGAAATGTCCGGCGCATGGTCTAAAGTGCTTGAATGCTACTTCATCAATAGCATAAAAATAAACGGACCTTTACTATACCTCAAGCAGATGAAATAATAATAAAATAATAGACTAAAAAAATTATAATAAAAGTAATTTTGCGGCAGGACATAAATTAGCCTAAGGCCCGCAAGTTTATTTTTAATAATTTTGTATAATTTATTCGGCACTGTTCTCCTTATGTCCAGATATAATTGTTTTTTAACTTCTTAAAACTGTTAATGGCTCAGTGTGTGTGAATGAGTGAATGGGTGTTTGCCAGTACTGGGTTGTGGCTAAAAGGGCATCCGCTGCTTAAAACATATGCTGAAAAAGTTGGCGGTTCATTCTGCTGTGGTGACCCCTGATAAATAAGGCACTAAGCTGAAGGAAAGTGAATGAATGAGCTAGATTTGAACACTTGTTTAGTAATACTGTTTGTAAACTGCCATTTATTCTCTGCTCTAGTCAGAATTGTTTGCTGTTTTTTGCTTGCTCACCTGCGCAGTGAACGTGTTAACTCTTGATTTCGGGTGCTGGAAGTGATATGAGGTTTGCAAGGGCTGACCGTGTTGTATCGGTGCGCAGCTCTATAAATAACAGACTGTCAGTCCTCCACCATTGCGTGCCTCTAAATCTTTCATGCTCAGAGGGACTCAGCAGAAATTTCCGCACCTCGGATGCTGCAGCTTGTCTTTTTTTTTTTTCATTTCTGCACCGGTTGTTTTATGGCTGCCACATGATGGGGAGGAGAAGCCATTTGCACTGGTCATGCTCCTCTTCTACTGCTCTCTTTGCAGTTCTGAAGAGAGAATTCATCACAGAATTTGAATTTTGTATCAACCTGATGCTGTTTCTTTGTTTTGTGGAACAACAACAAAAAGATGGTTTGAAGTATGGATGCTCCAAAAGGAAAAATTCTGGCAGGAAACAAAAAATTCTGGATACACGGAACCGAACAGAAACGGAAACAGATTTTATTTTTTTTGCAATAATTATTAATAATTTCATGAAGTAATATAAAGTGGTTTTGTAAGAGTTTTTACATTTAACTCAATTTAAATTAACTTATACTGATAAAAAAAGAACACAAGGCAATAAAATAAGCACATTTATTGACTGAGCGTAACATTGTATTGATGGTGAATGATTTGAGAGGTACAATTTTAAGCAAGCAACAGGAACAAGTATACTACAAAGCAATTTATTGTCTGTACATTTTTTGGGCGGACTTTGCGTTTCCGTTACTGTATAGAAACGTACAGTGCTCAACATAATTGAGTTGACCCCATTTTGTTAATGAATATTTTTATTAATTTCTCAGAGAATATAGGCAATGTGTTTTGGTGCATTTAAACAAATCAGATTCATTAAACCGATATATTTATTAAAATAATGTTTTAGGCACCAACACATTTAGAAATTATATGAAAGATGAAAGATAATACAATTAAATATAAAGCAAAATATTGCAAAAAAAAATTACAACCTACAAAAATTCAACAAAATTTTCTTATTTGTTTGCTTCTCTTGATTTTTCCTCTTTTTTTACATTTTAACATATAAACAAACCGAAGGAAAGTTAATGAATAAATGAATAACAATTTAGCAGAATATTCTATTAATTATTTATAATATTTTGAATATGCAGAAAGTAGAGGTCATGTAATAATGGTTTATATAAGTGCATTTTCTTATCATTTAACATGGTAAAGTTTTGTTTTAATTACTGTTATTTTTTTAAGTAGTACACTTATTTTGAATCTAAAGTAAAATACTTCAATCTAAGTTCAACAATTTCAATGGTTCAAATGTTTAAAATGTTCTACATTACTGTACATTGTAAGCATTGCAAATTAAAAATAATATTACAAACAACACAAATATATTTGCATGCTTTCAGAAATAAGGGTAAAACAAATTGTCATTGGGCAGCGCTTTTTCAAAACGTACAATTTTCTACCTAACTGGTCCATATTTGTACCTTAAAGAAACATATTAATAACTAAAAAGTACAAATGTATTCCTCATAGTTCTAACCCAAATCAACTCAATGACCATCAAAACTAACCCAATGACCAGTTAAAACTAGCCCAAAACTAACTCAATGACCAGTCAAAACTAACCCAATGACCAGTCAAAACTAGCCCCAAACAAACCCAATAACCTGTCTAAACTAATCCAATAACTAGTCTAAACTAGCCCAAAAGTAAACCAATGCTCATTAAAACTATAGCACAAAACTAATTTCATGACCAGTGAAAAGTTTTTAATGAACCGCCGACTTCTGTATTCCAGCATATGTTTTACATATGAAACAGGAAACAGGAGCACCAGGAAGAAACCCATGTGCAAACAGGGAGAGCATGCAAACTCCACTCAGAAATGCCAACTGACTCGAACCTTTGACATTCTTGTTGTGAGGCCACTGAGCCATCGTGCCGCCTATTTTAAACATTGTCATACAAATTGACAAAGATTTACATTTTCAGTTTAGCAACATAAATAAATACAAGAATAATATATGAAGTTAAACTAACAATACATTTTGAAAGAAAGAAAAATGAAATAAAATATTAACAATATTAAATAATACAGGAATAAAAGTCTATATAATTCAATGTCTATCAGTTCAACAAAGTAGTCACCGTCTAGACCAGAGATGCCCAAACTAGGGCACGCGGGCTAAAGTTGGCCCATTGCAACCTTTGATTTGGCCCACCATCCCATCTGAGAAGAGAGTGAGAATGATGGAAAGGGCTGGGGCAAATGCCTTTAAAAGAGATCATCATTTCTAATTTGACGTAACCTTTCTTTGTTTGGTTTTATTGCTGAGTTACAAAAAAGCCAACTGCAATGAAATGTTTTAATTGCATGTTGTAAATAAAGCAGAATTTCAAAAATGTAAAATAATGTCACTCGACAGATAGAGATCAGCGAGCTAATCAACGCAAAAGAGTGTAACTCCATTCTGTCATTAATGAGATTGTTGTTGTTTTTACTGTAATAAGTTCATTATAAAAATGTAAAAAGAATAATGCTGTATTAGTTAATATAAAGCAATGTTTTCTAGTCATTTTTAAACATTATTAAATAAATTAGTAAATTAACCAAGGCTACTATAGTTACCTTCGGCCTGCAACCCTCAATCAAGTTTAGTTTTTGGCCCTTCGTAAGAAAAAGTTTGGGCACCCCTGACTCTCCAAAAACTCCAAAATACTTTCTAAAAGACCAAAATATATTTTGTTTTTCAAAAAAATCTTTCCTAAAGCAAGGCAGGAGGTCATCCCCATTATTCACCGAGATACACCAGGACTGTCTTCTATTTTCCAGGAACATGCAATTACATGTTTAGCTTCCAGCAAACATAAAATTAACAGCAATCCTTCATGAACGATCACTTTAAAGTTCAATGGACAAATACGGAATATACAGCTGGTATCAAGAAGACCAATGATTTGACTGACAACATTCAGTATATAACCCAAAAACAATTGACTTTTGTACACTCCCACATACAATGAGATAAAGATGACAGGCATATTTACTGTAAATAAAATACTATTGTAAATAGCCTTTTACACTTTTATGTTTAAGTACTGTATCATCCTAGGGCTTAGTGGCCACATACATGGACGGCACATTTTAGCTCTTATGTCCACAACTGTACATTTTGAATGTTTTATATTTTGTTGCAGAAATACAGTGTCATCCTGCAACTGCTTTGTAGCTTATGAAATGTCCCAAACACTATTTTTAACTGTCCAAAATGGGCAAATTTTTTTGTTTTTACTCTCTGATAGTCAAAACATGTTCAAAAAATATGTGTGTATGTGTTATTAACCACGAGTCCACATATATGGACATAATTTTTCTCTAAAAGTACATCATATCAAAAGATGATACTTATTTTATTCTAATTAGATTCCAATAAACCCAAATAGCAAAGAGAAATTAAAAAATGCATGCAAAACAACAGCTTGGGCCTTAAGAGGTTAAATGTAACATAAACGTTTGGCAGTAAACATTTGGCGCTATCTAATTTATTAAATAACTTTATTTATTAATTTTCGTTAAAAAAAAATGTTCATAGGGTTCATAAGGTAAGTTCTGTACACAAGCTAGCGTCTGTCTGTGTCCTTAATAGATCTCTTTTCCTCTGACAGCTGTGGTCATTAAGACAGCAGGATAACATCTGGTCTCTAGTGAGCAGATGAGACAGAGATGACAGCACTAGTACAAACATGATGGCTGACAGTGTGAGTTTACACCAGAGAGGAGGTCCAAACAACTCATCCGTGGAGTTTGAGTGACGGTGAGGTTTTCCAGTTCCCCTGCCGTATGGGACATCGCACAGCTTTTATGTTGGGACCCTTCAAAATAATACTTTGGTTAGACACATCTTACTAGTATGGCTAACTAAAACTATGAGCCTTGAAGGTAACTTTTTCTTCCGTTTAAGCTGATTCACATGATTGTAGTTAGGGATGTAGCGATTCACTGAACTCACGGTTCAATTCACCATTTTGAGTTCATGATTAAGATAAAAAAAAAATTATTTATTTTGAAGACGTGAAGTTTGTTTACAAACTAATTTCGAGAGGATCACGTGCTAATGATTTACCACGGCTGGTCTCACATTAACTAATCACGATCTCCCAATCAAATGATTCCCCATCTACTATAAATAACCACATTTACAGTCCACAGCTATCTTCATATGGAAGAAAAGCCCCCTTTCCTCCCCCTTCTCCTCCTTTTCTTAGATCGGGCGGCACGGCGGCCCAGTGGTTAGCACTGTCGCCCCACATCAAGAACTCTGCCAGCCCTGGTCCTTGCCAGGCTAGTGAGTGTTTCTGTGCGGAGTTTGTATATTCTCCCCGTGTCCGCGTCGGTTTCCCCCGGGTCCTCCGGTTTCCTCCCACCATCCAAAGATATATATAATTCATAACGGATTGGTCACTGGTCTAACTTCCTGCCTCCTCAGGTGTTTACCTTAGCTGCCACAGCCGGGGAGTTTGAGAGCTACCTAAGCTCAAGCTCCCCTCTCGCTCTACGAACTGAAGTGAGCCCTGGGCTCGAGGATCCCTTGAGCTCAGGGCTCTCTCCCGGGACAGCATGCCAAACAAGCTTATATCAAATCATCAGCTAAGTGTGAACTCTTGAAATACAGTAAATAAAAAGGTGTTCTTTGAGTAGGACATTTCGGAAAATTTAACTAAAAAACATCTCCCAAAAAAAGATGCAGCATGAGTAGTTTTTAATCTAAATTAGACTGTATAATTTGGAAATTTAAAGCAAAAACAGAATGATCTGACTTAAGTTTTGTTAAACTGTTTTCATACTACAACCCCACATCAAAAAAAGTTGGCACAGTATGGAAAATGCAAATAAATAAAAAAGAAAGTAGTGACTTCTTTGACTTTCATTGAATTCTACAGAGATTATTTAATGTCTTCCTCATGATTTATATTTTTTATTTTTAATTTTTATTTTTTTCTAAATAAACACACATTCCATTTTTGGTTCTTGCAACATGTTTTAAAAAGTTGGAACAGTAAAGCATTTACCAGAGTACACCACACTGCAGAATGGGATTTTGTATCGTTTTATTTCTCCCAAAAAACACCTAAAACACTGATTCATCTGACCACAGTACACATTTCCACTGTGTGCTGGTCCATCCCAGATGCCTCTGACTCTAGAGAAGTCAAAAGCACTTAAGGACACTGTTAACATAGGGCTTCCTTTTGGCACAGTACAGTTTTAATTTGCATTTGTGGATGTAACTACATATTGTGGTGCTTGACAAAGGCTTGCCAAAGTAGTCCTGAGTAGTCCATGTGGTGATATCGCCTATAGATGAATGAGGACTCTTGATGCAGTGCCACCTGAGGGATCGAAGAACATTGATTTTTTTTATGATTTAAATATTTTTTTCAATATTTAACAGTAGCATCAGTCTACTCATTTTTACATCCTTTTAACATCCCCTTTCCCCTCCCCTGTGGCAGTTACAGTAATTAGATGTCAACATAGGCTCATTCTGAAAACGTAGTCCTATATATGTTTCTGGAGACCGCAAATTATGTAGCCATTTCCTTTTTTTAAACGAATGCAACGGGGCAGGATGACGCCGTTCCTTTTTGCTCTTTCCAGCTGACCGCTTACCTTCGCGTGGACGAATTTCCCACTGTAACCTGTTTGTCCCGTTAGTTCGCTGCAAAAATACGTACCATCCAGCACGTATTTTTGCGGCCTCCAGAAACATGTATAGAGGTACGTTTTCAGAATGAGCCTGGGTTGTTAGATGTTGCTATCATAAATCCATTAAACACAGATAAATAATATAAATTCAATAAATAACGATATACAAAATTATACAACATACACATATGCACATATACAAAAATAATAATAGTAAAATATAACAACGATAATAATAATAATAATAATAATAATAATAATAATAATAATAATAATAATACATAAATAATTTAAAAGTATTTGTGGACAAACTGGCATCCTCTGCCCATCTTTGCTCCTAAAGGACTAGGCCTGTCTTGGATGCTGCTTTTATACCAAATCAGGATTACAATGACCCGAATCACCTGTTTAAATCACTGTTTAATCATCATTATTTGATCAATTTACCTTATTGCTAGACCTAAACTGCTCCTGTCCCAACATGTTTTGGAATGTGTTGCAGGTCTAAATGACAAGAAAGGATGTATATTTACAAATGAAATGAAGTTGACCATAAAAAACATGAAATATTTTGTGTTTTCATTGTCTGCAATGAAACAAGTCAGAGTAAATTTAGAAATCACTACTTAATTTTTTATTTATGTTTTCCATACTGTCCCAACTTTTTCTTGTTTGGGGCTGTAGATAAAATATGTCTGAACGAAACCACTTACAAACTTCTACTCCAAATGTCATATGTTTACAATCACATGAAACAGACTAAATAAAGATACTCAATTAGGGTTTGAAGGGTGAGTAAATGATGACAGAATTTTCAGGTTTCCCTTAAAAGTGTCTTTAATTATGTTCTGAAGATGAATGAAAGATGAGTTTGCAACAACATTGGGCTGAGCAAGTGTTGATTATTGATTCACTTTACCTCTTAAACTCCATGGACCCAGTACCGGGTCCTATGACATCATCATTTTCACTTTCATTTTTAAAGGTCCATGGTTGCGCAAGACCCCTATAAGTGGTTCCATTTGAAAGCGTAGAAGCTATATTTTATGCACATATGCATCACTTAGGTTTTTATTTTACTGTACAAAAATTATTAACATTTAATTACACAACAAAATTCTGAATATCCGAGCTGTCATTTTCCTATTTTTATATGCTTCATATATGACACACATGTACAAGTCATAGCTCAAATAAAAGCTCTTGCCCGTCCTTGTACGATTCTAGCATTCCTTTATGTGAATTATATTCTATTTATATTCTATTTCTATTTTATATTTATGATCAATAAGCAGCCCCAGATCGCACAGAAAGCCACAAATGCTACATCATCTCTTACCTCATGCTGAGTGCTTCAAAACAGGCCATTTCTTTTGAGGTGATGTGGTGCATAAGTATTCCTTTTATATGTATAATGTGGTCAAAACACAGTGAATTATGTTTGATCAAACCAAAGATCGTGAAAATATGAAAACAATAGTCTATCCGCATGCCATATTTTCCCAATATTCAGTTTTCAGAATTACAATAACTTTTGCATACTCTATGGTAGAGACACAATTCTTTTTCCTAGTGTTTGCTGTTATCTGCTGGTTTCAAGCAGAACTGTCTGGAGTGGTCTTATTCTCTTATGGGATTATCTACACATTTTCAAAAAAGCATTTTAGAACAAAAAATAAAAAAGTGCCCAAAGTTGAAGTGGTTCATCATAAAACAGAAAACATAACAAATATTATTTATTACTTTCAGCAGTTTTTTTTGTAAATTCAAATGTTTTTCTGTCCAATAACACTGATATTTGTCATTTATACCACTGCATTTGGAAATGGAAGACTTTCAAAGTTTGGTAGGTGGAAATTACATAAAAGTATAGCACATCTCATCAGTTGGAATACAATAACTTTTGCATAGATTATGATAGAGGCATTTTTTTTCTTCTTCTTATGATTACTGACATGTGCAGGAACCACCAAAAATTAATTACAGCAACCTAGACCACACGGAACCTAAAAGGTACTCTTTTAAATTTGAGTTTACAAAGAAAAAAAACAGAAAGCGCCTCTTTTTTAAGTGTTTATGATAACACAGACAACATATACAATTATTTAAATCACTTTCAACAGTGTTTCATGAAAATTTAAAAGGTTTTCTTTAAAATTATACCACATTTTTGCATTTACTCCTCTACATGTGGATTTGGGAAGCTTTTAAAATTAGGTTGGCAAAATCCAGGCGAAATCTTAAAATAGCACCAGAGTTTAAGAGGTTAATTAATCAGCATATCAGGTAATCCAGTTGTTAGACTGTAAGTCAACTTACAGCCCTATAGTCTGAATTTTTCAACATTAATATACAACACCATGCACTCAATTTCACCCAGAGGACAATAGTGAACTTCTAAACTTCCGCTCTTCAGCTGAACTTACTGTTTTGCCTTTGATCAAGCAGTCTGAGAGTGTGCATCATGATAGTTCATAGATTTAGACAGTTTGGAGCTGCAATAGAAAAAAAAGGAGTCTACGCCGAGCAGCAGAAATAACATTAATTTTGTTTTTGGTGTCTGAAAGCAAAGACAGACTCTCTCCGGAGACTGTAATACGCTTCAGAGGGAAGTCTGAGAGGTGGCTAATGGAGCTTACAGAGATGATAAGAGCATTTGTGTTGGTGTGTGTCTGTGTTTTGATATTATTGGTGTTAAAAGCTCTGCTACTGCTCCTCATTTGTATTTTCAGCTCTCTGCGCACTACGCCAGCGTGGAGCCATTGAGGAAGCGTGTATCTTGGTAATTTGTGATATTTAAAAGCCTGTACACAACACACACAGGTGAAGCGGGTGAGCGTGTGAGTCTAAAGCTGACTGTGAGTTGGACCAGCAGGTGATTTGTAAAGCCGAGAGATGATTTTATTAGAGTGTGCAACAAGGTGTGAAGTGATTTTATCTCTAAAACATGCACACACAAGAAGAAAATGCTGCGAAAAGACTGATTTAAGATGTTTTTTGGGGGTTGGAGAGTGGATGAGCTGATTTTATTGGTACTTTTCTTTCAATTATGGTACAGAGGGAACATTTTGTGTGTGTTAAGTCTTCTGGAGATCTTGCAGGCAGTTGAATCATGTTTGGTCTTGGGATAAAGGGATTGTTTAGTCGGAGCTATTCTGGAAGCAGAGATCGATATTGTTTGTTCTTTTTGGTGGCGCTTGCAGGAAAGTGTCACGATCGATTGCAGAAATTTAGTTCACCAAAAACAGCCATTTGGGGCAGTGACCTGAATATTATTACTTTTTTTAGTCTACTTCAGTCTTAATGTGAAGAAATTTTCTGTTTTTGATCATCTTAAATCCTAGAAAGATTTTAAAATTTAGGATTAAAACAACAACAACAACAAAAATTTTTTTTTTACATTTATGCACTACCTGAAAAAAGTCTTGTCGCCTATCCAAGTTTTAGGAACAACAAATAATAACTTGACTTGTACAGTAGTTAATCATTTGGTATCAGAAGTGGCTTATATAAAAGGCAAAGGCCTCAAGATTACGCTTATTTTATCAAATTAATATATGATCATGCCTTGATTTTTAATTATTTAATTAGGACAGTAAGGTCTGACTTTGCTTTGACAAAAGTCACCTAACGGAAATAATGTAC
This sequence comes from Danio albolineatus, assembly GCA_903798035.1. Classification (NCBI taxonomy): domain Eukaryota; kingdom Metazoa; phylum Chordata; class Actinopteri; order Cypriniformes; family Danionidae; genus Danio; species Danio albolineatus. The sequence goes on along the minus strand of CAIGQQ010003388.1, from coordinate 1,742,913 downwards.
AGTATAAAATATGAAGTCATGGTGCCGTGGAAAAATAATTAATATTGTGTATGACTCCCATGAGCTTGGAGGACTGCATCCATACATCTCTGCAATGACTCAAATAACTTATTAATAAAGTCATATGGAATGGCAAAGAAAGCATTCTTGCAGGACTCCCAGAGTTCATCAAGATTCTTTGGATTTATCTTCAATACCTCCTCCTTCATCTTACCCCAGACATGCTCAATAATGTTCGATTCTGGTGACTGGGCTGGCCAATCCTGGATCATCTTGACCCTCTTTGCTTTCAAAGAAGGAGTGCTATCCTGCTGAAGAATTTGCGATCTCCTGTGGTTTGTAATGTCATGGGCAGCACAAATGTCTTGATAACTCAGGCTGTTGATGTTGCCATCCACTCTGCAGATCTCTCGCTCGCCCACAAAAAAGATGATTCATTAAAAAAAAAAAAAATCTACCTTCAGAGTTGTAGTTTTCTTGTTGATTAGTTCTCTAATGTCCCATTTATTTCCTGTTGGATCTTGTCCTTGCTTAGTTGCTGTCTGTTTTGTTTCTGAAGTTCAGTGGTTTTGTGGTGTGTGTGTGATTTAAAAAAAACATTTTTTTAAAACATTTAAACAGCACTCAAATGTTTTTAAAATTTCACCACCGATTAGTATCGAATTCCTACGGAGACCCGGAAGGGACATGGTAGTGAAAAAAAAAAACTGGATGGGAGAAAAAAAAATGAGTGGGAGAAAAAAATGGGTGGGAGAAAAAATAATAATGAGTGGGAGAAAAAAATGGGTGGGAGGAAAATATCTATTTTTAAGTTTTGCTTTCCTTCGCAAAGATGTTTTGCGTTCCCTCGCAAAGTTTTGCGTTCCCTCGCAAAGATGTTTTGCGTTCCCTCAAAAAGCTGTTTTTCCACAAACACTTCCTGTTCACTTCATACATGTCAACCCTCCCATTTGCCAAAATTATCCCGTATTTTACCATTATATCCTGCTATTATATGATTAAGTATTTTCCCATATTTCTCATGTATTTTTAAATGTCATTTTTTTTTCTCCCTCCCAATTTTTTTTTCACTACCATGTCCCTTCTTGAAAGCATGCTGAAATTATTATCAAAACTCTGCATTCACTTTCTTTCCATTAAAGCTGTGCGTCGATTATCACCCTTCACATGCAACCTCTGAATCAGCGAATGCATAAGCCAATGACTGGTATAAGTGCTGACTGACGTGCTTTGTATGATAAACTGATCCCAGATCAGCTTCTGTACATGCCATTTAAAGAGGAGCGAAAGTGCAGGACACTTTGATATTCGGGTGTGTGATTAAACAGACAAATACTCTTAATAATATGTAAACATGTCCGTCCTGCGTGTTTTATTTCAAACATAACTAAATGAGCACAAACAGTTACTAAAGTAATGGAATGCTTTCATTATAGATCTGCACATTCTTACAGTGACACCACTGTTATCAAACAAAAAGATGAGAGATTCATCTGCTGCTCTTCACTTGTTTGATAACAGAGGTGCCACTTTAACCTGTTAGCCAGCACTCAATTTTGGGGATTTACACCTATCTAAGTTTGAATAATGGTCTTACTTTATCTGTAACACTATAAGCTATGACAACGCTTGCTTTTTACTACAAAGACGCCCTTTTCACGTATAAGTACCATGGTAAACAACAGGTCTCCGGTAGAAACGGTGACATAAACGAATAACCATCCATAATCCACACTATTGTGTCAGTGGGCTAAATGTGTTCGATGAGATGTTTTCTGTGGACTCTTACCTTTCGAAATAAACCCTGATGTACAGCAATGAATGCGTGTATGTGCTGTTTTTACTATGCTGTTCACTCCATAAGCGTTTTCTGTAAAACTTACACAAATTTAGCAAATACATCCTTTATAAGCTTCCCATTGAAAAGCAACTAGCTGCATTGGGTGCTTGAGGGTTGTAGCTTTAGACTGATGTATAGTTTGGGAAGATTACTTGTGTTCTTTTTGGTGTAATCTATTTATAAACACTGACATGTGGGAAAAATAGTGCCTCAGTGCGTCCTCGTCGGGGTGCTGGCTAAAGGGTTAAATGGTGTGTACAGAGGCTGATCGGGGATCAGTTTATCATACGGAGCGCGTATACATCTGATTCAGAGGTTTCATATGAAGGTTGGTGACCAATGCACAGCTTTAATGGAAAGAAAGTGATTGCAGACATTTGATATTAATTTCAGTGAGCTTCAAGATTAAAAAATACATGTGAAATATGGGAAAATACTTAATGATAGGATGATGCGGGATAGAATGGTAAAATACGGGAAAACCCCGGCAAAAACGGGGTTGACATGTGTCATGGTTCAGGGATCTGTTTGTCTGTGTGCTTGTGGCTGTACCTGTGTTAGCGTGAGTTGTTTGACTGTCTGTTTACTTTCCCCGTCAGCTGTGTGGTCACGTGGAGGAAATCATCCAATCGGCTGATTAGCGACTACAGCTGTTTGTCATTAACTCCGCTATTTAAGTCCTGTGTTCACGTCTCTGTTTTGTCAGTTCGTTATATGTGCATCTGTGTTAGTGTTTATCAGGTTCCCTGTGTGTTATGCTGGTGGTGAGTGCTCTGAACATCTCTCAGTTGTGGAAGTTATCTTCTGTGGCCGTTGCCGGCTTCCTGATCTGTCTCACGTGATCGATGTTAAGTTTCGTTTGTGTCTGCCGCTTCCTGGTTATCTGCATCGTTTCCACGAGAGGAGACTCCTGTGTTCTCCACCTCCTGCATTCACGAACTTTGTTAATTTCAACCTTGACATTAAACTTCTGTTATTTTCACTCTCGCACTTGGGTCTCTCTGTTAACACGTGACAGACATGTATGAAGTGAGCAGGAAGCGTTTGTGGAAAAACAGCTTTGCGAGGGAACGCAAAACATCTTTCCGTGGGAACGCAAAACTTTGCGAGGGAACGCAAAACTTAAATATATATTTTCCTCCCACCCATTTTTTTTTCTCCCACTCATTTTTTATTTTTCTCCCACCCAATTATTTTTTCCACCACCACGTCCCTTCCGGGTCTCCGTAAATACCTGTATCGTGACAACACTAAATGAGAGTCGTTCCAACCTGCTTGACTGTGCATTAAGACAGTGAAGAATTCAACGACTCGTTGCTGTGAAATGCATAAATCTGCAACACAGCTGACCTACATACAGTCCTGCACACACACACAGCACAACACTCCTCATCTGTAGTGTGCGAGACGAGAGCTGATCCACTCAAGTCTGAGAGGGACAGCGCTTTTCATTTTTAACTGATTTGTTTGAAGGACACATCCCATAATCCATATGCCACCTCTTATTAACTTCACTGCCGAAGGACCTCAAAACTGAGTGAGGGAGAGTGAGACCCGTTCAATGAAAGAGACTCAAATGAAAGGTACTTCCTACGCACCATCCTTCCCCATGGCCTCGTTCCCTCTTCTCTCTCATACATTCTGTCAGTTTCAAGAGAAGGGATCGGCAAGGGTCAATGTGTGGCTACCGCTGGGACTGCAGTGATTGACAGGGATGCCATGGTTACGGCATCATAACATTCTTTTTGGCTTTCGCTAAAATCGGCACACATTTCAACAGTTCAGAGGGTTCAGGAAAGGAGAGAGTATTCACATATTCACAAATATGACTATAGATGTATTCACAAACTGAGCTTGACACGCGATGTGGAGCTGTGTGAGGAATATTATTGCAGAAACAGTCTGGATTTGAGGTCTGGAAAGGTCAATGAGATGGAGAAGAGCTTTTTGGGTGTATTTAAAAGTATTTCACAGCAGTGTACCTCCTATATGATGACTTTTTGTATCAAAACAGACACAAGGGATACGATTTTACATGTATGAGGTATTTTTTATATAAAAGGTCATGTTTTGGTTTTGGGGGTCTCCAACAACAAGCTGATGTGCATGCAAGCTCGAAAAACACTTTCATTGTCTTATAATATGCATTTATTTCTAGCTAATTATCCTAACGACTCCCATATGACTTGTTCAGTGGTTCATTTGTTCCCAAACCCCTCCTTTGCATGAGGCTAATCGGACAGAACAAACCTACGTTGTCTAATAAGGTTAATTAGGTTGATTTAAGTTAATTAGGTAAGTCTAATTAATGTAACTCGACCTATTTAAACTGCTTAAGCCTTTAAATTTCACATTAAATTGAATACATTATTCATAACTAGTATTCAAAATAAGATGCTAGTAATGTAATTGTGGCAAAGACGAAAGAAATTAGTAGTTAGAGATTAGTTATTAGAGTTATTGTGTTTAAAAATGTGCTGAAAAAAGTTCTCTCCATTAAACAACATCTGGAAGAAATATATTTTTACAAAATAATTATTTTGTTTTTAACTGTACGTACTGTGTATGTATAATATATAGTGTATATAACATTTTCAACAGCAACATTAGATGTTTCCTGTTTTTATTCAAGCTCTACTGTATATATCTTTATTACATGGCCACACTCAATTGCATGTTTAAAACTTGTGTGCAAACTTCACACACCTCACTATATATACAGCAAGAAAAAAAAAATTATTGAACACGTCATGTTTTTTCCTGGGAATAATATTTCTAAAGGAGCAGTTGTCATGGAATTGAAGCAGATTTTGTAAAAACCCAAACAACACACACATAAAAATAAAACAAAACAAAACAAATTTGAAAAACGAGTTCTATGTAATAACACCGGAATGACACAAGGAGAATGGACTGAACTACTGAATGTTTTTAAAACTTATATAAACGGCTTTTTTGGTGATGGCATCTTAAAGACGCCTCTCATATGGAGAATGAAGTCACATTAATTGCTCAGGTGTAATTTTTATTTATTTAATTATTTTTCCATATACTTCCACAGAGTGTAAAAATCTTGATGGTTCTGTGGGTCTCGTCTATCAAATCTGATCTTTAATTTGTATTTTCTATTGGATTCAAGTCAGGTGATTGGCTGGGCCATTCCACAGCGTGATTTTCTTTCTCTGAAAGCATTTGAGCGTTTCCTTGGCAGTGTTTTGGATCATTGTCTTGCTGAAATGTCCACCTTTATTTCATCTTCTTCATCCTGCTAATGTAGATGTTGTACTGAAGCAGCTAATATTAATTTATAATGAAGGGCAGAGGGTTGCTGAAGAACTACTGTGATATTTCAGCTACTGGCTGGACTTTCACTGCCTTTCTACACCTTCCTTTCGTCATGTGTTCAATTCTTTTTCTCTGTGTCATTTAATTTTATTATGCATTATTTAATTCATAAACTAATTGGAATTGTTTTCTTTGCATGTTAGGATTTCTTTGGTTGTTACCAACATCTGGTGAAAATTTCAACTCAACACCACCTTTAAAAATATGTTTTCTGAGAAAAATGGTGACTTGTTCAATACTTATTTTCAGTTGAGTCTCTCCTGTCATCAGCATCACAGCTCAGAGGTTAAACACCACCATTAAATTATCGCATAGTCTCACTTCAAAAAGGGCTCTCATTAAACAGAAACATACACACATTGGTGGTTTACAGGTACTCTGCATAGACATAATGTATTTTATACAGTAAAACTGCTTATTATATGTCCCTATCCCCTTAAGTGCCCCTTATTACATTTTCAAAATATTTTATTCTGTATGATTTATAAGCATTTGTGCCTGTAGGGACCTTAATTCATGTCCCCACAGTGACAAATGTCCCAATGAGTCTGTATGCGTTCTATTCAATTCAAAAAGTCCCAACTAGGACATAAAAACATACAGGCGCACACCCACACACGCACTGAATCTCATTCTGCACTTACCTCACTTAACCAGCGCACTCAAATCACATGTTTGTGTGTCTGTGCACATGGTGAAATGTTTTCCCAGCCATTGTGAAGCTCTTTCATCATGTCTGGAAATCCCTTCATCAGCACTTACTCGCTTGCACACACAAACAGGTGCTGTCAGAGAGGAGATAATGGTGTTTGTGTGAGCATGTGTGTATGTTTGTGTGAGATTCTTGAGAATTTGAGCCTGTGGGTTTAAAGAATGGTTTTCCAGTAATTTCCAGAAGTACTATAGTTTCAACAATGCTGAGATAAGCATATTTTGGAAAACGACAGACACTGTGGTTGTTGATTTGTTATTTACTCAATTAAATCAGCGAAAGCAACACATTTTTACACTGAATTTAGTCTCTGTATGTTTGAAATGTGGCGTCACGGTGGCGCAGTGAGTAGCACGATCGCCTCACAGCAAGAAGGTCGCTGGTTTGAGCCTCGGATGGGTCAGTTGGCGTTTCTGTGTGGAGTTTGCATGTATTCTCCGTGTTTACGTAGGTTTCCTCCAGGTGCTCCGGTTTCCCCAGACAAGTCCAAAGACATGTGGTATAGGTGAATTGGCTAACCTAAATTGTCCGTAGTTTATGTGTGTGAATTTGTGTGTATGGATGTTTCCCAGTGATGGTTTGCAGCTGGAAGGACATCTAAACATATGCTGGATAAGTTGATGGTTCATTACGCTGTGGCGACCCCAGATTAATAAAATGACTAAGTCGAAAAAAAAAGAAGAAGAATGAATTCATTAATATTTTGGTAAACACTAAAGACCCTGAAAAACCATTTACACGTTTAGTTTTATACAGTAAAATATATTTTATTAAAAAAATGATTAATAATCTATCAAGCTGTAAATATAAACTTTATTTAGTAACTATAATTAACTATAATTCATTCTGTCTCAACATATTGTTGAGTGAATTGAACTTTAATAAATATAAGTTGGCGCCACGGTGGCCGAGTGGTTAGCACGTTCGCCTCACAGCAAGAAGGTCGCTGGTTCGATCCCCGGCTGGGCCAGTTGGCATTTCTGTGTGGAGTTTGCATGTTCTCCCCGTGGTTGCGTGGGTTTCCTCTGGGTGCTCCGGTTTCCCCCACAGTCCAAAGACATGCGGTACAGGTGAATTGGGTAGGCTAAATTGTCCGTAGTGTATGTGTGTGAATGAGAATGTATGGATGTGTTTCCCAGAGATGGGTTG
>CAIGQQ010003388.1:1720622-1730867 GCA_903798035.1 Danio albolineatus | reverse complement strand
GTATTTATTAATAAACCGAACATGTTGAAGTATACAGTAACATCAAACTCCTCATGTGTCAGTCTTCACTAACCAATAAAGGGATTTAATGCTTCTGGCTCAGGCCGATCGACTGAAATCTGCTGCTTTAATCTTGACAAATCCTTGTTAGTGTAATGTGTGTTTGGAGCGTCAGCTGGCTAATCCTCTGCTGTGACTGTCAGTTGGACTCAGACTGTAATTTAACTTGTGTCGTTCACCACTTTACCGTGTCAGCCAATTAGTTAAAGGTTAAAAAGCCTTGAGCTAAAGGTTGAACGTTTGCTTTTTAGAGATGGAGACTAGCTCAGCTCTAAATTAAGTATGTACCATTTTTTTTCTTTGTATTTTTCTGATATAGAGAGCCAGTGCTCTAGTGTTATGGCTGAAAAGTGATACTGTATGATGCGATACTGCTTTGCATGTTTTTAAACAGTAGTTTGCACATTAGGTCTAACATCTTGGTATTGTTGAGGCTGTTAATAATATATACACTTAAGTCAGTGCAGTGCTATGTTCACTTTATTCATTTAGTCATATTTTACTCAATACAAATTAAATGGTATATTTTATTTGATATTATCTAAGTGTATAGAATATTAATATTATGTTTTTAACTTAACACACACACACACAACCTAATGTACTCTTGCAAAATAGTCATACTTATTTTTTAAAAATGGAGAAAATTTACAGTAAGAGCTGAGTGATGACAATGCTTAAACATGCATTGAACACTTATTCAGCAGTCTACAAGTGTTTGTTGTCTTATTATAGGGCCAGACAGAATCTGCAGACATTTTTTGCGATTTCTGCAGTGAATTTTGTAAAAAAAATCTGCGAATTTATGCAGAATGATTTTAGGAGTATCATAACTAAAAACCTAATATATGAAATAAAAAAAATAATACATTTTGTGCTTTTATTTAAGGTTTACAATGCAAATCCAATTAGATCCACTTATTTGGTAAAGAGAGTCTCTTATTTAATATCTCTCCTAAAAAACAGAATATATTACTTTACAAACTATATTGAAGATAAGTCATATGAACATTTTAATATTATTGTTATTATATGACAATAATATTAGTGAAGTTAATTTAAAAAAACTGCATAAATATAAATTTAAACACATTTACATAAGAACTGTAAATACATAGACTCAATGTTGGGCTAAAAAATTCTGCATGTGCAGATTCCGCCTACTCATTACAAACAAATTTCACAATATGCACGTTAAACTAACATGAGGTTCATTTTAAAAGGCCCTAGGCAGTCCTAATCTTTTGCATTCTGACAAGCTGTAAACATGAGATGCATGCCTGTCTGCTTCAATGAACTGCTCCATTAGTCTCACATACACTTGAAATCAGAATTATTAAACCCCCTTTTAATTTTTTTTTTTTTTTGAAATATTTCCCAAATGATGTTTGACAGAGCAAGATTTTTTTTTTCACAGTATATCTGATAATATTTTTTCTTCTGGAGAAAGTCTTATTTGTTTTATTTCGGCTAGAATAAAATCAGTTTTAAATTTTTTAAAAACTATTTTAAGGTCAAAATTATTAGCCCCTTTAAGCAATTTATTTTTTCGATAGTCTACAGAACAAACCATCATTATACAATAACTTGCCTAATTACCCTAACCTGCCTAGTTAACCTAATTAAGCTTTTAAATGTCACTTTAAGCTGCATAGAAGTGTCTTGAAAAATATCTAGGAAAATATTATGTACTGTCATCATGGCAAAGATAAAATAAATCAGCTATTAGAAATTAGTTATTAAAACTATTATGTTTAAAAATGTGTTGAAAAAACAAAAGGATCTAGTACAAAAAGGACAATCCATGAACGTAGTCAAAAACATGCAGTGGTCAAAATACGCGACTAAACAGGATCAACGGTATAACAAGGCTGTGGTCAAAAATACAAACAGGAAAAAACAAATAAACATCAGGACAAGCATAAAAATGTTACCTCAACATATCATGTCAACATTAACAACTGAACTAGTGTTTGTTTGAGTATTAAGTAGTCCATGTAATCAGTCCACGAAACGCTACAGCTGTGTGCATGTAATCATCAGATTTCCGGAAACAGGTGTGTGTGTGTGGTGAATGACAGGATTTGTAGTTCCTTAAAACATTTGTAGTTCACCAGCAATCTGTATGGAATAGATTGCTTGAGGTTATGATATATTATTATTCAGTTATGCCTAGGTATTTGCATTGGTATTATAGGGCACCTTTAATAGTATTTGAACTGATGGTTTCCATTGTTTTTCTTCTTATCAGTGTTTTGTACACTGTAAAAAAATGGTGGGTTCTACACAATTCCTAAAGTTAGCTTAATAGTTTTTACAAATTTAAGTGGATTGAACCTAAAACATAAAATAGAAAACATAAAAATGAAGTTGCCCCCCCCCTCCCCCACCCCAAAGAATAAGCTGTTTAAACTCATTATGAATTATAACTTTTTCAAGTATTTTTTTTAAAATATATTGAAAGGCAAACATTATTTAAAAGGATGATGACAAATCATAACACAAGAGCTTCTTCTAGCGCGCTGATCGCTGAACATTTCAACAGCCCTGTTCGATGTAACTGTAAAATCATGTGTTTCACAGCAGTAAATCGATGTGACCCAGCCGGGCGAGTCTTTATCCTCTAGCGTTTCACCTGTTTGGGCTCTGCCACGCGTGCCACAGCTTTTGAGTTGTCAGCACTGTTGGAGATTTTCTTTCACAATGGCGGTCAGGCTTTCAAGAGCTGAAGCTGTCACAGTGTCCGTCTGGGTGAAAGTGGGAGGCCGGGAAGAGACGTTCAGTCTGAAAGCTCTGTAGCAGCAAGCCGTCCTCTTACTTCACTGTCATATCTGAGGACAGACACTGCAATTACCACCACAATCATATGTGTACGGCTGCCGAGGACAGAGGTCAGTGGGGAAATTGCCACAAAGCGTTTCATTTTGGTCCATCAGACTACTCTAATGCCGCTTTTATTTTGCGGTCTCTCCGGATGTTTCGTGCCATGTCCACTGGTGTTCAGAGGGCCTAAACATGCTGTGATTTATAAAGCGTGACAGCTTTCACAAATGTGTCATTTTTTGAAGAACATCCTTGTTCTGAGTTCAAGCTTTTAGTTAAATCAACCTCCTCATACTGTTGTTTATATGTAAATCAGTATTGTGCTCACTTGTTTAACCAGCAGCTACAGCAAAATATGACTTAAAGTGTTCTAACTCATCCTCCAAGATAAAATGTTTACTGTAAATACAACATGTAAAACCAGTGCAACTATAGATAAAAACACTTTGAGTCCCACTTTATATTAAGGGGTCTTAATAATTTGGGCCTATCAACTCGAACCAGTCTGGCCATTTCCCTCTGACCTCTGGAATCAACAAGGCATTTGTGCCCACAGAACTGCCACTCACTGGATATTTTCCCTTTTTCAGACCCTTCTCTGTAAACCCTATAGATGGTTGTGCGTGAAAATCTTAATAGATCAGCAGTTTCTGAAATACTCAGACCAGCCCGTCTAGCACCAACAACCATGTCACATTCAAAGTCATTTAAATCATGTTTCTTCTCCATTCTGATGCTCGGTTTGAACTGCAGCAGATCGTCTTGACCTTGTCTACATGCCTAAATGCATTGAGTTGCTGCCATTTGATTGGCTGATTAGGAATTTGCGTTAACGAGCAGTTGGACAGGTGTACCTAATAAAGTGGCCTGTGATTGCATCATATAGTATAATTTTATACTATCGTAGAAGTGTTTTATATTTCAATTTTAATTTAAGAAAAGGTGATTTATTGTACTGATGCCAAGGCTGCATTTAGAATTTTTAAAATGCTAAATTTGTATTTTTTTTGAACCCATTTGCAGTTATAGCACACAAGATTGGGTAGCTGGTATCCAAATTTTGTCTTTTAGTTCTCTGTATCTCTTATGTGTCCAGCGCAGCTCATTAAAGATGAAATCCCCTGATAGAGAGCCTATTCTCAAGTTCTTTGCACTGTTTACATGCCATCTAATTGTGCCAATTCATATCCCGCTCTGTCATTAATCTCGTTGATGTAATGCTGTTTTACAATAATGAGCTTTGTAAAACCTCGCGGACACAGACTGTCTTTAATTAGTGCCTCCGCAGCACCAGAGCCTGTGCAAAATCACCATTCAGGCCTTAATTGCTTAACAAGTGGCTATATCCTAGTTAATGCCACAGCAGCTCTCCTAATGTGGAAATAATTAAAATGTTAAGTGTGTCCGGACAAAGTAAAGGCAATTAGTGAACCGATCCTTTTAATTATAGTTAAAAATTATCATAATATGATGCAATTTTAAACTTTGAATGGGTTAGAAACCAAGTATGGTTATATGACAGTGTTAATGCAACTGAAGTTTATCACTATTATAAAGTCATCATCAGCTGCTTTGAACGGTATCATTCAGCAATGAAGAAAATGAAGGAAATCTATAAAGCAAACATATATAGTTTATACTGTATATAAAATGTTGGTCTTCTAACTTGCGCTCCAACATCGACATATGACTAGACACTTCATTTATTAATTTGTGTCAGTAGTGCACTTCAGACGAACAGTTATTTATCATTATTTCTCAAAAAGAAACACTTTAGACAGGTGCAGTGTGTCCTACACTTACCTTCTTGGAGCACACTCATGCATCACACCGTTATGTGATGCATTGTGTGTACGCTTTACTAAAAAGATTGGGTACCACTTTATATTAAGTGTCGCTTATACCTGTGAACTTACATGGTAATTAGATGTGTAAGTAGTATGTAACTACAGTGTATGTACACATTGGTACATAGTATTTACTTGTGTAATACTGGTGTAACCACACTCATGTAACAACCCACTGAATAGTATTTGTAAGTACAAATGTGTAGCAGGACATTGGTAACAACACTAGAAAAGTACACATCTGTAACAAGAATTATGTAAGTGCATTGTGTAACAACAATATGTACTTGCAGATGTTTTCCCACTTCCACACCTGTTTGCAGATCATGTACTTGTGAACACTGTATGGCAGAACTAATGCTGCATTAGAAGGTTTCACCTTGTGATACCAGTGTAATTACATGGTAAATCCACAGGAACTGTCCACTCAATATAAAGTGTAAAATGGTCACAAATTACTGTTCGTACATTCATTCATTTTCTTTTCGGCTTAGATGGGTTACAGCTGGAAGGGCATTCGCTGTGTAAAACATATGCAGGATAAGTTGGCGGTTCATTCCGCTGTGACGACCTCAGATTAATAAAGGGACTAGGCCGAAACGAAAATGAAGTTTATTTTAAACTTTATATTGTGGACAGTTCCTGTGGAGTTACCATGTAACTACACTGTTATTAAAGTGTTGCATAGAAGATATTTCTACAAGTTACACAGTAATTTGTGACCATTTTACACTTTATATTAAGTGGACAGTTCCTGTGGATTTACCATGTAATTACACTGGTATCACAAGGTGAAACCTTCTAATGCAGCGTTAGTTCTGCCATACAGTGTTCACAAGTACATGATCTGCAAACAGGTGTGGAAGTGGGAAAACATCTGCAAGTACATATTGTTGTTACACAATGCACTTACATAACTCTTGTTACAGATGTGTACTTTCTTAGTGTTGTTACCAATGTCCTGCTACACATTTGTACTTACAAATACTATTCAGTGGGTTGTTAGATGAGTGAAGTGACACCAGTATTACACAAGTAAATACTATGTACCAGTGTGTACATACACTGTAGTTACATACTACTTACACATCTAATTACCATGAAAGCTCACAGGTATAAGCGACACAATATAAAGTGGGACCGAAGATTGGTCTTTAATCTAGTTTTGAACTGAGAGAGTGTGTCTGAGCCTCGGATATTATCAGGAAGGCTGTTCCAGAGTTTAGAAACCATAAATGAGAAGGCTCGACCTCCTTTAGTAGACTTTGCTATTCTGGGTACTACCGGAAGACCTGAGTTTTGAGATCTTAGGCTACTTTCACACTGCGAGGCTTAGTGCTCAAATCAGATTTTTTTTTCTCAGATCTGATTGTTTTGCATAGCTGTTCACACTGCTGTTATAAATGTGGCCAATATCAGATTAGCAATGTGAACAGATCATGGTCCTAAACTGAACCACGTGCGCAAAAGTGCAGTTACAGACAGCACAGAATGTCTAATAACCACACAATGTGTATACTGCACGTTGTCATGCTTAATGTAATTATTGCCCCTTTCACAGACAACCGTGGTGTATTTCATGAACTGTAAAGGGTTGTTCTGCTACTGCTAATGTGTATTTAAAACCTAAAATAAGTCTCTTGTGATCGAAAACACTGATCATTTGTGATTTATGACAACCGCGGTGCGCGTCTATCTGACCACCACTGTAGTGAACTCATCAAGGGTTAATGAGCAGCCGCAAACTGAACTGTGAAGGCGGAGTTGGTTTATCTCTGTTTGCAGAGTTATTTCATTTTACGTCGTTATAAACACCAGACGTGTGCAGAAAGGGGGTTTGGGTGCTCGAGCACCTGCTCTTTATTCTCTTAGAGAGAAAGTTCATCCTTAAAATGAAAGTGCCCCCTCCTTTGAGCTTGGATCCCCTATCCGCAATACCCCCCGACACAGCTTCACGATCGACCCGTGCCCCAACTGTTAACCAGATTGGTTAACAAGCTCCAGTTTTGTATCAAACTCTTTTTCAAAATGAACAACCAACTTTCTGTGGTAAAATAATCGCCCTGTGTGCCATTCTGCTGCTGCTGAGGAGTAGATGACGTCTGCAGCACAGAATGATGACGCATGTCGCTCAAAGATGATGTAAAAGTCACATGAAATCCGACATAACCGTTCACACTGCAAAATATCAGATCTGTGTCTGATTTAAGACTACATATGAAAGTGGCACAAATCTGAAATGAAAAGATTAGATTCCATGCGGTTTGGGCTGTTCACACTGTCAAGACCTGAGTCACATGTGGGCAAAAAAATCAGATTCGGGCCACATTTGCCTGCAGTGTGAACGTAGCCTTGGAGAGCGGGTTGGATTGTTGCGAGATTTAAACAATTTAATTGCAGCATGTTAAAGGGCCACGAAAACCCCCAGTCGCAGCATGGTGTTTTCACACCTCTAGGTTGGAAAAGCTCAGGAAAGTGGGTGTGTCCAGCTCTGTTTAGGTGGGAAAGTCAGGGGAGAGAAAGAGGGAAGGTTTTGCCTATAAACGGGAGTTTCCATTTGTGCACGTGCTGACTTTCAAACAAACACACAGACGCAGGGGGAGAAAGACAGTGACTGTTTACATGGACATCAGTCATCCAATTATTTGCCAAATTATTCATTTGTCGACTTTAACTGCAGTTTTGCACTTTCACGTTTATTCACAAACATTTCCTGCGTGTCCCCCGTGACAAACGAGATATTAAATGTTAGTAACAGCTGAAGGAGTGCAGATTTAATCGAGTGTTTGAAACGCACGGCGTATTTCAGGAAAAAAAATCCTCCACATTTCTCGGTAACTAGATGAACTTGGTAGGTAGCGTCAGAAAGCCCTGTGTGTATAGACTATTCTGTCACTAAATGCGGCGGAAATTCACTTTACAAAGATCTTTCAGTCTATAATACTGTAGTGATATTAACATGCTGTAAACTCAGCAACAGTTCTAATCATTTGACTAAGGTCTGTCTTTAAACACTGAAAGAGTATTGCAGACGAAACCAACTAACTTTGCCATCTTAATAAACAAACAAACACCACTGGTCGCCTACTTACCGATCAGGTGACAGGACAATGAACACCAACTGGAGCCGTGTATTTTTTAAAAGGAGACGAGCGGCAAATCCGGATTTCACCATTTCCAGATGCAAAAAGCTCTCGGGTAAAAATGTTTCTTACAAACGCATTTCTATCGCGCGCCGCGTGCGCTGTAATCCACCGTGAGTCCAGCTGCGCTCTCATAGCGGGGAAATGAAAGCAAAACCTTTGTTGGAGCACTTTTATAAACGCAACACTGAAGACCTGCGTCTCCAAACAATCCTTATTCTTCCACTTGTTTTGTCAACCTGGCGTCGCTCTGCTGTCTAAAAACTGTAACAGCTACATTCTTCGAAGCTGGCATGAATATCAATGAAATAGTGCACGCTAATTGGGTTGAACAACGTTCTTGTCATGACTTAATGCCGCACGCTCAGAGACATCAGGATGTACTCGCCGGGACAGACGTCCACTCTCCACGCTGGAGTACATGCAAAGATCTCATCGGCGTGACGCAGCCACAAAAATTCGTTTCAAACCGGAAGAACAAATTTGCTGGAAATAACGTAAAAACAACCAATTTTCACTCTTTAGTCAATTATATGTGTCCTAATAGTGTTTATAGCAGCGGGGGACACATATATGACTGTCAACAGCTCAAAAATGTGTTTTGGTGTTTCATGGCCCTTTAAGCTCTCTTGGCCACCACAGGAAACCCCAGTATGACCCGACTAACATGCAGAAGTGACAATATAAAGCGACTGGCTCTGGTAAACAAATAGCTATTATGAGTGGTTATTGTCGCCATCCTCATTCTCAGTCATTTTCCCAGTGATAAATTGGCTTTTGTATCAAATGTCCCACATTGCTGCCGGGCAGACGGTGTGGGACAGTGTACTGAATGCCCCAAAGAGGCTGATATTGGTCTCTCAAGGTCTCTGTGTGTGTGTGTTTCTCCACAAAAGCATATATCATTACCTCTCCATTGTCATCTCCTACAGTAAGCACACTGATCTTATCAGATTTCTGAATCAGATCATGCCAGTGTGCTGGAAACTTAAACTGAGCCCAGGAGGGACCGAGATGGGCACTGCCACCCCCTCACTGTCCTCAAGAGAGAGCGATTGCAGGATGGAACACTGTACAGGAGATTTTACTATAGGGTTGCATTTGATCAAATTTTGAATTATTGAATTGAATTGAATTGAAAAACAATAATCGAGATTTAGACAATTATTTCGTCACATCTCACCCCCTTTCAGCAGTCCACATTCTTTCCTCTCCAAAGCACAGTTATAAAAAGAAATGAATGAAAGCATACTTTCAGACTTGCTTTATTTATTGACGTGTATTTGATTTATTCAAATTTTTATTATTCTTTTTAGAAATTATTTTAACACCAAAAAATATGACATAAATAATCAGCATATAACAGTGAGCACAAAAAAATACACGTTTATTCATTCATTCATTCATTCATTCATTCATTCATTCATTCATTCATTTTCTTTTCGGCTTAGTCCCTTTATTAATCTGGGGTCGCCACAGCAGAATGAACCACCAACTTATCCAGCATATGTTTTACGCAACGGATGCCCTTCCAGCTGCAACCCATCTCTGGGAAACATCCATACACACATATACACTACGGTCAATTTAGCCTACCCAGTTCACCTATACCACATGTCTTTGGACTCGTGGGGGAAACCGGGGCACCCGAGGAAACCCACACAACGGAGAACATGCAAACTCCATACAGAAGAGCCAACTGACCCAGCCAAGGCTCGAACCAGCGACCTTCTTGCTGTGAGGTGAACGTGCTACCCACTATGCCACTGTGGCAGCCCTCCCATCCCCCCCCCCAACCCCCCAAAAAATAAATTTGATAAACAAAATACAAGAATACAGGAGGTTGTTAAATAATAATATTAATAATAACGCCAACAACAACAACAAGAATGGTGAAAATAAAAAGGAAAAATTAAAGAATAAGTTGCCTTTTGGCAAGTTCCAGGCTAAGGAATGTCTTATGTCTCGCCATTTAAGCTGAATACTAGTATCTTGAAATACCAGTAGCTAGTAAAGTATCATGTCCTGTCATCATTGCAAAGATAAAATAAATCAGTTATTAAAATGGTCACACTTTATTTTGATGGTCCGTTTGTTGAATTTAAGCTACATTGCATCTACATGTCAACTAATTCTCATTAGATTGTAAGTAGACTGTTAGGTTGGGGTTAGGGTTGGGGTTAGGGTAAGTTGACATGTACTTGCAGAGAGTATTTGCAGAGGAGAGCCTGGAACTTGCCAAAAGGCAATTTATTCTTTAATTTATTCTTTTTATTTTCACCATTATTGTAGTTGTTGTTGTTGGCATTATTATCATTGTTGTTATTATTATTATTATTATTATTATTATTATTATTATTATTATTATTATT
>CAIGQQ010003388.1:1689099-1703624 GCA_903798035.1 Danio albolineatus | reverse complement strand
ATATATATATATATATATATACACACACACATACATACAGTATACAGGGAGTGCAGAATTATTAGGCAAATGAGTATTTTGACCACATCATCCTCTTTATGCATGTTGTCTTACTCCAAGCTGTATAGGCTCAAAAGCCTACTACCAATTAAGCATATTAAGTGATGTTTCAAGGAGGGTTTCAAGGATGTTTTAAAACAAAAATGCATTAGTGTAAACGGGGCCTTAGGGTGCGTGTTATTTGGACTGTGGGAGGAAACCAGAGAACCCAGGGAAAACCCATGCAAGCACAAGGAGAACAAGCGAAACTCCGCACAGAAATGTCATCTGGCTTAGTATGGACTTAAACCAGAGACATTGTTGCTGTGAGGCAACAGTGCTAATCACTGGGCCGCCGTGTCGCCCATATGAAAAGGAGGGAAAGGAGGGGTGGGTAGGGGGGGTTCTTCAAGACGAAGTTGTTGGGATAAGAAAACTTTGGTTATTTATAGAGAGTTAGGAATCATCTTATTGGATAATCGATTATGAGCTGACGCTGGAACAGCTGAGAATAATCATAAGCTATGATATCTCATAAGCTATGAAATCATATGATAATCATGATCCTCTCAAAATTTGTTTATAAATAAACTTCAATTAAATTCGTTAAAGAATGATACATTGCCATCACTGATGATAACAATAAATTCTTGAGCATCAGATCCATTATAATGACTGTTTTGTTATTTGCTTTTTATTTATTTGTATTGTGTTTCAGTTTTGCTTATTGATTGGTTCCATTCTATGCTTGTTTTAGTTGATTTGTTTTGTCTGTTTTATGCTTTGTGTGGATAAATTAATTGAACAACTTTAGTTATTAATGAATATAATAATTTTATATTGCAGTAAAGCCATCTGACTGGCAAATGTTTGACATGGACCTTTTTTCAATTCGGCAAATTGTTAAGTGGATGAAACTGTTTTCTGTCTTTTGTAAAGAAGTTTCTAAACTGTGTGAATACTGTGCTTGTGTCAGTTTCACCGCTGGTTTTTGATTCCATCTCCCCCAAATTGATCAATGATGGTACACCCATATAGTAATGAGACAGATTTACCTCTCCTCCCCTGGTCCTGAACCTGGCAGCCATCCAGATGGAGAGAGTGCGTAATTAAGAAGAGTAAACGGATGGATAGAGCTTCATTCATCTAGCAGAGCGAAAGCATGAGAAGATGAAGGACAGAGATGTTTAATGCCACCATCAGCGTTCATTCACTGTTTTTGCCAACAGGGTGTGAATTGCTTTAGGTGGAAAAGCATCCGAGCGAAAATTTTCCCAGTGCCATTTAATTAGCTAACAAAACGACGGACATTGTAAAGTCCTGCACTCGAGACGTGAGGATTCACTGCCATTAGCTTGCTATTAATGGAGATCCTCTTCGGTGCGTGTACACATGTAAACAGATGTTCTCTAAAGGTTCTGCAATACAACATAATTGGGACAAATATGTGTCATTAAAGACAATCAGTGAATTGTTTTTTTTTTTTTGCATTGTCCATACTCGTCATTGTTGGCTTCTCTCTAGTTTCTATTTTGTGCTTTGCTTTACTTAGAGTTGATTGATGTCACTGTTATCTGATTTAGATTTTCGTTTTGCTGTGATTTGCGTTTGATTGCAACCCAGGCTCATTGCATATACGTATCCAGGTCTACGTTTCTGGGGACAGTGATTTCACTGACGTAGCCGGAAGTAGCCGGAAGTACGTCTGCTCGCAGTTTTTGTTTTTGCAAATCCACCGAAGGTCACTGTGTACATTTTTTGATGATCTCAAATTTCTCTTGCGCGTCCTCTTCGTGCATAAATTCACAAGAGGGTGCAATATACACTTCAGCCGACCAGGCCAGCTTGCTGTTGACTGACTGATTCAGACGACCAGCTGACCCACCAACCCCATTCCCTAAACCCTAAACCCAAAAGAAAAACAGTCTCAGCTGCATGATTTCACCATATTTTCTGTTGGTTGTACATTTTATTTTATTTTATTTTATTTTATTTTATTTTATTTTATTTTATTTTCATTCATATTCTTTTCGGCTTAGTCCCTTTATTAATCCGCAGCAGAATGAACCGCCAACTTATCCAGCATTTGTTTTATGCAGCGGATGCCCTTCCAGCTGCAACCCATCTCTGGGAAACATCCATACACACTCATTCACATACATACACTATGGACAATTTAGCCTACCCAATTCACCTGTGCCATATGTCTTTGGACTTGTGGGGGAAACCGGAGCACCTGGAGGAAACCCACGGAACCACGGGGAGAACATGCAAACTCCACACAGAAATTTCAACTGACCCAGCCGAGGCTCGAACCAGCAATTTTTTTATTTATTTATTTTTTTTTTATTTAATTTAATTTAATTTAATTTAATTTAATTTTATTTTATTTTATTTTTGTTTTACCAGTTTTCTGGAATCGTTCTTCGCCAGACTTGAACCCTGTGGTCACGGTCAACTGGTTGGAGTCAGACATACCTCTGGGTACATATTTCATGGTCTCCAGAAATGTAGATTGGGGTACATATCCACATTGAGCCTGTGTTGTCTATATGTTGTCTGTGTTGTCTATCCATAACAGCCAATGTTGTTGGCTTTCTTACTGTTTTCTAGTGATGGGAGAAACAAAGCTTTTCAGTTGGACCAATTGCTTCGCAAAATGATTCACGGTTTTGAAGTGTACAAAGGTGGTGTCACAGTGGCTCACTGTCACTTCACAGCAAGAATGTACGTTCTCTCAGGGTTCGCATGGGTTTCCCCCGACCCCCTCAGTTCAAAGACAAGTGATATAGGTTGATTTGATAAACTAAATTGGGAAAGTGTGTGGGTGTTTGTGAGCACTGAGGATTGTACTCTCTGTGCTGGGTTGTTCCTGGAATGGGCATCAGCGAGTAAAACATATGCCAGAGTAATTGGTGGTTCATTCCACTGTGGCGACCCCTAAAAAAACAGGGAATAAGTTGAAGGAAAGTGAAGCATTCAAAACGCCACATGCTGAGATATCTGCTAATGAAAACCATATCGATTCAACAAATATTCGGGCAAAACATGCATTAAAATTAGAGTACACTACAAATGTTTTGGCGCCATGGTGGTGTAGTGGGGAGCGCATTTTCCTCACAGCAAGAAGGTCATTGGTTCGAGCCCCGGCTGGGTCAGTTGGCATTTCTGTGTGGAGTTTGCATGTTCTCCCCGTGGTTGCGTGGGTTTCCTCCGGGTGCCCCTAAGACATGTGGTATAGGTGAATTGGGTAGGCTAAGTTGTCCAAAGTGTATGAGTGTGTCAGGATGTTTCCCAGAGATGGGTTGCAGCTGGAAGGGCATCTGCTACATAAAACATGTGCTGGATAAGTTGGTGGTTCATTCCGCCATGGCGCCCCCAGATTAATAAAGGGACTAAGCCGTAAAGAAAATGAATGAATGAATGAATGAATGAATGAAAATGTTTTACTTTGCCATTTCTTTTCGTTGTTTGGTTTGTGTTTTGGGTGTTTATTGCATGTTTTCTTGTGCTGCTTTTTGTTTTCTCTTTTATTCTTGTTTGATTTGTGTTGTCTTTTCATGCTTTGGTTTGTTTGTTTGCGCTTTTTGTTGCATCATTTAGAGATTCTGGATCAGCAGCTAATTTTACATCTATTTTACAACAATTTTTATGGGCATTTTAGAAAATCACATTCAAAATTCTTAATGGAAATGCCAAGATAAGCATAAATGTTGAAAATAAGCATGAACTCAGCTCACAACTGAGTAGGATAAATGTTTTATCTGAAAAGAAAAAATAGCGTAAACTACAATGGAAACACATTTACTGAATAAATTCCAGTAAGTGCATCAGACAAAGTAATGTGATTTTGTTTAAATAGATCATATGATGACAAAAAAAGGCACTGTGCGACACTGTTGAGACCACATTGTAAATGATCTGAAATGTTGTTTTGGTCATTCTAAAATCCCCCAGCCAAAGTCTGTCATCAAAGTGGTTTGATTATAATTCCCAGAAAGTTTTTGAGGGGCTGTGCTACCAAAGAACAGTGTAACACATCCAAAAGCCACCGCACATTCATTGCATTTCATCTTCAGATGTAATTTATTATATTAGAAAAAAGTGGTTTCTCCTACTATCAACATAGGCTCATTCTGAAAACGTAGCTCTGTATACATTTCTGGAGATCGCGAATTATGTCGCCAGAGCTACGTATGGCTGCATTTTGTCTTTAAAGTGAAAGCAAGGGGCGGTATGACGCCGTTCCTTTCGCACTTACCAGCTGACCGCTTACCTCCATGTGGACAGCTTTTCTGCTGTTACCAGTTTGTCCAGTTGTTCGCCGCATACATTGGTGCACTTGTGACGTGGAGCGGAGTTGACCACAGGGTTCGATTACAGTGTAAAACAGTTCCAGAAAGCAGATAAGACAAAAACAAAAGCCAAAAATTTAAATAAACAAGTAAATAACACTGTGAGAATGAGGTAAAATCTGAAAACGTGGTTAAAATCGGGCGAGGGCTTTTCTTTTTCTGGATTGCTTTTGAAAACACTGTTTGTTGGGTTTAGGGAAGTGGATAGGCACTGGTCAATTGGTGGTTTTAAAAACACTATTGGTTGGGTATAGGGAAGGGGGGTGGCTCAGTCGATTAGTCAATCAGTCAGTCAGGCCTCTGGTGGATTTACACAAAAACAGTAGGCGAACGAAAATTGAGATCTTAAAAACCATACACAGCTGCCTCTGATGGATTTGTGAGAAAAACTGCAAAAAACGCACCACCTGGGACATATTTGGCGCTCTCCAGAAATGTATATAGGAGTATGTTTTCAGAATGAGCCTAAGTTCCCTACTGCAGCACATAAAATTTTTCTTTTTGATATTTAGCGCCAGTTTGTCAGGAATTTACTTTTCTTTGACTCATTAGATGGAAACGATGCTTTATTTGTAAATGTTTTATGCGATATTTAAATTTGTGCAGTCTGATTCACATCTTTGGCTGGAAACAGCTTTTTAGAGAAGCTGCAGTGATCAGACGTAATTGGGCCACATTGAGCTCAGTCTCATTACATTAATGAAGAAGTTTTTAAAGCTGACAAGGCCTATGATGGATGAGCAACCGTGAGGAGCATTGATCACTGGACGTCTTGTTGTCCAACACACACTCAGACCTTTTGAAGCACTCTGCATTAAAATGTAATTATCTCATTGAATAATCAATGTTTTTATAAGGAAGGATTCTCTCACAGAGCTACAATATGTGTAATTGGGGCTGAAGTCAATGTGAATTGTCATTTGCATCCCATTTTATTTCTCTAATCGGATATATTGTTTTGAGTGAAACAGGATATTCAGCATTATTGACTACAATTATCTAAGAGCGCTAAGAAGCATCTGTAGAAAATAAATGTCAATTCACAGGAAGAGCAAATAACTACATGATTAATTAGATCTCCATCAGAATATAAATGCACCACGCAGTAACAATGTTGTATGTTCGCTTGTTTAAAGAAAGGAACCATAATGAATTACTCAAATATATATAAACAATACTTTAAATATGTGTCAACATTTGAACATGTATGGAATGTTTTATGATTTAGAGCACTATTCCTGTTTCTGAAGGCACACCAACAGTAGGTATTTTGGATGTCTCCCTCATCTGACTCAGGTTTTGGAGTCTCTTCTAATATTCTTAAGAGTTAATTCAGGTGTGTTTGAATAGGAAGAGGTTGAAAGTGTGTACTGTTGGTGTGCCTTCATGAACAGGGTTGGGAAAACACTGATTTAGAGGGCTTGAAATCATTTGACATTTTATATAGCATCTTTTAAATCAATATTGATATTTTATTCTCAGATTTCTGAGTTTGCATCTTGCAATTCTGTCTTTTTGTTCAAAATTCATAATTCTAACCTATTGTTTTGAGTTTAAATCTCCCAAATGTACCCTTTTTTTCAAATTTTGAATTCATCCTCATATCTTGCATTTAAATATTTGACATTTATTAATTAATTAATTATTATTATTATTTATTGTTTATTATTAATCTGGCGTCGCCACAGCAGAATGAACCCCCAACTTATTCAGCATATGTTTTACAGAGCGGATGCCCTTCCAGCCACAACCCATCACTTGGAAACATCCTTACTCACCCATTCACACACATACACTATGGACAATTTAGGTTACCCAATTCACCTATACCACATGTCTTTGGACTTGTGGGGTAAACCGGAGCACCCAAAGGAAACCATGGGGAGAACACGCAAACACAGAAATGCCAACTGACCCAGCTGAGGCTCAAACCAGCGACCTTCTTGCCGTAAAGGCAATCGTGCTACTCACTGCGCCACCGTGATGCCCTTTGACATTTAATATTACAATTTTAAAGTAATAACAGTAAAAATATTACAATTTGTCCACAACAAAAAGTATAGATTTTTTCACTTTCATGTTTGTTTTTAGCTTAAATGATTAAAAGACTGCAGTAAAGTTCATATGACACATGTTCTTATTAGAATGTTTTGTTTTGCATTTGACGACATGGTGGCTCAGTGGTTAGCACTGTCGCCAGTGGCGCCCCCAAAGGTGTAAACTCTGGCTACCTGTGTGGCCACCCCAATATGATTTTGCTGTTGATATTATTAATTTAAATGTACTTGCGTAAATTCACAATATTTAAATAAATTAATAAATTAATAGAAAAATTAAATGCAGCCACTAAATTATTGTGGATTTATTGGCACCACTGCCACTGCGCACACCTTCAACAGACAGCCATGGCAATTTTTTAAGAAACAACAACTTGTATGTATGTCGTACATGGCATCTGCTTTGTAAAACAAATTCTGGATAAGTTGGCGGTTCATTACGATGTGGCCTCCAGATTAATAAAGGGACTAAGCCGAAAAGAAATTGACCATAGTGTATGTGTGTGAATGAGTGTGTATGGGTGTTTCCCAGTATTGGGTTGCACTGCGCAAAACATATGCTGGATGAGTTGGCGGTTCATTCCATTGTGGCAACACCTGATGAATAAAGGGACTAAACCGGAGTAAAATGAATGAATGAATGTTTTGGAGTCCTCCATTAAATTCTGCACGGTGTAGCTTGGTGTAGCTTGTAATGAGTCATTTCTCAGTTCGTTTTGACAAAACGAATGATTTGAATGAACGCTTGAATGATTTTATTTTTCGTTATTTAAAATGTGAACTACAGTATCTTATATGTACAAATCAACCACACTACCATTAATATCCATAAAACTCATGAGTCAAGAGCAGTAACACCAGCTGCCCTCACCAAAAACTCTGCCCCCAGCAAGTCCCGATACAGTAAGTAATTAACTAAGCCAATTAAACAGCTGCTTTCTCCATAGCCGTGGCCTTCTCCATCAGGCGTCTCAGTCTCACACACAGCTCATAACTCTTCCGCACAGGGATTTTAAAGTGCTTTCTGTCAGATAGTCTGACACTTTCAAATTGCCGCTTCAATCACTCCGGCGCATATTACTGTGTGTAAAGTCAAGTTTTTCACACCGAGAGCTGAACGCGAACTGGTGATGTTGAGGAATTAATTAGCATATTCTGTAAAGTCATGCTGTTTAATTAGCCGTGTTTGCTAATGCACTATGCTCATATTTACAGTGACAGATTTAGGCCTGATTTTAACTGAATTGTATACTGTAGTATATTAAAAAGATGTTTGGTTCAAATTTCTTGAAATATTTACCTGCTCATACATATTTTTTGGCTTAGTCCCTTTATTCATCAGGGGTCGCCACAGGGGAATGAACCAACAACTTATTATGCATATGTTTTACACAGCGGATGCCCTTTCAGCTGCAACCCAACCCATTCACACACATACACTACGGGCAATTTAGTTTATTCAGTTCACCTATAGCGCATGTCTTTGGACTGTGGGGGAAACTGGAGCACCTGGAGGAAACATGCGAACTCCGCACAGAAATGTGACCGTGCTAACCACTGAGCCACCGTGTTGCCTCTAAATAATTCAGTTTCAAATAAATAAACCTACAACTTGTTTAGGAATGCCGAACAATTGTTAACACTGATGTTATAAAGATTTTGAGCATCAAATCAGTATACTATAGTGATTTTTAAATGATTACACATATGTGTGTATTACACACGCTTTAACATCAGAAGAGTACATTATATTTTAAGATATATTCAAATAGAAGGCTTTTTTTCAGCAATAAAATAACATGAATATTTTTCAACATTACAGTTTTTACAATTTTTTTTTCTTTCTTTTTTTTTTTTTGATCAAATTAATAAAACCTGGCAATCAAGGCAGTAAAACCATCGGTCAGATAGCTTTTGGAAAAAAAAAATGTGTACATTTATAAATATTTGAGTGTTTTCTGTACAAAATCAAATATGTTTGACAATAAACAGTACAAAGTCACAAAATAATCTGTGGTTGGCCTGTTTGTTAATTTTTAGATGGTCTGTTCTTGTCTAGGTAAGCAGTTTTATCTCAGAATATCATTTTTTTTTCAGAATTGCATACTAAGATCTCAGATTTTATTTACATTCTACTGCACTACAGATGCCATCATGCACTTAACTCACACACCTGTCCCAGATCCCCCTTGATTGCAAACACCAGGACTATAAAGGCACCTCACTCACACACACATTGCTGAGTCTTGTAAACTGTAAGTGAGCAAGTCAAAGCAAATTCCTGTCTAGCTATGCCGTGGTTTTTAAATCTTTGTTGGTTTTATTGTTCATGTTGTTTTGCTTCCTGTTCTGACCTTTCGCCTGTTTTCTGACTATGCTATTTGGATTACCTTTATGCTCCCGTTTGTTCCTGTTTTGACCTTTACCTGTCTGACAATTCTTTAATAAACTACACATGGATCCTCACCTCTGTTGTCAACCCAACTCATTACACAGATTTAAACCTGCAATTATGCTTTTCTATTAGCAATTCTGATTTGTGCCCTCGGGTTTGTGACATAAACTCCAGTTTAGAAGGTAAAAAAGTCTTACTATTTTATTATAATTAATTATATATTATAAATAACTATATTTCACAATTGTGACTTTATAATTTCCATGTTATAAAGTATGAATTGTAAGGGGTTTTTCGCATAATTCTGAAAAAAATTACAAGATGAAAAGTCCCAATTATTTTTTTGTTTATTCCATGGCAGAAACAATCTTTCACAGATTTTAATCTACAGACTCGCTATGTAAAATGAAAGAGTACAGCTCATTGTCTTCTATAATGTTGTCAGTCTCTGCAGTTGGCCTGTTGTCTTTATGGAGGCTTCTCGAGGCCTGTTGCTGTGTTTATTGTTAGCATCTGTCAACATGAGAATCCTGCAGCTGAAGAAATGAACCCCATAATGCATCAGTGGGGGAGAAGCTCATCAAGAGTTCACACAGTTCATCCTCTTTAAAGGCAGAGAAACTGCTCCCTGTGTTCATCTTCAATTGAGTGATTAGATGGTGACATTTTGCTTTAGGTTGAAGTTAGGTGTTTCTGTATTTATTTTTCTATCTCCATTCTGTATTTATATTTCTACTTGCCTTGCAATGGTGTGCGCTATGACCAATATTCTATTTCACAAATTGTATTTCACTCCAATATTTTTCACATTTTATTTTTTTTGTGAAAAGAAAGAACCTGTTAAATATGTTATTCCAGAAATCAATAAAAAGAGTCTACTTCATAAATAAAAATGTAATAAAAGAAACAAAGGGTTATTTAGACCAGGGCTGCTCAACCCTGTTCCTGGAGATCTTCCTTCCTGCATAGTTCAGCTCCAACCCTGATCAAACACACCTGAACGGATTAATTAGGACCTGAACAGCACTTGATAATTACAGGCAGATGCGTTTGATATGGGTTGCAACTGAAATCTGCAGGAAGGTAGATCTCTAGGAACAGGGTTGAGCACCCATGATTTAGACCAATGTAGTAGGGATGCACAATATTGGACTTTTGCTGATGTTTTCTAACTCCTTTTGGCCAAGCTAATGCCGATATTGTCACACCCTTGGCTCGTTCCTGCAGTCGCAATCACCGCATCCAATCACCAGTCGCCACAAACCACACACATGAACCCTCACCAGATTACTGATCACCCACACCTGTACCCGCAATCACCAGTGCCCTATAAAGTCTCACCTCATCCAGTCACTCGGCTGGAATCAAAGTCAGATGGTTCTCCTCTTTGGCTCTCCTTATCTCTCCTGTGCTCTTCCATGGATGTCCTTATTCTGCTGTGGATGCAAACAAGCCTGCTTAAGGAAAGTGACTGAACTTGTATTGGTGTTACAAGTTCAGTCACTGATGATATGAAACTTACCACTTTGAACTGTGTGAGATCGCTCTCCTTCTGCTACACCACTTGCCTGCTCCATTATTGTTTAACAGAGCAAGGAATTTTTCACAGTATTTCTTATACAATTTTTTTTGTTCTGGAAAAATTGCAATTTAAAAAAAAAACATTTTAAGGTTAATATTATCAGCCCCGCTAAGCTTTTTTTTCTTTTTTTTTCTTTTTTTTTTCTATAGAACAAACCACTGTTATACAATAATTTGCCTAAGTACCCTATCTAACCTACTGTAGTTAAGTCTTCAAATGTCACTTTAAGCAGAATACTAGTATCTTGAAAAATATCTAGTCAAATATTATGTATTGTCACCATGACAAAGAAAAAATAAATCAGTTATTAATTAGAAGTTAGTTATTATAAACTAAAGTATTATGTTTAGAAATGTGTTGAAAATCTTTCCGTTAAACAGAAATCGGGGACAAAATTATACAAGGGGGCTAATAATTCTGACAATAATTCTGACTTCATCTATGCACAGGGCTTGACATTAACTTTTTTGATCGCTAGCCACTGTGGCAAGTAGTTTTCCGCCATTACTAGCCACTTACCTTTTTTGCTAGCCACAGTTTTGTTGTTGGGAAAATGTTATATGCATAAATTTCACTTTTGCATGCTAAAATTACTTCAAAATTACAGCAAGCTAAAGAAAGCAGGTAAAAAACATTCCATGTGCGATAATGAAAGGACGATGCCGCACACACAGTTAATGTTAGGCCAATTAATAATCTGTTCAAAGAATGGTTAAAGCGAAAGCGACAACTGCTGCTGCTTACAAAGACTCTCGAGCCCTTGATGGACTGTGAGTGCACGAGCATCGCTCTAGTTTCGTTTCCAGACACGGTTGCTTTGAGTGAGAAAAAGGCACAGGAACTTTTTAAACACTCGCGCGCATTAAATCATCTGTGCGCACGACACCAGAGCCCTCATCAGTGAGTAAGGAAAGCCTGTTTCACTGTGCGCGTGATCCTCTCATTTGTTATTCACCTGCTTTCTTTTGCTCACACGAAATGCTGCTTCTCGATTCTAAGATCACATTTGTACGCATATTGACAAACGGTCATAAACTAACAGTCTAATCTGTAGTGACGAGCCAGCACTGGCCATTTAAAAATGAGTTTCAGACAGTCTAAGTGGCTAGTGGGAGTGGCTGTCTAACCCACCACAACTGAAATCTACCCACATTTGGCAGGTTGGTGGGTGTTAATATAAAGCCCTGTCTATGCAACTTTACTGTAGTTCCAACTACAATACACAACTTTGCAATGCTGTATGCAAATTTTTAATAGCATTACAGTTTCGAGAAAAGGTCAATCGATGAACAGTGTTGGTATTAATCACTTGTGATTGTGAAACAAACCTCTGCACAATGGAAACAAACACAGATTTTTTTGCGGGTGGATATTTTGCATCATTATCTGATCTCCATAATTCCTTCAGTCAAACGAAAAAGGAATCGCGTGCAAATAAACGACGCTATCAGCGACCACATGCGGTCTTAGTCAATTCTCTTTCCTTTATGCGTCCTCTCCTCTGTCTGTCTCTGCCGTCCCTTTCTTTGTCCTTTCAGATATGCAACATTAATTCCACAGCTGCTCCCCAATTTATGTTCACCGTCACAGACTGTACACACACACACACACACTTTCCCTGACAGTGTTTGTGTGCATACGGAGATGCATTTGCTTTCTAGACCTCTAGTTCATTGCATGTGTGGTATACAAACACATGTTTTTGTTGTTTGAGCACATCTGTCTGTCTGCGGGCGAAAACAAACATGTCCTGTGTTTCTGCACACACTGAGAGTCTAGATGTTCTTGTAAAGGTGATGAGCCGTCAGGATTCTCTCACACCTGATGGTGTCTTCAGCTTTGTTTTCGAGGATTCAATCTTTTTTATTCATCTGTCATTCCTTTGTTAACTTGTCACACAACAAATGCTCGAAAGTTCCTATTAGCAAGCGTCATGTGAATAGAACATACACTGTTAGATTTTGCCGCAATATTACAGTTATTTACTGCAAAGTTTCTCAGTAAAATACCACATACAATCTTTACAGTTTACTACTGTAATATACGCTGCATAGTGGGTCATTTTAAAACTTAGTTAACCAGAAACCAAAACACAATTAAATACATAACTTGCAAGCTAGAGAAAACAATGAGGCAATCGTTTTAATCGTACATACTTATACTTGTGACATGGAAGAAGGAGAGGTTGGATAGAGGGGCCAGATTCAACGTCAGGCCACCGGGAAATGTCCCGATGCTTCCTATGGCCAGTCTGCCCCTGCATTCGTCTTTTCTGATCCTTCCTTTAACAAATGGCCGACGAATCCTCTGTTTTAAGCGTGTAGATTCCAGAAGCACTCCTCAGAGTGAACATAGCACAGGGCTGGGGCTATAACGCTGAGGCATTTTTGCAAAAATAAACCTCAACCACTGAATCTTCACAGTTTCATCTTTGGTTCATTCGCACACTTCCAATAATATCCAACTGAGCACGTCTTCACGACATGATTTAACCTGCGTCTGCTACAGTGTTTTTTTCAATGTTGCCAGATGTAGCTGACTAATTCCAGCCCAAACCCTATCCAAAAGGTTTTTATCTGCACAATCAAATTCAAACCGCCCAATCTGGCAACACAGGTTCTTTTGCTTGCTGCTGTTTGTGGGCGGGGTTGGGGGTTTAAATATTCCCGGGTTTGCCTGCGCACAAATGGGCAGGGCTTAAGTTTTGTATCCATGTCACGCCGAAACGGCTAAAGATTTGCAATCAAGACGATTCATTTGAAACACTAGGAGTTGACTCTTTTATAGCTGGATCAATAGTTTTAAACACTCCGCACTTTCAGATTTAAGCCATAGCTGGATATTTCACTTCCCTTAGAGCTGTGTTACACACTACATTGAAGCTCATTTTCAAATTCCCATAATAGGGGCTCTTTAAATCTAAGCACTAACATTGTTCTTCTTTGTGCTGTGTTTTGAGGGGAAAAAAATGTTATTTTTTCTTTAAAGTCTGTATGAATTCAACATTTTCAATGTTTATTTTGCTAACACACACTGTTCTTCTTTAGGTAAACAATGAATCTATGAAAGGTAAAAAAAAAAAAAGTTTGTTTTGGTCATCTTCAATCAACGTCTGACCTTTTGCTTCTGCATTTGAAGTGGCGGCATCGATAGATTTGCTCTTCAGTGTTTGGACTCAGCAGTGAATATTAAACCACGCTGAACTAAACTGAACTGAACTTAGAGTCTGAAAACTGAACTTTCAATTCACTATAATCTCCTGACACAATCTACATTGTAAAAGCGCTATAGAAATAAAGATGAAGTGAATTGAATACTTCTCTTTCAAGCATAATATTCTTACCATTAGTTTGCTATGAGGGAACGGTTTGCAAAAATAAATCCCCACCCCCTACTTAATATTCCATTTCACCTAAAAATGCATCAACATACTGATATAAAAGTTTCAGCAACCTCT
The DNA here is from genome assembly GCA_903798035.1 of Danio albolineatus. NCBI lineage: Eukaryota > Metazoa > Chordata > Actinopteri > Cypriniformes > Danionidae > Danio > Danio albolineatus. Next base: position 1,689,739 of record CAIGQQ010003388.1, on the reverse strand, counting down.
GGTTCATGCAGATTTTAACATTTATCTCAACAGACTGTGACACACACACTCTTATGGTGGCAATTTCATCTTTAAAGTGTGTTTTTGAGTTCTTATTCCAATGCAAAGTGCAAATGATGCTTTTTTTAAAAACCAGTGCAGGCGGTTTTGATGCTCATGATCTTCATCATTCAAAAAGATTTGCCTATTTGCATTGCTAACTAGAGTTATATCCAAAAACGTATCATGTAAATGAACATTTAAATGGAATTGCTTGAATAAACATGATTGCATGTGCATCTAAACAATGGCTCGTGCACAAATATGCTTCATTAGTTATCCCTTTGCTTTCCCTTTCTGGCGTCGATACGGTTCCATCTAATACATATGACCATGTAAATGATTGTATGCGCTTCTCATTAACCAGCTGTTGAATATTTATATCCACTTTCCATAATGCCATTTGTGATTTGGGTGGGAGCTCTATATCATTGCGAACGCTCCTTCTCTCTTTGGCTCTCTCTGATGAAGTGTATGTGAAGGTCGGACTTCTGCGCTCAGTGCTTAACTTAATGAAAACTGAGAAACAATCTGGCACAGGAGGTAAACAGCCTTGTGTGTGTGTGTGTGTGTGTGTGTGTGTGTGTGTGTGTGTGTGTGT
>CAIGQQ010003388.1:1670372-1689089 GCA_903798035.1 Danio albolineatus | reverse complement strand
GTGTGTGTGTGTGTGTGTGTGTGTGTGTGTGTGTGTGTGTGTGTGTGGGTGTGTGTGTGTGTGTGTGATAACTGAATTAGCTCTGGCGCTGCTTTCTGGGATGTTGTAAAGGCCTGCTGCTGTATTAAGATGAACGAGCCAGAAGTGCCACATGGTAGCTCGTATCAATGACATGCAGGTTTCAGTAATTACTCTAATTGATATGAAATGGAGAAATGAATCTAAAATATTTGGAAAAGATGATCAAAATTAAGGATTAAAGGGCACATGGGAATTTTTTTGTCATAGTCACGTGGGCGACACTGTAGCTCAGTGGTTAGGACCGTCACCTCACAGCAAGAAAGTCGCTGGTTCGAGCCCCGGCTGGGTCAGTTGGCGTTTCTGTGTGTGTTTGCATGTTCTTCCCATGTTGGTGTGGGTTTCCTATGGGAGCTCCAGTGTCCTCCACAGTCCAAAGACATGCATGTACAGGTGAATCGAATAAGCTAAGTTGGTTGTAGTGTATGTGTGTGGATGAGTGTGTATGGATGTTGGAAGCTGGAAGGGGATCCGCTATGTAAAACGTATGCTGGGTAAGTTGGCAGTTCATTCCGAACATGTGAGAGAGCTGTGAGGTGGTCGCGCTACCCACTGTGCCGCCGTGACGCCCCAAGAGACACAAAAAATGAATAATTTTATTGAAATTTTTCATTTGTAATTTTTCATTTGTAATTTTGATATGCATTTTGATTGATTTTCCAATATTTTGCAAGACTAGTTTAAATGTATTATCTTTCTATTTCTGAAAATGTTCAGTGACTAAAATATAATTTTAATAAATATATCTGTTTAATAAATCAGTTTTGTTCAAATGCACCCAAATATGTGACCTGTAGCCACTGAGAAATGGATAAAAATATTCATTTTCACAATGCGGTGTAGTCATTTATGTTGAGCGCTGTATTTATGTCATATTTACAAAGGTTTGAAACACACACACATGTATATACAACTATCTTTATAGTAACATCCCACAGACATGATCATTTTTATACTGTTCAAACTTTTGAATCTGTCCCAGAACAAATCATCACTTTAACGTTTTCAAAATACCGAATTCAGTGTTATTTACGAGCCTTAATTCTCATGGGGACCGAAGAAAAGACATTTGGGCCCAATCCCAATTCTATTTTTGTACCCCTACCCCTGCCCCTTCCCCTTGGCCCTTACAACCGAGGGTTAAGGGCTTTCAAAACTTCCCCCTAAGAATTGGGACAGCACTTCAACATCTGCACACGTCATCATATGTCATCGCGATCTCTTGCTTTATATGAGATCAGACGATCACGACTGCTGTAGTTATTCCAGTTGGGTTATTTTTTGGTGTTTATCTTCAGGAAATCACTGAAGGCATTTATCATGTTATCATAACGATCTAATGTGGCAATAAGATCGAAACTGTACTGTGCATTTACACAGTGGCCATATTTATCTATGTAAACACAAGAAAACAACATTAACATTATGTCAGACACTGTAAAAAGCTAATTCTCAGCCACTAGACATTACTGACAGGGTATTCGAGTGTCATCGTGTGTCAGAATGTTGTGGGACTGCTGTAAATGAGTTATGATTATAGATTATAGATCGCAAAATTTAGTGGGTTTTTTTTGCGTTTTTTTTTTAAGCATGACGGTAAAACACGAACGCGGTTATGAATATATTAAAACATATGTTTGTTTATCATAAAAATTCATAATAATGACAAAAAATATTAATTTGTGGATCTCCTTACTTCCGGGTTCAGCTATCCTGCCGCTGTGACACGTGTTTTCTGGGAAATTTTCTTACCCCTCCGTTTTAAGTGTGTTCCTGAAAAATCTTCATTCGAAGGGGTGTATACCCCTGGCCCTTAGCCCTACGCCTTCAAGCTAAAGAGAATTGGGACACCACTACCCCTTGACGTGAACGCGCAAAACGGGGGGTAGGGGTAAGGGGAAGGGCTAAGGGGTAGAATTGGGATTGGGCCTTGCTCTCCATAACCCAAGGAATATAAGATAAACACACAGAGAAAATGACAAAGAGGAAAAGCTAATGTTAAGTAACATGTCATGGCAAATTGCATGCCGTCTAAGAATAAAATATGTAGTTAAAGGTCAGCGTGGATAATGGAGGTTGGGATTATGTATTGACACACACATATATAAGTCACTGCAGCAACCGTCATTGATGCTGCTATAATGCAATCTTTGTGTAACGGATTAATACCTTTCTTCTCTTTGTTTCCTTGTTTTACCTCCATCAGCTTCCCTCTGTGACCTTTCACATGTTCATGCCCTCAGAACCGCTCAGTCCAAGGCAACACACTGCTGTTTACCAGACACTACGAAGAATATTTGCACATTCCCTTTGTGAATTGTTTCTTTACAAGACTGAGAATCCCAAACTCACTCTTTTTGTCAGTAGAAATGAATCCATTCTCATGTCAAATTCTGAAAAGTATATTAAATATGTGTAACCATGGACCACAAAACGGATATATTTTTGCCAAATATTTGTTGTATTGACCGAAAAATTCATTGATTCATTGGATTTGCACGTTTTTCAAGCCAAGTGGTTGCAAACAATTTATAGACTGAATTTAAACAAACCAATTAAGTTGAACATTACTATATTTAATTTGTTTGTTTAAATTCAGCCCTGGCTCATTCTGAAAACGTACCCCTATATACATTTATGGAGAGTGGAAATATGTTCGTGGAGGTATGGTAATTTTTTTTTTTCCAGTTTTTTGCAAATCCACCAGAGGTCGCTGTGTACACTTTTTCAGACATCAAATTTCACCTATCTTGCATAAATCCAACAGAGGCCACTGTTGACTGACTGAGCAATTGACTGACCCACCCTTCTACTTCACTAAACCCAACCTATAGTGTTTTAAAAAGCACAGATTGACCAGCGCCCACCCACTTCTTTAATCCCAACCGACAGTGTTTTCAAAAGCAATCCAGAAAAAGAAAAGCCCTCACCTGATTTTTACCACGTTTTCAGATTTTACCACATTCTCACTGTTAATTACGTGTTTATTTTATTTTATTTTTCTTACACGCTTTCTGGAACTGTTCTTCGCCGGAGTCAAACTGTGTCATCACGGTCAACTTCTTTCTGCGTCTCTAGTCCGCCGATGTGTGCGGCGACCCACTGGAAAAAACTGGTCATAGATATATGCACTAGCTATCGCATACGGACCCAAGCGTCAATAGCACCGCCACATTTGTACAGTGCTCCCAGGACAAATGTCATTCAACTGCACTAGTCAAGACTAACGCGTCTGAAGATGCTGGACTTTTGCGCTGTGTACGAGTGTAGTTGTGAGCAAAAAAAGCATAAAGGCAGAACATTTCATAGGTAAGATTTTGCTTTTTACTTTTTTATATGTTACTATCTTTTGCGCTAAACAAGTGTTATTGATGATAATATTGTCTCTTACTGCGCTGACCATAAGGCAAAGTAGTACCAACTCGCACTAAATTCTAGGTTTATGCTAGTTTTGTTGAATAAAATAAGCAAACAATGTAAATGAAATATGACAACAAGACGCCGCTGTGCCAGAAACTGGTATTATTGTCGGCTAAGCGAATGAGTCGTTTATAAGGGATTCATTCACAAACGAACGGCTGCTCCTGTTAAAATTGAAGTGAAAGTGAGATGGGTGTGTGTTTCAGGACATGGATTAGATCAAATTTAACAGGGAGGGTGGGTAATACATTTCCATGCACACAAACACACGCTCTTTGTCAGCAATGCCCGTGTGCTCACTTATCCATCGATGTAGACTATATATAACTTTAGTAATTAAAAAAAATTATAATTTGCATAATGACGACAGGGAAAACTCCCGATCATAGATGTATGTATAAATGTATATCTCTGGCTCTGTCCTTAGTCCTCCACTGCACCTTGGTCACACATTCATTTCAGAGGTACGCGACCCTGTACTAAAATGGCGGCTCTATTGACGCACTCCTTCCAGACAACAATAATGTAGGTGACAGCTAATGTGTGAAATGCAGCCATACGTGCCTCTGGCTAGATAATTTGCAATCTCTGGAAATGTATATAGGGCTACGTTTTTCAGAATGAGCCTATGTTGGAATTATAGATTTAGCCTTAATGCCAAAAATATATGAATATTAAGGAATGTTTTTACTATTCCTACTGTAAATCTATCAAAACGTAAATATTTTATTGGTAATATGCATCACTATGAGCTTAATTTTAAGCATTCATGCAGCTGCTTTGTCCCAGGGGCATCCAAAGGCAGAAGCACAAACAGCAGCTAAACGTTTACACATCTGACTACATTACTAATTCTGTGGATGGATGAGTATTGTGAACAACTTCGATGAACATATATGGAGGAACACTTTCGCATGTCGAGATGTACATAATATGTGTGTGTGCTGGTGCTCACCGGCTGCTTCACATGCACACGCCTCAACTGAAGCAGAGGCAACACAGGCAACTGAAGCAGAGCTCGAAGGTAAACAAACAGCAGTTTATCATAATTTTATTGATCATTATTTACACAGTTGGCATTAAAAAGGAACAGAGAAACGTTATGTGACTAACATCTAGCAGCTAAATGTGTGGAAAAATATTCAAAGGCTTTTATTTTCATAAACAGCACAGATGTGAATGCCTCTGAATGTTCTGATTGGCTTGAGTACACATCTCACGTCAGCGCGTTCCAATCGTGAACGCGTTCTTTCCGGCAATTTTCCTTCTGCATTCACACAGAGCATCATTCCGGCAAATTACCCGTAATGTTACAACTTCTCTTTCCAGAAAATTGCTGGAACGAATTTACCAATATTTTCAAAAAGAGCCTGTTCACACATGATTGAATATTGCCGGTAATTTTTCCGGAAAGGTCTGTATGTGTGAAAGGGGCTAATATTTCTTAAAAATACCTCTTATCCTGCCACTTTAGAGATACAGATATTGTGGCTCATCTTTGTCTTGAAAAATGCCCCTTCCATCACTACTCCTCCCCTTCTCCTGATAGGGTAGCACGGTGGCCCAGTGGTTAGCACTGTCACCTCACAGCAAGAACGCCACTGGTTCGACCCCTCTCCGAGCCAGTCGGCGTTTCTATGCAGAGTTTGCATGTTCTCCCTATGCTCGCATGGGTTTCCCCCTGGTTTCCCGGTTTCCTCCCACCGTCCAAAGACATACACTATAAGTAAATTGACTACTCCAAAGTAGCATCTTAAGACAAACTCTTAGCCAGATGTTTCTCAGTACGTTCAGTCCAGGGGACTTCTTGAGACCTAGCTGAACTCAAACTCCCCTCTCGCCCTTCAAGCTCAGAATATCCTTGAGCCCGGGGCTCTCTCCCGGGACAGCATGCCAAACATGCTTTATTATCAATCATCAGCTAAGTGTAAACTCTTCAAATTGACCATAGTGTATGAGTGTCTGAATGTGAGTGCGTATGGGTGTTTCCCAGTACTGGGTTGCAGCTGGAAGGGCATCCGCTGCATAAAACATGATTTCCTAAAAAGTATTACAAGTTTTTCTGCCATCAGCAATGATATAATCACTGCGCTGAGACATTTTTATACTTTTGACTCTTGGATCATCCTGGTTGCTTTTTTTATTCTTTCAACCCTCATTTATTGAACTCCCATTTTTCCTCTACCCTTTGTTCTCATCCTATATTAGACTGCCTTTAGAGAGATATGCAGTCTCTCTCTCTTTCTGCCATCATTGTCATCTCCTCTCCTGTTTTATAAGAGTGCTAAATATTTATTTATTCACCAGCTCTGCTATATCAGACGAGTCTGCAAGGAGTATTGTAATTGGTGCTGAAGTAAACACACACCCACACTTGCATGAAGTAAATATCGGCAAGGCAAGTTGCTATTTTACCGCATCTCATTTACCAATGCAGCCTCCCACGAGAGCCCTCAGTGCTTTGTTACAGTGAGGGGTAGATGCCACGGATCCAGTCAATGTTAATCATATAAATGTCAGCTCCTCTCTGCGTCCCACTGTATTTTATATATGTCCCTGCGCATTGTTGTTATTGATCTGGGCCCTTCAAGAGCTATTTTGAGGCAAGGTTTGTGTCTTATGGGTATTTCACTGGTAATAGATTTGGGAGGTTGACGTACTGGGCCGTGACATTCTATTCTTCATCTGCAACATCATATTGCTATTCTTATAATAATTATTACTGTTTATTACTTAAGACATTTACCAGAAATTTACCTGTAATTTAATATTTGTTACTTTACGGTATATTTCTGTAGTTTTACGGCCGTTATTTTACCCCAGCTGCCAAAAATAAGCCATAAAATTACGGATGTTTTTTTTACAGTGCGTATATATATTTAACTCTGAGTACCCCTAGCCATTGACTATCATTTTATAAACAACCAATGGCCACATTTTTAAGCATTTTTTTTTCTTTTTCACAAAAACTGAAAAATAAAGAGAATGCATTAATTAACAGCATATTTTAAAGAGCCCCTATTATACATTAAAAAGGGTCATATTTTGGTTTTGGGGGTCTCCAACAGCAGGCTAATATGCATGCATGGTAAAAAAAACACTTTCATTGTCTTATAATATGCATTTATTTTTACGTAAATATCCTAGCTACTCCTATATGAATCGTTCAGCAATTCATTTGTTCCAAAACCCCTCCTTAGCACGATGCTAAACTGCGCTGATTGGACCGATGACCCAATCTGTTGCGATTGGTCGACATCATTCAGCACGAGAGAATGCCCACCACGGCTTATCAATACTGAAGTAGTCATAGTGTGTGCGTGAGCATATCTGCCAACACTTGTTTTTATCAGGAGTCGCCCGTATTTCAGACACCTCACCCCTGAAACTAACCCCCCGGTCTCCCAGCATATTCCCAGCTCTATTCTTAACCATAAGTAAAAACAGCGACACACATGTATTAATGCACACAGTGGCAAAAGCGGAACCATTATGAAACAGGACCGCCGCACGTGTGTAGGAGAGCTGATGTGGCCATAGCAACGACAAACAGCAGAGGAACACGAGTTCACAAACGCATTTTAATCCGTAAACAAAGCGGCACGTGTCGCGTTTACAACGTGCTTTTAGACGCGATATTAGAATACAAGTTAACCAGATACACTACAAGCGGTTAAAAGTTACAAAACACAATTAAATGCATCATTTACAAGCTAGAGAAAACAATGAGGCAACCATTTTAATCGCACTTACTCAACACTTGTTGGATAGCAAGCCAGATTCACCGTCAGGCCACCGGGAAATGTACCGGTGCTCCCTATAGCTAGTCCGCCCCTGCATATCAAGTCTTTTTCTGATCCTTCCTTTAACAAACGGTCGACGAATCCTCCGTTGTAAGCATGTAGATTTCAGAAGCACTCCTCAGAGGGAACATAGCACAAGGCTGGGCTATAATGCTGAGGCATTTTTGCAAAAAGAAACCTCAACCATTGACTCTTTACAGTCTCTGGTTCATCTGCACACTTCCAGTAATATCCAGCTGAGCACGTTTGCTACAGTGCTCTTCTCTGTGTTGCCAGATGTAGCTGACTGATTCCAGTCCAAACACTATCCAAAAGGTTTTTACCTGCACAATCAAATTCAAAACCGCCCAATCTGGCAGCCTTTGCTTGCGGCTGTTGTGTGTGGGCGGGGTAGGGGGTTTCGAAACTTCCTTGGTCGGCGCGCGCACAAATGGGCGGGGCTTATGTTTCGGGTTCACGTCATGCCGAAACGGCTAAAGACTCGTAAGCACGGCGATTCGCATGAGGAATGATGAGTCGACTCTTTTATAGAAGAATCAATAGTTTTAAACACTGTGCACTTTCAGATTTAAGCCTTAGCTGGATATTTCACTTCCCTTAGAGCTGTGTTACACACTGCACGCAAGCTCATTTTCAAAAACCCATAATAGGGGCTCTTTAATTTTTGGGAGACGCATGTTTGTTGTAGTTTGGAGGTCTCTTCACATCTCCTCCAAACTCCTCCAATTTATTCTCCTTTATTTCCTTATTCTTTTATCCCTATCCTTCTGCGTCTTTTGAAAACTCCTCCAGCTTTCCAGCGAACCATTCAGGATTCCCCTCCCATTCCTAAAGAATTGTATATATTCTGAATCTGGACCTGTGTAAATTCGACACAAGATGATGACGGTGTAGTTAAAAGCTGTGCTGAGCTGTTGGGAAAAGCATCTCCTCTTTTGCATTGCAATAGCTACCAGCGGTATCCAGGCTGGATGAAGTCATGGCTCTGGCGACCCATCAAACACAGCCTAAATGTAGGGAGGACAGACTCCAGCCCTCCATGGCTAATTGTGTTTGAAGGAGAATGCAGAAGCCGGGCTTTTCTCCGCTATTCAAATCCACAGGCTGAACTCGCGAGCCATTCACTGCAGGGCAGAGCGCTGTCTGAATGGAGGATTCAGAGACTAAGAGAGTGAAAGGAGGAGGGTCTTTTTTTTACTCTTTCCTTTTTGGAGGGGTGCTTTGCATTGCCAAACATTCAGCCAAAATACTTCCATTGAGGCTTTGTTCTGTGACCCTGTACAAATTAGGGTTCCCACAACGGTTCTTTATGCAGCTTCAACCTCGCCAACAGGGGATGTTTGCAAAAGTGGCAGCGTTGTTGTAAAAGTGCTATTATTGCAATTATTTAGTTAATTAATAGTCTCTGTACCACTTTGCTTTGTTTTTCACATATATCTCACACATCCACACACTCTGAACAAAAAAAAGGAAAAAAGGTAATATCGTTCAAAGTTATTACACCTGAAACTATCGTCTTCTCCCTTAAAGGGATAGTTCACCCAAAACTGGAAATTCTTTTACTTAAAGGTTTAAAAAAATCATTTATTTATCACTCACTTGTCACAAACTTTCATGAGTTTCTTTCTTCTGTTTGGTACAAAAGAAGATATTTTGGAGAAAAAACAAATAGATCCAGAGAGAATAAAAATCATTGACCCACATAAGCGAATATTATAATTATGACCAGTTTACACAAATGGCTTCAGATGCAAACTAACAAGTAACTGTTTTTATGTTGCTGTGATGTATTTCTTTAAAGGGATAGTTCACATTAAACTGAACATTCTGCTAATAATAATAATAATAATAATTCATTTTATTTTATATAGCGCTTTTCTGAACACTCAAAGCGCTGTACGCATTGGGGTAATCTCCTCATCCACCACCAGTGTGCAGCATCCACCTGGATGACACGACGGCAGTCATACTGCGCCAGACCGCACACCACACACCAGCTGATTGGTGGAGACGAGTCAGATTGTGAGCCAATTGTGATATGGGGACGTTTAGGAGGTCAGGGTGGACAGAGGCCAGTGGGCAAATTTGGCCAGGATGCTGGGGTTAAACCCCTACTCTTTTTCGAAGAACATCCTAGGATTTTTAACAAAGGACCTCAGAAAGACAGTGCTCACTGAGCAGTATAGAGTCCCCATCAATATACTGGGGCGTTAGGACACACACAGACTGCAGGTTGAGTGCCTCCTACTGGTCTCACTAACACCACTTCCCGCAGGACCCTAGCTTTCCCATGTGGTCTCCCCTCCAATACTAAGCAAGCACAGCCATGTTTAGTTTCAGTGGGCGACCATGTAAAGAGTTGCAGAGAGCTAGCTAGCTGCTAGCTAAGTTAATGTCTATGTTAACATATAGAGTACACACTCTTCATGTGTTTCAAACCTTTAAGAGTTTCTTTCTTCTGTTGAACACAAAAGATGATATTTTGAGGAATGCTTAAAACCTGTAACCATCCACCTCTTTTTAGAATTAGTTTTTCCCAGAGTTAGTTTTTCTACTATGGGTGCCAAAGACAAAAAGAAAGGTTCGGAGCTACTTGAGGGGGAGTAAATAGTGTGTAAAATAACATTGTTTGTGTGAACTGTCCCTTTAAGATGAAAATAATAACCATTCTGTTATAGTACACACTCTTCATGTGTTTCAAACATTTTGGAGTTTCTTTTTTCTGTTGAACACAAAGAAGATATTTTGAGGAATGCAGAAAACCTTCAACAATTGACCTAGTTAATTTAGAGTTTTTTTTCTACTATGGATGTCAATGGTTACTGGTTTTCAGCTTTAAAATATCTTCTTTTGCGATTAACAGGGGAAAAAAACACAGGTTTGGAACTATTTGAGGGTGAGTAAATGGTAACATTTTTGTGTGAACTACCCCTTGGAAACCTGTAACTATAGAACTCCTTAGAATTTAGAGTTTATTTCTACCATTAACACAAAACCCCTTGAGGCTAAGTAAATAATCTGCAAATATAATTATTTGAATAAAATAAAAATTACAAAAATAAAATAACCCTTTAAAATATAAACACAGGCCAGAACACAAAAGAAGATATTTTGAGGAATGCTTAAAATCTGTAACCGTTGATCTGACAATTAGTCAGTTTTCAGCTTTCTTTAAAATATCTGCTCCCAAAAAGGTTTGGACTTACTTGTGGATGACTGTGTAAATAAATGTGCATTTTTGTGTGAACTACCCCTTTAAGCTAAAATCACAGGCCTCAAGATTCCTTTTATGTAATGCTTGCAGAAGAAAATGATTCGACATTTGGGCTGTTCATACACTTCATTCTCAACACCGACCTGTGGGCTTATAGGTTGGAGTGATTTCATATTAGGATTTGATGCATGAGAATGCGCATGTCCCGGAATGATTATGTCCCAGAACGCTTTGACTCTTCTACAGTTCCCATCATGCATCTCTCAGTCTTTCATCTGTGGCTTCTTGACCTCTGGTGTCAGCATACAGCAGTGTGGAGGTATTCTTTATGTCCTTGCTTTCCTTTTAAACGCGTCTTTCCTCGACTGGAGTCTAGTGCTGCCATCCATCTCTGCCGCTCCCAGAATGCAGCAATAAAGGAATAATTGTATTTCAGAGGTATTAAAAAGCCAAAAGCCACCATCATTGGAGGAGCCGCGAGTAACAAGGTGAAGAATGCAGACACACATTTATCAGCTGTCAGATGGGACGCTGGATATGTAGCCGTGGATGCAGAGGATCTTGCACTTCCGTATATCAGAGGGATGGACAGAATAATGTAGGTGATTTAGTTCCTCATGGATTCCTTCGATTGTCTTTTTTCTTTTTCACCCAGGTGAAATTTGCTGATACAGGACAACTTCACATTAGATACGAATCTCAAGTAACATAAAAATGTCATTCTCTGGAAAAAAAAAGGCTTTCACAAAATTCCTTTATGCTGTCTTAACACAAATCAATTAAGTTAACTTAATTATTTTTATAAATTTAAGTGTACTGAACATTAAACAATTAAGCAATGCCAAAAAAACATAAGAATTGTGCTATTTCAACTTCAACAAGCATCAAAAATATAATTTTTAAGGGTTTGAATTATTTTCAGACAAATCTTTAACATTTGATATACATATATGTTATATATATATGTGTATGTTATATATATATGTATATATATGTATATATATGTATACAGTTCACACACAGTTCCACACAGTTCATTCTTGTTGTTTCAATACAAATCGATTAAGTTCACCTTACAAATTTAAGTGGATTGAACCAAAGTCCCTTTAAGGGAAGTCATTTCACTCGGCGGTCATCTTTGAAATGCCTCTCGGGCAGTATGTTCGGGCATTCTTTCCGAATGGAGAAAGATCAAATTCTCTAAAACTGTTTGCCAAGCTTACGATTGTGTTACATATTTGGAACCACCAATAAACTTAAACAACAACTGTCTCATGAGTTTCGTTTCTAAACGTCCAAATCAAACAAAATCGACACATTTTCAGCTTGCCTGAGCTAATGGACATGTGCACTCGAAAGGAACAAAATCACATCACCAACCTCATTTATGGCCATGTTACACATTATCATCCTCGGGATCATGATCATCTGATCGCGCTGGTCTTCTGAAGTAATTTACTACATGGTCTTGATGGTGAATCTCCTTCAGAAATGACAGCGACACTTTGGCCATTTGAGTAGTTGCGTCCTGATGTGTGTTTGACAGGACGGACTGTACCTCGTGTTTGTTTCATACACATTACAAAGCCAAAAAATGTTTGTTTTCAAGTGCACTTGGTTTATTTAAAAGTAAAGATTTCAAGCTTAATGTGGGTATATTTCTTATGTCAGTGAAGCAAGTATTCACTGAGACTCCAATGCATTTGTTGACCACAAAAAAACTGACGTAAAAGCAGATGTCTGGTCCAAGCCTCTCCCCAGAGAAACATCAGTCTATAGCGATCACTGATTGGCTCCTGTACTAGTAGACAGGGCTTCATTTGCGACATTGACTGTTGCACTTGAATATTTTTCCTGTATAAAACTATACGAGTGACACATCTTGTGTATTCTATAGTCTTTGATTTAACATAAAACAGTTAAGTTGTCCCAAAGAAAATGCCAAGAAATGTGTTTCAGTTCATTTTAAATAAGTGCATATTTGATTCATACACATACAGCGGGGAAAATAGGTATTGAACACGTCATGTTTTTTTCCAGGAAATAATATTTAGCTGTTGACATGGGATTGAATCAAATTTTGGTGAAAACCCAAAGAATACAAACATAAAAACTAAGCAAAACAAAACAAATACTACTAAAAAACTACTGAAACGTATTTAATACTTTATATAAAAGTCTTTTTTTTTATTTTTGATGATGGCTGCTTAAAGACACCTCTCCTATGGAGAATGAAGTCACATGTATTGTTCAGATTTTTTATTTATATTTTCTTTCCACAGACTTCAGCAGAGTGTAAAAATCTTGATGGTTCTGTGGGTCTCGTCTATCAAATCTGATCTTTAATTTGTATTCTATATTGGATTTAAATCAGGTGACTCAACAGCTTGATTTTCTTTCTCTGAAAGCATTTGAGAGTTTCAAGTTTCAAGCTGTGTTTTGAATCATTGTCTTGCTGAATTGTCCACAGTGGTTTTATCTTCATCATCCTGGTTATGTAGACATTGTACTGAAGCAGCTATTCATTTACACTGAGGAAAGGCAGAAGCTTGCTAAAGAGCTACTGGGATATTTCAGCTGCTGTCTGGGCTTTTACTGCCTTTCTACACCTTCCTTTCTTCATGTGTTCAACACTTTTTTCCGGCGTCATTTCATTTCATTACAGATAACTTCATTTGTAAACTAATTAGATTGTTTTCTTTGCATATATGGATTTCTTTGGATGTTACCAACATCCAGGGAACATTGCAAATCAACAGCACCTTTAGAATTTTCTGAAACAAATGGTGAGGTGTTCAATACTTATTTTCCCCTCTGCAAAGCATTTAAATGCATTTAAATTATATACAATAAATGTCAAATTTACAGTGAACTAAATCTATTATTGGATAATGCAAAATGCTTAAATGTGATATAGGGGACATTAGATTCTGTTGTTGTTAATTGTTATTTAACTTAACTCTTTAAACTGCTTACGGAGTGGACAGTAACAGAGTTGATAATATAATGCATAAGAAACAATATAGAGAGAAATTAGTCTATAAAATAACAGCAAATTTACTGGCAGTTTATGTTTTTGTAGCATAATATACAACACCAACCCAGACAATATATCACTTTAAACTATTAAAAATGTTAATAAAAGTCACTTTTTCAAACTTTTTAAGGTTGAAAGTTGTTGAAAGAAAGATCAAGGTCACATAATGCAGTTCAAAAGCATAAATAAATGGGAAAAATGAATCACAAAATATGGAAAACTGCTAATTTGCTGATATTTTTTAGTGTATTCAAGTGACGAATCTTGTGAATTTTATAGCATTTGGTTTTATCCCTTTCTCTGCAGCTGTTACATGCGCACACGCACACATTCAATTCAGATGGCATGTTTTTGCTTGTGCTCAGAACTGAAAGTCAAGACAAATGTATCAAATGGCTGATTTGAGTGCATTCATCACTGTCATAAGGCAGGCAGAAGCACCTCTCAGCTGACGACAGATAAATCGGCCCGACCATTGTCCTGATTGTACCATCAGATGCGCGTATGCTGAACACAAGTCTCGTTCATCGCCACAGATAAAAGCTCAGCTCCGTAAATGAGTGCCGTCCACTTGAGACACAAGTATCTGATCTTGAAGTAATGACAATTTTTACAAAACACCCCCCCCCATCCTCCTCCCTTTCATTCTACGGCCATGTTTTTGACACCAAATTCAGTCAGGCAAATGAAAGACCCAGAGTCGGAGAGGTTCTAGCCTCAGATTGTGATCGGTAATCATTTCATACAGGAAAATGAGTCGCCTCATCAATCAAACACTATTCGCCAAAGGTTACGTCTCTCTCCCTGAACGCCACACGTGCATTTTTTTGTCTATGCAAGAGAATAAAGAAAAGCAATTATCCTATATCATCAGGCAAAATGAGATGTGCCATAATTACTTTTCTATTTCAAGATGATTGTCGGCCTCTCTTCCCGAAGGATTACCAGTATTGTTAAAGATGTCCAGGAAAAGACAAAACGCCCCCATTTAATTTCGAAACATCTTAGGACAAAGACAAAAGAGCACAGTTAAGCCTCCATACATTTATTGACGTGTCGAACATGGACACATCTGCCCAAGCTGTGTTAAAAGGCTTTGTTTTGATAGCAGACAGCCCCTGAATTGAAATAGCCTGTCTGTACTTCATCAGTATTCAGCAGTGCGTTCCAGTGCCATCACGACCAAATACTCCAAACCTCCGTTAGACTGCTAAACACATCACGCCTCACTCTATTTAACTCCAAACACAATAAACCTCTGTCATACGACCAAACACATCAAGCATAATTCACTGATGACTGAACACACCAAACCTCGACCCTATCAGAGTCCAAAACCGCGCTAAAATCATTCTCTAGACTACCAGGATGAAGTGCCATTCATCTCATTGCTGTATAAAGCACAATGGAGGCTTTGGTTTTGCTTTATTTTCAGTTCAAATGCTTAGTTTATGTGTACTATTGAGTGCATAGGGGTTCAATGGTCCATTTGGATCTGAAAACCCAAAGTCCAACCTGAGATCTGAGCAGGGTTTGGGTCTGAAACTTTGATATGTGCTTCGAAACAGGTCGGGTTTGGTAATAATTTGGTTAGGTTTTGGTTGGGATTAGGCAATATGAACTATATCATGATGTTTTCTATATATTCCGATAACAATGTTAACCCTTGTGTTCTGTTAGGGATGTTTTCAGCCACTCTGGGGTGATTTTGAGTTTTAGATTGCTTTCACACAAACACTTTTGGTCTGAACCCGGGTTCATTTGACGTCAAAGTACGCTACGTTTAGCTAGTGTTAACGGGTCTTCCGACCTCGGGTACTCACCCACGAACCGTACCCGAGTCCGCCTGAAAGACTTGGTCTGGGGTACGGTTCACGCAAACTGTGGTCCAGTTCACTTCTGGTATGAATGCAATCATACCAAATAACGGAAGTGAACCGCCAACAGTACAAGAAACTATAGTTCTCATAACATTCATTTGTTTGTGTGTATCACATAGCCTACTGTACCTTGGTGACAAGCGGGACTGAGCCAGGGCAAATAGAGTGTTAATGCCTGCTTGTCTCCCCCAAAAAACAGCTTCTGCGGACATCGCGTTAGGTTCTGATTGTTTATAATATTTTTGTGGCAGATAGACGCGAGTCGCTTTCTGTATGTCCAAAACCAAAAACAGAACGACCATGATGTTCGTACGTCTTTCCATTTTGGTGCTTTGCTTTCATGTCTGTCACCTAGCAACAGCCGTACACACAACAGCAGCTCGAAGAAGCAAGCGTACTGGGGTTTAGAAGGAAAAAAGAACAGTGTGAACCGACAAACCGACAAAAGGTGGAAAGGGGGGACAATCAAACTTGGGTACGGTCCAGGCAATTGAATAAAGTGTGAAAGCACCCTTAATTTGACCACATCTTTCTCTGTGTTTCAGTAAATGGAATGATTTTAGGTGACAAATCTTATTTTGGCATATATTTTGGGAAAATGCTTTGAAAATTTTCAAGACTTCAAGAGTACAATCTGGGCACATTGACTATCCATTCATTATGTTGGTGGCTGTTTTTGCCCCATTGATTTTCATCATAATGGCATTTTTTGATTGCAAAGCCATTACACCATATAATCACCACATACATTTACACATTTTACCTTTTCCTAACAGGGAAAACCACCAACAATCAGGAATGCATGATTATATGCTGTCAAAGCTTTGCAATCAAAAAAGTGTCATTATAATGGAAGTCAATGGGGCAAAAAGAGCCACCAACATAAGGAAAGGGTAATGAATTTGAACAGTACACAAGAATTAAGGATGGTTATTTAAACGTATTCACTGAGAGACAAAAACGTCTGTATCTTTAGAGAAACGTATATTTTAAAAACATATATAATATAATAAGTCTGTTACAAAAATGGCTGTTTAATTAAATGAATTACAAATGGAATAAATAATGCATACAATTTCATAATGCAGGTTATGCACTTTCTCTATCTTGAGTCATATTTCATTTCAAACCATTGATTCATGTCTATAGATTTCATATTGTTCACTTGTCTTCAGTAATCTATTAACCTTATACTGCAAGTTGGACTAGTAGTTTTCTTTTTAACACTGAAATTATTATTTACAAATTTATTACAGTGAATACAATAAAATTTAGATTATATTTTATATTATATGGTCCATAAAAATGTAAATGACAAATTTCTTTCTTTCTCTCTTTCTTTCTTTGGAGAAGTAAATGTTTTGGACTGAACCAGTAATACAAATCTTTAAACAAAAATGTAAAAAACCCTGCTATAGACTTAATAAAAATTGCAATATTTATGCATATGTCTTTATTTTTTTATTTTCTTGTGGTATCATAAATTATATTATCATTAATTATAATTATTAATTACAGTATAGTATATCAATACTTTTTTAAAGTATCATATCAAAGTTCATTTGACAATATCTGACGTATGTGTCATATATATGCAACTTGCTTATTGACTAACCTGATGCATAATTTACGATGTGGATCACTTGGGTGCCTGTGAAACTTATTTACATTTACATTTAATAATTAAGCGCATGCTTTTGTCCAAAGTGACTTACAAATGAAGACAAAAGAAGTAAATCACGACAACAAAACAAAGCAACAATTCACTGTAAAAGAAAATATATATATATACTTTACAACCTTATACAATTAACAGTTTCCATATTTTGTGATTGATGTTTTTTCCCCCATTTATTTATCCCGGGACCTTGAACTTTTGATATTGAAAAGTTTGAAAAAGTGACTTTTATTGACATTTTGAATACTTTAAAGTGATATAGAGTATTGTCTGGGTTGGTGTTGTAAATTAGGGTACAAAAACATTGTAATAAAACTACCAGAACTTTTCTTATATCCAAAATTTCAACTATACTACTAAAATTTCAATAAAAGTTGAAACTTCAACATCAAAACTTAATTTGGCTTTAATAAATGGTAAATTATTTAACTTAAATAAACTGAATTACAAAATACGGAACCTGTTTTTACAATGTATGTAATGAGAACTGCTAGTTTCTTTTCTGTAAATCACCAACAATGAAGTAGATAGACAGAAACGTAATGTGAAACAATACTGTTCAGCAAATACATTGTAATATCAAGTTTAAGTTAGGGTTTAGTGTATGCAGTTTACTTTCAAATAGGATAAAGCATTAACATTAATAGCACCAGACATTTCATTTTAAACTGCTTTGACACATGCAACTAGGGCTGGGCAATATGGCAAAAATGCAATCTCAATCATTATTTTCTACGTTGAACGATAACGATATATATTTTGATATAAGTTGTTAATGCTTCCACTTTTAAAAGGGTCTCCCATCCATGACTGAAGGTAATTACTCCTGCGGGACAGTAAAACGAGCGTGCTAAACAGTACTGAGTGACTCAACTTATTTTTGTCCGATAATTTTCGGTGAATGTCTAATATCAACACAATTATAGATTCCTGTTGTTGCATATTTCTGCTGTGTGATTGGCTCTTAGAATTGATATCAAGTAAAAATGTTCAGAGCTCATCATTGTTATCAACATAAATTTTATTGCGATTCGATATTATATTGTTTATCGGCCCAGCCCTACATGCAACCAATCTTTATTTAAATTGAATCTGCGATCCGTCATTCATCTGCAAAACATTCACAGAAATTATTTCGAATAAAACCTGAACACATTTTTAAGCACCACTAGACATTTTTACTTTGAAACTGTCCCAATATAAACATGCCAGTGGCATAAAGGTTCAGTTTTCCAATGAGCCTGAGTTGTTATATATCAAAATATTGTATGCAATATTACATAAACGTACTAAAATAGCTTTAGGCTTTTGTCACCGGGTAAAAAGCAGTGTTTGTGTGTACACAAATGCTTCTATTAGTCTCGTCTTTTCCCTTCAGACATGTTTCAGTGTCTGTGTTTTTATGTGTGTATGCATAAAATGAATGTACGTGATCTGTATTAGCATCTATATATGGACAGCTAGACATATTTACTCTTATTTATGAGGACTGTGACTATAAAGAGCTCAGTGCTGAGTTGAATTTTCTGGCTTGCTGCATGATAAACAACAATTGTGTGCGTGTGTGTGTGTGTGTGTGTGTGTGTGTGTGTGTGTGTGTGTGTGTG
>CAIGQQ010003388.1:1656644-1669499 GCA_903798035.1 Danio albolineatus | reverse complement strand
TTTGAATCAGTGAATCATTTACTGGAGACTCACTTTGAACTGATCATATAAATCAATGAATTGTTTACTGAAGACTTATTATCAATGGATCAGATGCATTAGTAAATTGTTTACTGCAAACTCGTTCTGAACTGATCATTTGAATATGTGAATTGTTGACTGGAGACTGTCTCTGAAAGCTTCATTTGAATCAGTGAATCATTTACTGGAGATTCACTCTGAACTGATCATTTGGATCAGTGATTTGTTTACTAGTGACTTGCTATCAACGGATCAATTGAATCAGTCAATTGTTTAGTGGAAACTCACTCTGAACTGATCATTTGAATCAGTGGACTGTTTAATGGAGACTGGCTCTGAAAGAATCATTTGAATCAGCGAATCATTTACTGGAGACTCACTCTGAACTGATCATTTGAATAAGTGGATCATTTACTAGAGACTCACTTTGAACTGATCATTTGAATAAGTGGATCATTTACTAGAAACTCACTTTGAACTGATCATTTGAATCAGTGAATTGTTTACTGGAGACTCTGTATTAATTAATCAGATGAATCAGTGAATTGTTTACTGGAAACTCACTCTGAACTGATGATTTGAATCAGTGAATTGTTTATGGAGATGCTCTGAACTGATGATTTGAATCAGTGGATTGTTTACTGGAGATGCTCTGAAAAAATCCTTTGAATCAGACATTTTTTAATGGAGATTTGCTATCAACAGATCATTTGAATCAGTGAATCATTTACTGGAGACTCACTCTGAACTGATCGTTTGAATCAGTGAATTGTTTACTGGAGACTTGTTTTAAACATATTATTTGAATCAGTGATTCATTTACTGGAGACTCACTTTGAACTGATCATATGAATCAATTAATTGTTTACTGGAGACTTATTATCAATGGATCAGATGAATCAGTAAATTGTTTACTGCAAACGTGTTCTGAACTGATCATTTGAATATGTGAATTGTTTACTGGAGACTCGTTCTGAACAGATAGTTTGAATCAGTGGATTGTTGACTGGAGACTGTCTCTGAAAGAATCATTTGAATCAGTGAATCATTTACTGGAAATTCACTCTGAACTGATCATTTGGATTAGTGATTTGTTTACTAGTGACTTGCTATCAACGGATCATTTGAATCAGTGGATTGTTTAATAGAGACTGGCTCTGAAAGAATCATTTGAATCAGCAAATCGTTTACCGGAGACTCACTTCGAACTGATCATTTAAATGAGTGGATCATTTACTAGAGGCGCACTCAGAACAGATAATTTGGATCAGTGAATTGTTTACTAGTGACTTGCTCTCAACGAATCAATTGAATCAGTGAAATAGTTTACTGGAGATTTGCTATCAACAGATCATTTGAATCAGTGAATAGTTTACTGGAGACTCACTCTGATCTGAGCATTTGAATGAATTAATTGTTTACTGGAGACTTGCTCTGAATGGATTAATTGAATCAATTGAATCAGTGAATTATTACTGCAAACCCACTCTGAACTGATCATTTGACTCTCCCGTTCCACCACATCCCAAAGGTGCTCTATTGGATTAAAATCTGGTGACTGTGGAGGCCATTTGAGTACAGTGAACTCATTGTCTGTTTAAGAAAGAGATGATTGGCCCTTTATGACATGGTGCGTTATCCTGCTGGAGGTAGCAATCAGAAGATGGGTACACTAAAGGGATCATAAAGGGATGGCCATAGTCAGCAACGATACTCAGGTAGGCGGTGGTGTTGACATGATGCTCAATTGGTACTAATGCGCCCAAAGTGTGCCTACATGCCTCGCTCCCACATGATTGGCTGTTTAGAAATTTACGTTAACGAGCAGTTGGACAGGTGAACCTAATAAAGTGGTGAGTGTATATGAAAATACTTCCCTTTGTGTGATCCATCGACCTTCAGCTTCATCACATCATGTAGATATTACTCTTATCGCATCATGTGTTCAATATTACAGCAAAAAAGGTTTGAAAATGATGCTCTATGACATTTTTGAGTAATCCAAGTGGACTAATCTGTGGGGAGATGAAAAAACACATTGGATTGAGGCCTCTGGGTTGAATTCATGTGGGAGATAAAGGTCAAACGGTGAACGGGTCACCGAAGCCCTGGAGCATTCAGAGCTGAAGATGCATGTCAGATTGAAGCGCTGCGCTCGAGACTGACTTTAACCTTCAGCAGTTTAAGCTTAAATCTGAGAGACTTCTGAAAGGGTTGGCGGATTTCTAGCGTCATATAACCTGGAGTATGTTATCTCCACTTCTCTGTAATTACTTTCAGGCTGTTATAGTATGACTTAAAAGTGCTGTCTCTCTCTCTCACTCAGTGTCTGTCTCTTATTCTCTCAGTATAATTGAGTCTATTCTAGTATCTCTTGCCCATTTTCTTCTACACTCCTTCTTGGTTGTACTGTAGGATGTCTATTTTCTTTATCACTTGAGTTTTTCTTTCTTCTGCATTTTTTTATCCTCTAACCCCTTAATTCATTTTCTTCTGCTCAGTCTATTGGGATTTTTTTTTTCTAAGCTCTGAAACCAGAGGATGGATCTCCTGAAAACCTGTCAAGAACACTACTCAGACATATTTCACCTATATTTTGCTTAAGGACAGCTAAGACAAATCTCAGCTAATTCACTGGCAACACCATTTTTACTATCAATTAAGTGTGGTTGTTTTATCAGCTTATGTTTCTTAAAATCTGTATAATTTATGTTGAGGTAAATTTTAAAAAGTCTTACAAAATTACTTTATACTAGCTAATATGATAATAAATAATTATTGCATAGATTTTCAGCTAAGGGCGTCCAGAAATTTTGTTTTGGACACAGAATTTCTTTTCAGTGCTTCCCCTAGTTGCTCTATTGCCATTGATTTATACTGATTTACTTGTAAAACAGCTCAAAAAAGAACAATATCACGTCATTTTGGTCCCTTTAACACATTTTTCGTTCATTCATTCATTTTCTTTTCGGCTTAGTTCCTTTATTAATCATACTAATGAATATATACATGAACATAATTAATATACTTTATATTTTTCATTAATATAATCATTATTGATGTTATTGACTCAACATCCAAAAAGTAAAATGCATACATTTACAAAAAATGATTGATTGTAGTTAAGTTCTATAACTTAATATATTTAAAAAGTAACAATAACTATTATCATTTCATTATGGCCTTAAAAAAGCGGTAAAATCTAGAATGTTTCTATTTCAATTAGAAACATTTGCAATGTTCATTAATTCACTTTCTTTTCGGCTTAGTCCCTTTATTAATCAGGGTTTACCATGGTCGGAATAAACCGCCAACTTATCCAGCATATGCTTTACGCAGCAGATACATTTCACATCACAACCCAGCACTCTTGCATTCACACCCACACATACACTACGGCCAATTTAGCTTACCCATACACCTACAGTATACTGCTTGTCTTTGGACTGTAGGGGAAACTGGAGCACCCGAAGGAAATCCACGCCAACATGGGGAGAACATGCAAACTCCACACAGAAATGCCAACTGTCCCAGCTGGAGCTCAAACCAGCAACCTTCTTGCTGTGAGGCGACAACTCTACAGTGTCGCCTTAACACATGTTTTGAATTAGAAATTACATTGCAATAACACGCCATCTAATTCTCATTTGCATATTAGTAGATTGTTAGGTATACTTGTTTGTTAAAGTCTGTAGAATGTGTTTTGGCGGAGCTGTATCTTCCGATATTAAGCAGACTGTTTAATTTAATCTAATGAGAATTAGTTACAATGTAACTAAATGCGCAAAATGGGCCGTCAAAATAAAGTGATACAAAAAATGGTACCACTTTACTAATGTGTAAACTAAACGTTACTTTTTATGAACTAATATTGCGCTAATCATGAACTAACTTGTAAGTAACGTGTTCATGTGTGAATAATGGCTACCTTAATGACTTGTTAGCACATGTTGATTAATTGATGTATTAATTAACACTTAAGTTTTAGCTAAATGTAACTCATGACCTGTTAATGTATGTTTTTGTCATGAATTTACTTGGAGAAGCACATTATCAATACCTCATTCGTAACTCCTGTGTTTAAACTGTTCATTTTGATTTAGCCAGAACAGTTTTCTATTGTTTTTGGATGTAAACACACACTAAGAAACAAGAGTTGATGAGTAGTTACGAATGAGTTAATAGTAATGTGCCCTTCCAAGTAAAGTCATGATATAAATATACATTAACAGCTCATGAGTTCATGTTAGGGGCGCCACGGTGGCGCGTGAGTAGCACGTTCGCCTCACAGCAAGAAGGTCGCTGGTTCGATCCCCGGTTGGGGCAGGTCCCGGTTGGGCCAGTTGGCATTTCTGTGTGGAGTTTGCATGTTCTCCCCGTGGTTGCGTGGGTTTCCTCCGGGTGCTCTGGTTTCCCCCACAGTCCAAAGACATGCGGTACAGGTGAATTGGGTAAGCTAAATTGTCCATAGTGTATGTGTGCGAATGGGAATGTATGAATGTTTCCCAGAGATGGGTTGTGGCTGGAAGGGCATCCGCTGCGTAAAACAAATGCCGGATAAGTTGGCGGTTCATTCCGCTGTGGCGACCCCGGATTAATAAAGGGACTACGCCGAAAAGAAAATGAATGAATGAATGAGTTCATGTTAGTTACATTTAGCTCAAACTAAAGGGTCACACTTTATTTTGATGGTCCGTTTGTTGAATTTAAGTTACATTGCAACTAATTCTCATTAGATTATAAGAAGACTGTTAGGTTGGGGTTGGGGTTGGGGTTAGGGTTGGGGTTATGGTTAGTGTAAGTTGACAGGTACTTGCAAAGTTTCTTACAGTCAGTTAAATACCTGTTGAATGTCAGTATGAACAGATATTTAGACAGTCAACTAATACTCAAATGGAACATCGAAATAAAGTGTTACCAACTAAAGTGTTAATTAACAAACATGTACTAACAAGTAATTAAGGTAGCCATTATTCACACATGAACTCATGTAACTGATGCTGTAGTTTGTTCCCAGCAGGCACACTACTTCATAAAATTATGTCAGTTTTAGTTAATAGTATCTCTTGGCCATTAATATTACCAGGGCTTAATTTGTGCCAGAACACGCCGGATTCAGATCTGGCACCTCTGAAATCTGATCCGGCACCTCATCTTACAGATCCCCTCATCAACCACCCTCCTCCCCCATCCGTTGTTCACCTTCACTTTCTTCCACGACTCTTCAACCCTCTTCACTTTCGTCTGCGACACCCACACCCCCGCCTCGCTCTTCACTTTCGTCTGTGACACCTCTCCATCCTCTGGTAACATGCTCAATCCGCTATCCCCGATCTGTTCCGGGACCTCGCAATTCACAAATTAAGCACTGAATATTACGTTAATAAAGCATTAATATTAGGTTAGATTTAGGTCGTGACGTCAGGTGACCAAAATTCAAGGTCTTGCCAGCGTCTAAGGACAACGTTATTTTGACATCCAATTATAATGTGGAACGACATTGATATTTGGTTGATTTTAGGTTGTGTTAGAAAGTGACCAAAATCCAACATTGAGCCAACATGTTAAACCAATGTCATATTGACGTCAAGTACTGACATTTATTCGTCAAGTATGGCAACCAATATTCTAGTGTTAACGTCCACACAACGTCAAGCTGTAACATTATTAGACATTGATATTTGGTTGATTTTAGGTTGGATGTTGTACTTTGACGTTTGGTTCTGATGTCAATATCATACCTGTCAACCCTCCCGTATTTCCCGGGATTCTCCTGTATTTTACAGTTCTATCCCGCTATCATCCTGTAAAGGTATTTTCCCGTATTTCTCCCGTATTTTCAGTCGTTCTCTAACTGGTGTCAATAAACATTAAAGAGCCGATCCTCCCTATTCGCAACCCATACCGCCGAACCACCAGGGGCCGCCCATTGCTCTTAAATCTCTGAAATCTCAGAAACACTCTGAAATAAACATAAAAACAATAGGATTCCCTCTCCTCCTATACAATCCTCAAAACAGCCATAAAGTGGTGCGTGACTTTCAGCTGACGTGTCCGTAGTGATAAATAGACGCTGTTTCCCAAACGGATTCTGTACACTCGATTAGAAGCAGAGCGAAAGTGGATAGTAGAGCTGCGTCCCAAATGACACACTATACACTATGCACTATGTACTTATGCACTTACACACTCAACAGCAAAGTATATGTATGTAGTGCTGTCCCAAATGGAGCACTAATGGCTTTTTTACTAAGTGGAAGTTCAAACCGTTTCCCTGATGACGTTTGACGGTTGCCAAATTAGAGAAATAAATGACCAAAATTCCTAATAATACCGGGCATGACTATACCCGCATTCACCATCGCGAGGCGCTATAATCACTCTTGTAGGAGAATAGTGCTTTCACAGTCCAAAATAAATAAAGTTATCCAACATGTGCACACGATAGCTCCGCCTCTTCTGTTACGTGCACAAAGCTGCGGTCGTTGAGTGTGTGAAGTGTCCATCATTACACATTTCATATTACCGGTGGAATGAGTGCATCATCCGGGTAATTGAAGTGCACTTATTATTTTTACAGTTTTCAGTGTGAACGCACTTATTACACTATTTATACTACAAAATGGCATAGACAAGTGCACAAGTATGACATTTGGGACGCAGCTTGGGTTTTGTGTGCGTGTTTGAATAGACATATACACATAATTAATAATAATAACATCTAAAGATATCGATCTTGATGGGTTTTTTTTTTCAAACACAACTAATTATGTCCTAAATGAGCATAAAACGTTAGGAAAGCAATCAAATGCCGTCATTATAACGATATATGTAAATTTCTGTTATTTATAACAGCGACACCTCTGTTATTTAATGTAATCAAACAAAAAATCTAAATAAATGAGATTCATTCACTGCTCTTTATTCATAATGTGTAAGTTATACAATGAGGAAAAGATGAATAAGATTTGATAATTTGATCCTATTTCTTTATAACAGCTAATTTTAATAAGCTAAACTGTTTGCTAACGTATACTATTAAATTTGCTTTTGTAAATAATAATATTAAAAATTATTACTGACCGTTTAACTGTTTATTTACTTTGGACATATTTAATATGGGGATTTTTTTTTTTTTTTTTTTTTTTTTTTAAGGAATACCTTATTTTCGCATCCCGATTTTGACAGGTATGGTCAATATGATTTCATTTCTAAATAAAATGTAACGTACCCACGGAGTTGGGGTACAGTGTCAATCTAATATCATGTTGATATCCTGTGTCTGCTGGGTTAGGACATGATTACAGCATGACTTAACTCATCATTAGTTTATAGTGAAGTAACGCTTAATTTACACATTAGTACATCCTTATCCATGTACTGTTATGGTATACATGTCACCGAAAAATCTACTGATACAGTAATAGACCTCAATGTACTATTAATCCAATGGTCAGAAATGTATCTTTATGGCATTCACCCCAGATTGGTCAACTGAGGTGCCACAAGGTGAACTGAGGCACAATCAATTGTCAGATCTGTCCGAGTGTAGAGCTAGAGATTATTTTTTTTGTGAGGAAGAGCTAGAAATGAGCCTGGAGAGTAATGAGCGGCTAATGCTCTACTGCACACACAACAACAACCTGAACACAGCCGAACGCTCTCTGCCACTTCAGCGGAGTCTCTCAGAGATGTTAACCAGTGTGATTAGTATCTCTGACCTTTAGCAGGATAGATGACGATGAGCCGTTGGGGCTTTTACCTTTGATTTATGGATGTCAGACCTTGAATGGAAAAAAAGATGCTGATTAAATCTATTGTGCGATGCAATTTAATATACAAAAAAGAAATGATCAATGCTTCCTTCATGGCTCTCTTGTATACAGATTCTGTTTGTATGCAAATATTTTTGATGCATGTTGCTATACTGTGCTTTGTATTGTATGTGCTCTAAAAATCTTAAAGGAACACTCCACTTTTATAAGCTCATTTTACACTCTAAGAAATGCTGGGTTATTTAAACCCAAATTGGGTAAAATATGGACTAACACTGGTTAAATTTGGTCCTATTATTCATTCATTCATTCATTTTCTTTTAGGCTGAGTCCCTTTATTAATCCGGGGTCGCCACAGTTGAATGAACCGCCAACTTATCCAGCATTTGTTTTACGCAGCGGATGCCCTTCTAGCTGCAAGCCATCTCTGGGAAACATCCATACACACGCATTCGCACTCGCACACTATGGACAATTTAGCCTACCCAATTCACCTGTACCGCATGTCTTTGGACTTGTGGGGGAAACCGGAGCACCCGGAGGAAACCCACGCAACCACAGGGAGAACATGCAAACTCCACACAGATATGCCAACTGACCCAGCCGTGGCTCGAACCAGCGACCTTCTTGCTGTGAAGCGAACGTGCTACTCACTACGCCACCGTGGCGCCCGTTGGTCCTATTAATTTAATTGAAAAAAAAAAAAACAGCAGTTAAGTTATTTCGTATTATACCCAGAGTTGGGTTAAAATAGCCCAGCATTTTTTTAGAGTGTTCAATTCCCCTAGAGTCAAACAGTTGAGTTTTACTATTTTTGAATCCATTAAGCCAATCTCTGGGTCTGACAGGAGCACTTTTAACGTAGCTTAGCATAAATCATTGAATCAGATTAGACCATTAGCACCTCACAAAAAAAATTTAAAAAGACGTTCAACAATTTTCTTATTTAATGCTTGACACTTCTGTAGTTAAATCGTGTACTCACAGAAAATTAAAAGCTTGTATTTTCTTGGCCATCATGGATACAACTAATCTTGTGACGTGGATCTGAAACGTACAATAAAACATACCCTAAAGGTGACAATAACACCTCTGAAATGCTAGCTGGCAATGGGATTTCTGTGTTCCTCTAGTTTTTTTCACTGTTGGAAACAACTGTAATGCTAACTTGTGGTAGAAGTAGCTCAGACTTGCTCATTTAGGGGCCAAGAAAATATCCCCCACACCATTACACCTAGCTGGTGTACACTTAGCTGACAGTAGTGGCACCGGGTGTGGTCTTCTGCTGCTGTAGCCCATCCGCCTCAAGGTTGGACGTGTTGTGCGCTCAGAGATGCTTTTCTGCATACCTCGGTTGTAACGAGTAGTTATTTGTGTTACTGTCTGGCCATTCTCCTCTGACATCAACAAGGCATTTGCGCCACAGAACTGCCGCTCACTGCATATTTTCTCTTTTTCAGACCATTCTCTGTAAACCCTAGAGATGGTTGTGCGTGAAAATCTCAATAGACCAGCAGTTTCTGAAAGACTCAGACCAGCCTGTCTGGCACCGACAACCGTGCCACATTCAAAGTCACTGTTTGAACTGCAGCAGATCGTCTTGACCATGTCTACATGCCTAAATGCATTGAGTTGCTGCCATGTGATTGGCTGATTGGAAATTTGCGTTAACAGTTGGACAGGTGTACCTAATAAAGTGGCCGGTGTGTGCCGTAACGGGAGATAGATAGGTGAGGCTACAAATCCTTCCACAAAACGTATTCGATTACACATCATCGATATCTTTAAGTTGTTTTGTGGTATTGCATGGAACTGTTTGTCAATAATATGTTTCTGTAAATATCATTAATGTGAAAAGGAACAAAAGTTGTTGGCATCATACTGCTCCAAAGTGTTTAGTTTACCTAGAAACTGCAGTCAAACATACACGTTTTTGCAGTTTCTCAAAAATGTAGGCTGTGCCGAGTTAAAAATAGTCCCGCTTTTAAAATAATATCTTTTAAGCCCTTTGTTCAGGTTTATTGGACTGCTTCCAGCTGTTTCTGAATGCTCGAGCATGTTTGAGGTAAACGTCTCTTTATTCTCGTTAAGATGGAGAGCTCTTCTGCTGCTGGTCATGTTTGCTGGAGCTCTGCTGTTAGACTTTGTCGAGTGTTCATTTCTTCAGCTCACCGTCTTCAACCTCCAGGGCTTCCTGGCTCCTCCAGCCTTAATAGATTCATTACATGCACAAATTACACCACGATGTTGTGCTGCTTTTGCCAATTACTGCTTAATTGCACAGTGCTAGCAAGGTGCTGGACTTACTGCAGCAGGAGCGTCTGGAACATGCAGGTGTGTGTCTGACTGACCCGATCAATGAAGTTTGAGCCTTGCAAGAGTAAGAGAGAAATAATTCATGCAATTTTATTATAATGTGTGTGTGTGTGTGTGTGTGTATAGTAGTTTCTAGAAATTATTTTATTATTTGGATAAAAATGTGTATTTTTATTGGCAATTACTTAAATACTCATCAGCCGTGAAGCATGTTTAAGTAACATTATTTCCTAAAATTAAAATGTTCAGTTGTAATTTTAATTTTGTAAAAACTGATGGAAAAAACTGGTGGAATCAATAAATTAACACACAAAGTTTAGAAAATATGGAAAATATGATGCACAAGAAAAATATGTACATTTTATAGATTTGTTTATTTACTTATTTGTGAACGAACTAATGAATAAATACTTTTTATCTATTTATTTGATTATGAATGAATGAATTAGTGAATGAAGCAAACTTATATTTACATGTTATTTATTTATTTATTTACAATTTTTTATTTACTTGTTTACTTATTTATTCATTTATGAATTAATAAATTTAATTTATTTGTTTATGAATAAATGAATACATTGAATGAATTTGTTTATGAATGAATGAACAAATGAACGAATGAAGCAAACATGATTACGAATGCTTTTGTAAGAACCTGGCCCATGTGTTTTAAACTAGATATTTTAAAAATATATATATATATATATATACTTTTTTTATTTTTTCTGTTTTTTTTTTTTTTTTTTTTGCATTCTTTTATTGACCCAAAAATGCATTTATCAATCATGCCCACACAATATTTACAATATTTGAAAGGATCAAATTTATGAATCAGGACCTGTGGACACTTTTTGCTATTTCTGCGCAGAATATTGAGAAAAATCTGTGGATTGATTTTGGGTGTATCAAAACTAAAATCTTAATATATATTAAATAAAAAAATAATACATTTTTAACTTTAATTTAATGTTTACACAGCAAGTCTCTTATATAGTATGTCTACCATATATCTACTAAAAAACTGAAATTATTACTTTGCAAACTACATTGTAAATAAATAATATGAACGTTTTCATATTACTGAACCGTAATATTACTGGAATTTATTTAAACTGAATAAATATAAATTTACACACATTTACAAACAACTAAATAAATAGTGTAAAGAAATGGTCTCTTTAACTCCAGCGGTTCGAATTCTGCCGAATGACGACAATGAGTTATCAGTATGATGGAACTGTACATTCCTAGTCAAACCATCCTTCTACAATCTTATACCAATAAGGGCAGCATTAATAGCAATATGGAGCAATTAAGTGTTAATGTTAAATCAAAAGTAATTCACAAATACTTGAAATGATGTAATAACAATATTTCTGCAAGTATGATTGCAACTGAATTAGTTACAAATAACTGCATAAAATGCTAAAATATGAAATGATAAAAACATATGATATTAATTGTGCCCAGCTTAAAAGTAAAATAAACTTACTTTAAAGAGAGAGACAGGTAGAGGAAGAGAGAGAGACAAAGAGCAGTAAGTAGAACTCAAAGAGAAGATGAGGGGAACAGATCAGGAAAAGAGGCAGATCAAAGTTTACCAACTAGTTTGTATCTTTCTTGACCATGTGACCAAAGCCCACACACCAGGCCCTGATCTTATCAGTATCTGCCTTTAGAGTCAGTATGGACCTTCTTTGGTGAAAAAGACATGTTTTGCCATATAAACAAATGCATATAATAATTTTCAGTCCTACAATAGACTCAATGATGGGCTGAAAATCTGCGGATTTCTGCGCGCACAGATTCCGTGTGGGCCTAAGAGTAATAGAAAGCAGCTAACTCAAGTTCTGTCTGATTTATAGATATGCATTTAATAAATTAATTATTAAAAAGGACCGTATTAGCACTATTTAGCAATGAATTTCTGTTTCATATAACTCATTTATTGTGTCCTCCTTATGCTAACCTTGCATTAAAACAACAGAACCTAAATCTTCAATAAATCCTATAGTCAAAATATGTTTAGTCCAATCTGATCTGCATCTTAAACAGACTGTAATATTGCTCTGCTCACTGAGGATCACATCAGAAAAGACGACAGTAAAACAGTTTAGACTTAAGGCCATTAGGTAAATTGAGGCGTGTGTGTGTGTGTGTGTGTGTGTGTGTGTGTGTGTGTGTGTGTGCATGTGTACACATGGGGATGGGGACAGATGTGAAGGTTGAAATAATTCATGGCTTGTTAATGGGATTTGCGCTGAGGTTTTTGAGCTGTTGAGAAGCTGCTTGCTGAATTATTAAAAAGCTTTCACCTAAAACCCTTAGCGATATTAAGGGGTAAAAGAAAGACAAAGGAGAGAGAATCACAAAGGCTAAACATCCAGATAAAAGAGGAACGCTTTCAGCAATCATTGCACATTCTTTCAGTTTACAATCGTATTGATTGTGTTAGAGTATGATTGAGTCGCACACTTACTGTAATTATCACAATTCACTGCTATTGGAGCTCATATTTATGTATAGTCGTTGGTGTATTTTATTCCATTCTGTTCTATTTTTATTTTATAATTGCTATTATTATAATTAATGAGATTTTTGAGCACATGGAGCTCTTTTACAGATGTCAAGCTTGAGGGTTTTGAGCTCGGAGTACGCATGTGCCAAATGCCTTAATATTTCTTTTTTGTCACTGCATAAAATAAAATAAAATAAAATAAAATAAAATAAAATAAAATAAAAT
>CAIGQQ010003388.1:1642671-1655606 GCA_903798035.1 Danio albolineatus | reverse complement strand
ATAATAATAATAATAATAATAATAATAATAATAATAATAATAATAATAATAGTTAATAATAATAATAATAATAATAGTTAATAATAATAATAATAATAGTTAATAATAATAACAAGGTACTTTCCGTAATGCAATGTATTTTCACACATAATTTCTACATTTGACTTATTATTTTTTGACTAATATAATAACAATATAAACTGTGTTAATGATTAAATATAAATTAAATATAAATCAATAAACATCATTAATACATATAACAAATAATAAACAACAAAGTTAATAATAATACTTATTTTCTCGAATGCAATGTATGTTCACACATATAATGCATAAAAGTAGATTATTCGAGCAATGCATGAAATAAATAGCTCATTCATTTCATCATTTTCTATTCGACTTAGTCCCTATATTAATCTGGGGTCGCCACAGTGGAATGAACCGCCAACTTATCCAGCATATATTTTTACACAGCGGATGCCCTTCCAGCTGCAACCCATCTCTGGGAAACATCCATACACACTCATACACTACGGACAGTTTAGCTCACCCAATTCACCTATACCGCATGTCTTTGGACTTGTGGGGGAAACCAGAGTACCCAGAGGAAACCCACACGACCACGGGGGAACATGCAAACTCCACACAAAAAAAACAACTGACCTAGCCGAGGCTCGAACCAGTGACCTTCTTGCTGTGAGGCGAACGTGCTAACCACTACGCCACCGTGACACCCCTAACTCATTCATTCATTTTATGAATTGAGTTATATATTTCATGTAGTCCACTGTGCTTTTGTGGATAAATCAAGTTATTTATTTCATGTATTGCTCGAATATGTTATTGATGTTTGTTGATTCATAATTAATTAATATGCTTAATATGGTTGTCGGAAGCTATTTTTTAGAGACCCACAAAATAAGCCTCAATAAAAAACCATAGTGACTTTTATAGAAAAGTTGGTGAAGTTCTCTCTCCAAAGCCTTACCTTCGAGCTGGTTTTCATTTACTCTCACGCTGTTACAAAATCAAAAAAAAAAATCAAAATATAAAAAAAAAAAAGCATTTGCATCTTTAGACTTATTACTTTACAACAATGGTCTCAAACTCAATTCCTGAAGGGCCGCAGCTCTGCATAGTTTAGCTCCAACCACCTCCAACTCACACCTGTTCAATACTCTTTAGTAGTTTTGAGCAACTTGATTAGTTGGATCATCTGTGTTTGATTAGGGTTGGAGCAAAACTGTGCAGAGCTCCAGGAATCGACATTGAGACCTATGGCTTACAAGCTATTATTCAGAGACCACCCATGGACAGAGGACAGCGTCTGGAAGAAGACAAATGAAGAGATCAAGCAAGAAGACATATGGAGAGAGAAAATCAATGTGTGTGTGTGTGTGTGTGTGTATGTGTGTGTTGTTGTTTTTTTTATGTCTGTTTGAGCGCACTTTCATGTTTGCTATCATGTTGGGCCTGGTGTCTGTGTTTGAAGTGTGTGTTCACGGACACACTCTTTTCGCTCTCTGTGTGATTGGCTGTATTGGTCGGATCAATGGGTGCTGCCCTTGGAAGTGGAATCTGTTAAATCTATTAGGAAGCCACACGACGGCCATCAATCAAACACAAATAGTCGCCATCCATCAGGTCAGGCTGCTTTTTACATGAGTAATATGTCCAAGAACAGAGACATTAAAACAGTTCATTAAGCAAACATCACTGCTAAAGCCAGCTCCTGACAGGCTGCGCTGTGAAGTCAGACGCGTCAGCTATTGTTGATGTACTGCGAGTGAACAGAAGATCGACTCCGTTCCACCAGACACACACTCTCATGTCTGTCCAAACCCAAAAGCCGCATGTTGTGGAAGATTTATTTTATTCACTCATTTTCTTTCAGCTTAGTCTTTTATTTATCAGGGGTCACCACAGCGGAATGAACCGACGACTATTTCAGCATATGTTTTACGCGACGGATGCCCTTCCAACAGCAACCCAGTACATCCATACACACTCATTCACACATACTCATACACTACGGCCAGTTTAGTTTATTCAATTCACCTATAGCGCATGTCTTTGGACTGTATGGAAAACCTGAGCACTCTGAGGAAACCCACGCAAACACGAAGAGATCATGCAAACTCCACACATAAATGCCAACTGACCCAGCCGAGACTCGAACCAGTGACTTTCTTGCTGTGATGTTTATATTTTTATAAATTTTTTTGTTGTTTATACCACTTGATGTCTTTTGTACTATTTTTGTATTTAAAAATAAAAAGCTTAAATAAAATATTGAACAATAATAATACTAATGATAATACTAATAATATTAATAATAATAATTTGTTAAATCAACGTAACTTTTCTGGTCATCTCAACTTGCATCAATCAAACTGACTAGAAATATTCAACGCAGTTCATAACTTTTTGATTTAGTGGCTAATTCATTTCATTTGTACCTTTTAGTCTGATTTGCTCATCCCCGAATGAGGTGTTGGTTTTGGGGTGCGGTTTAGGGTATTTTAAAAATTACGAATGAAATTGTATGAATTAGCCACTTTTCTGACAACACGTAAAATAGTTTCCTCATTAGAACGGGCGTAACTACACTGTAAGAAAAGATACGTTACTGATCAGATTCTGTATTTTGTGATTCACAAGTGATTTCCATTTATTTATGGTTGTGAATTGTATTATGGGACGTTGATCTCTGCTCTGCCGACTTTTGTTGCTGAAAATTCAACTCTACAGTTTTACAAAGTGACTTTTATTGACATTGTAGTAGTTTGAAATTATATAATGTATAAGGAATAATATATTGAGAAATAAGTTTGTAAAATAACAGAAAATGCACTGGCAGTTTATTATACAAAGGTTTTTGTAGTGTAATATACAACAACACCAATTCAGACAATATATCACTTTAAACTAATACAAATGTTAATAAAAGCCTTTTTTTACTTTTCAAAGTTAAAAGTTGTTGAAAGAAAGATCGAGGTTGCGTAATGTTATTCAAAATCATAAATAAATGGGGGAAAAATAATAAAAACATGAATCCCAAAATACATAAACCTGTAAATTCCTGGATATTTTAATAGTGTAGTTAAAATAAGTTAAAGTAATGACAGTGCCAATTTGAAAAAGTGTGCATTGTTAATCACAAAAAAGACATTGTTGTGTAAACAAGCTGGTGAACCACATAAAAAGCTTCCTGTTTTGGGATGTAAATGTTTTAGAGCAGGGGTGTCCAAAGTTTTTGGGCTGAGGGCCAGATGCAAAAAACAAAACGTGGTCGTGGGCCAAATTTTACTATTTCACAGACACGCATATATATATATATATATATATATATATATATATATATATGTGTGTGTGTGTGTGTGTGTGTGTGTGTGTGCGTGGTATTATTATGAAATTATTTTCTACATTTTAGAATCATAATATATATTTTACCCACCAAAAACTCTGTTAATATGAACAGTGATGTTGTGCTTTTGATTTTACTTTTTCTTGGTTGTGCCATGGCTCACCAAAACGTGGTTATCAATTATGTTTCCCTCAGTTTGGTCGATTTGTTTTATGTCATAACAGAAAATGCTGCCTAATTGTAGGCACGTGATAGCGACACCCAGTGGTTATTTATTGAATTACGTTTATTTTTGTACAGCGGCCAGATTCTATTCATATTTATAAAAAGCCTCGCGGGCCGCCACTAAACTGATTGCGGGCCGCAGATGGCCCGCAGGCCGTAGTTTGGACACCCCTGTTTTAGAGTAAAACAGCTACCAAGTCTTTTTAGAAAAATGTCACCTAAAGGCTCGTACACACCGCTTTTTACTCACGTTTATTGTCAGCATTTTTTAAGTTGTTTTTCTGCATTCAAACCCAGGAGATTTTTATCGGCGTTAAGCAAGGTGAGAAAAACACTCCACATTCATCTTGCCTTGGTGCATCTTCTTCACCAAATGAAAGTGAAACTGTGTTTACTTCGACTGTTTTGTGCTTGAGCACCTCCAAGTGGTGTTTACATACCTGTCAACATTGGGATGTGAAAATAAGGGATACGCCCGCCATAATAAGGGATAACCCTCTCCCCCTTGAGGATTGCATAGGAGGAGCGACAGCAGCTGTAATGAAAAGGAAAGGGAATCCTGCCATTTTTATATTTATTTCAAAGTGTTTCATG
Source organism: Danio albolineatus (assembly GCA_903798035.1). Classification (NCBI taxonomy): domain Eukaryota; kingdom Metazoa; phylum Chordata; class Actinopteri; order Cypriniformes; family Danionidae; genus Danio; species Danio albolineatus. The sequence continues at coordinate 1,651,420 of CAIGQQ010003388.1, read as the reverse complement.
CCTAAATAAAATGTAAGCACAGAACTGACTCACATTTAAGAGCAAAGGGAAGCCCCTGGTGGTTCGGCGGTGTGGGTTACGTATAGAAGGATCAGAGAAAGACGGGAAAATGGCTTTACGGTAGCGGGATAGAACTGTAAAATACGGGAAAATCCCAGGAAAAATGGGAGAGTTGACAGGTATGTGTTTACTGTAACTTCAGCAGCTCCAGGCATATGAACAAAAGTGCCAATCTGATTGGTGGAAAAAAACGAGCATGGGGCGTTTATTTAAAAATGACTCTTACGCCTGATGTTTTGTGCAGCCTTTTTTTAGTCACGAGGTGTTAAACCTCGATGAAAAATGCAAGCAAAAAGCGTCCCGGTGAACAGGCCTTAATATAAACATATTTGGTTTTGGCTTTTAAATTCACTTTTTATGCTCACGATAGAGCAGTGGGAGGTCACTTAGTGATTTCATTCAATTTCCTTCGGCTTAGTCCCTTATTTATCAGGGTTTGCCAGAGTGGATTAAACCGCCAACTATTCCAGCATATGTTTTACACAGCGGATGCCCTTCCAGCCACAACCCAGTAGTGGGAAACACCCATACACTCTCACATTCACACACACGTTCATGCACTACGGTCAGTTTAGTTTATTCAATTCATGTCTTTTGACTGTGGGGGAAACCGAAGCACCCAGAGGAAACCCACGCCAACACGGGGAGATCATGCAAACTCCACACAGAAGTGCCAACTGACCCAGCTAGGAGTCAAACCGGCGACCTTCTTGCTATGAGGTGAGAGTGCTAACCATTGAGCCACCATGCCGCCCATTCAGAAGGACAACTAGAGACAAAATATGAATAATGTGCACTGAAAACAATTCTCAAAGTCTGTTTACTCAAGACATGTTTGTCGGAGGTTGATGATGGGAAAGGTTTCAGTGTTTGAGGATGACGGTTAATGGGTCTGTGGGATGTTTGCTGATCGACTCGGTACTAATCGCAAACACGAGTGCACAAACACAGGCGCACATCTGTTAGGACATGCAGTGACCTTACAAACACCTTACATATGCAAAACCCATGATGCATTGAAAGCCGCACAATTAAGACGCTCACTAAATGTCCTTGGTTCAGAGGGGAATTTGAGCCGTGGGCTCGGTGCACTGGAGGAAATCTATCGCACAGATGTGCCTCACACACACTCACACTCCTGGTACGTTTTAATTACTAATGCATTAGAGAGGAGAGAGAAGCATCTACAACAAGACATGTGTCTCTCTTTCTCCTCCAGGTCATTTAATGAGGGTGTTTTTGTGATGCTCAGAACGGTGTGTGTGTATGTGTGTGTCTGTGAAGGCCTATCAATATGCTTAATGGGTTGATTTGATTTTAATGATGCAGAGTGACAGTTCAAACAGTGTAATCTAATCCCTTTACTGCAGACATAGATTATGATTATAGTCTATGGTGCTGTTGAAGTCTCTTTAGAGGGACTGTGGCGCTCAATAACCCTCTCAACACACACACACACACACACGCTCAACTGAGATCTGACCTCATGTCTTTGTTCATCATTACATTGTTCTGTTAGCTGCATTTCTGCCCACAAAGAAAGTCATTAAAAGCTACTTTGGAAGCCTGGCACATTACAGGTCTATTAAAGGAGTAATTCGTGTTAAAAAGGCAAATGCATTTCGCCCAGTGTATTTTAATGGACTAAAGTAATCAGTTGGACTTGATTACTTGCGCTGCATGAGTCCATGTCCTAGCTATTAATGTTTTTTTTTCATACATTTAATGACTTAAAAAAGCATTTACTGCGATGAATGTTGTCATTTCTTTTTTTAATCTGACTTTATTTTGATTTTTTAAAGGGGCATGAAATATGTTAGGGTGATATTATTATTGCATTGAAGAAAAATTTAAATTGAAGGCAATTTTGAAGAAATTTGAAACAAAAAAATCAGAAAATATATTAAAAAATAAACTGAAATAAAATATTATAAATAAGTCTTTTGCTTTAGCTACCCACCATCATTATTTTTGTTTTTAAAAGGTTTGAAAAGCATTAAAGGTGCAGTATGTAAGTTCGACACCCAGTGGTTGAACTAGGTATTGCACTCCTGGATCAAAACAAATGCAAGCGTAGGTTGCCAGATTGAGGACAGGAGCGAGTGATTTAAACTGTGTCCTAAATAAAAGCAACGACACCCGATAGAAGGAATATTCTCCATATTAATAGGAGTTTTGTCCTAACCAACACCTCGAATTGATGTATTAGAAATGGCTTCTATTTCTCACAGTTGAACAACAGAAAACTGACAATGGTCACCTCAGGTAAACCTCATGTGCTTTATTCAGTGTTAAATGCTAATAATGGGAGCTTGAATGCCATTTTACATGACATTTATTGCCATATACTGGTAGCTAACCACCCTGAAATGACCTAAACTGAACTTCAACACTGAAAACTGGACTGACACTGTTTCAATTTTTTATAATGCATGTGAAGCTGCTTTGACACAATCTACATTGTAAAAGCGCTATACAAATAAAGATGAATTGAATATACTGAAAGCAGCAGCAGTAGATACAGTAGTTCACCTCAGATCTTGAAATTGAACTTTAGAATTAAACATTTGATTCAGCATCTACATTTAATAATGTTAAAAAGGGTTAATATGTATTAAGTAGAATATAAACCTTACCATTTCATGAGTGAGTTCATATTCTGTGCTTCTGAATGGCTGTGTTTAAATTTCTGTTGTGTTTCGTCTGGTGCAAACAGCCAAATTGCTCATCACTGCATATCTCTTCATGAAGCGTGTTGTTAGGACACGCGGTTACAGTGTAACCTGCTCACTTAATGTTTACGTTCGTAATATTTCTATTCTTTTGTAATTAATAACCTCATGTGAAACTGAATCTGTCTCGTTTCTGAGATTATGTGATACTGTCCACCTGAGGTCGCATTTTGGTCACGGATGCATGTTTTCAGAGCCTTTCTGAAATATGCGGTTTTCCACCAAGGCAACCCGAAGTGCTGAAATATAATAGGCTAAACTGGCATTGGGCAGATTAAAAGAACATAACCAATGAGAGCGTTCTGGCCTGCTCAGAATATCTGATTTTAGCATTGTTTTTCAGATAAACAAGAATGTTCACTTGGCATGTTTCTTAAATTTCTGCAAACGTATTATATTGTATATAATATATAAGTCATAAAAACAATTATATACCTAAAATGTAAATATTAAAATAAAACCAATTTTTTTAAAATAGTGACCCTTTACAGTAAGGTCTCATTTGTTAACATTAGTTAATGCGTTAGTTATTATTATTTAATTATCAGCAGTATATTTGACTGAATTTATTAACTTTCGATGTTTCATTTCACTGTGCATTTTAATTAAGGTCAATAAATGCAACTTTCGATTTTAGTTATATTGTGTTACTTTTATTATAAAATATTATAAAAAATAATATTTATTTAAAAAATATTATAAAATCATATTTATTATAAAATATGATTATATATTTATTAAGTATCACTAAACCAGCATTGTAAAATGCTGCCCTAAACGTTTATTTAGAATTAATTTAACAAGTCATGTCAAATTATATTATTAAAAATGTACTATTTTTTTACATTTAAAATTCTCAGATTAAATAAAATAAATGTAACATTTGACGTTTAAACATAATTAACTTATTTAAATGAGTTAAATTAGCAATTATTATACGTTTTTATAGTGTAGAAATTAGCGTTAAATAAAATGAATGGATGCTGTATTTCCACACTGTAAGCACTTTCAACAAAGCGTTTAGCCCACAAACAAATGGAAAATGTGAAGCTTTAAAATATTACTACATTAAAAAAATGTATTTAGTATTTTAAAAATCATTAAGAGTATTTAAATACTAAAGTAACTCTAGATGCAGCTGTCATCACAACACAACTGCTTCGCTTCATAACCAACAACTCGTTCAGATTTTAAAAATTGTCTTACAGAAGACCTACAACGAACCCTTAATATATAAGCATTGTCTGAGGTCGCGGAAAGTGCAGGTGGTGAAATGTCATGGATGCATCTCAGCCCTTCAGTTATATTTATGAAGGAATTATGAATTCATGCTAACTGTACATGCTATACATTTCTCAAAAATATACTGTGAATGTACTAGGAGAACTTGAGGTGGACAGTATTTTTTCATAAATATGCATTTGTTGAAGTGCTTGGAGATCTTTCTTTGATAACTTCAGGCCCTGGAGATAAACTAGTTGCGCAGGTAAATCAAATATAGCCTTTATCTCAAGCTGACTCAAAACAGAGAGCTGCTGTTAGAGGTCAGTGCACTGATATAAAGAGACGCGTGAGACAGCAGTAGTTGTGTGTGTGAGTGTGAAGTGCTGTGTTCTTGCTCAGTGTTTCGCTGTTGTGAAAGTCTTTCAGATGTTCACTTCTCCACTTCTCAAAGTGCTGTGCTGTCTGGCAGGGTCACACACTGTAGTTTGACTGCACACTTCATAAAAATCTGTTCAGAAGATCTGTGTGTGTGTGTGTGTGTGTGTGTGTGTGTGTGTGTGTGTGAGAGAGAGAGAGAGAGAGAGTGTTGTAGGTTGAAGAAATCTTATGATTTTGCCTATATGTGTTACATAAGTCAGTGGTTATTTTTTTGTTGCCAACATTCAAAATGTGTAACAGTATTTTTGACATTCAGGATATTTTGGTACACAGCAGGAGTTATGAACTCTCACCTTTCTTAATGTGGAGCCATGAACACAGACCTTTCTTATGGTGCAGCCATGAACACTCACCTTGCTTATGGTGGAGTCAAGAACACTCGTCTTTCTTATGGCAGAGTCATGAACACCGACCTTTCTTATGGTGGAGTCATGAACACTCACGTTTCTTATGGTGGAGTCATAAACATCGACATTTCTTATGGTGGAGTCATGAACACCGACCTTTCTTATGGTGGAGTCATGAACAGTTGTCTTGCTTATGGTGGAGTCATGAACTCTCACCTTTCTTAAGATGGAGTCATGAACACCGACCTCTCTTATGGTGAAGTCATGAACACTCACCTTTCTTATGGTGGAGTCATGAACATCGACCTTTCTTATGGTGGAGTCATGGACATCGACATTTCTTATGGTGGAGTCATGAACACCGACCTTTCTTATGGTGGAGTCATGAACACCGACCTTTCTTATGGTGAAGTCATGAACACTTGTCTTGCTTATGGTGGAGTCATGAACACCGATCTTTCTTATGGTGGAGTCATGAAAACTCGTCTTTCTTATAGTGGAGGCATGAACACCGACCTTTCTTACGGTGGAGTTGTAAACACTCACCTGAAGTGCCTCATCTTAACTAAGGCTAATTGTTGTGGGGACTTTTGTGACCTCATGGATGAGTTGTTGCTGTGCTCTTGGGGTAATTTTGATTGGAAAAAAGGTTCTCCTTTATTCCATGTTTTTGCCATTTGTAGATAATGGCTCTCACTGTGATTCGCTGCAGTCCTAAAGCTTTAGAAATGGCTTTATAAGGTTTTCCATTTGGGTAGACCACAATTGTTTTCTCTCTCATTTGTTTTTAAATTTCTTTATATCTCGGCATGGTGTCTAGATTTTTTTTAGGATATTTTGGTCTACTTTTCAGGCAGATCCTATTTAAGTGATTCATTGTTTGTGATTAGGTGTGGCAGTAATCACGCGTGTGGTTAGAGAAATTGAACTCAAGTTGCGATAAACTAGAGTTGTATATGGAGATATAAATCATGTAATATACGGAAAGCAAACACTTTTTCACACAAGACTATGTAGTTTTGGATTTAGTTTTCCCTAAATAATAAAAACCTTAATTTAAAAATGCTTTACTTGTGTTTTCTATAACTTATATTTGCATTTGTTTGATGATCTTAAACATTAACGTGTACATATAAAATACTGTGAAAATGTTCAGCTACAGCTTTAGCTTTTGATTGTATAGAAAATCTGATGGGAATTTCTGAAACATATTGGTAGAAGTGAGAGATTTTTGGATGAACAGTATTAATCTTCTGAATGTAACTTCTGCTAACAGATAACTTTAGGGCTTCATAATAAAAGAAAAAATATTTCAAGCGGACTTTAATGGTACACAATGACTTTGTAAAATCTTTTTCCCTCCAGTGTTCTCTATCAGCATGTCCAGCAGTTTGTCAAGACACCTTTACTTCCATACTTTGAGAAGCACTGATATAAGTCATTCTGTGTGTGTTTTGTAATTTTTCTCAATGAGTGCTACAGTTTCTCCAGCAGTGTCTCTCCCGAGAGCCCACTTTATGCACATACACCTGGCTGACAGATAACAGCTCCATTAGGTTTGCCCTGCCGCTCTGTGCTGATAGCTGCTAATGGCATCAGGCCACAGAGAGCGTGACTTCAATGCAGGCCAGCAGGCACAGCTGTCGATCACACAAATACACACACACACATGCAAGCACATACATACTAAATAAGGGCTGGAAAGATCATTTCGAGGAAATCTTGCTAATTTGGATGCTACAAGTATGAGGCGGCACTTAATAGACTGAGATCCTCTGTTGTGCTATAGCATGGTACAGAAAATGTGCTTGCTCAAGAGTTTTCGCAGAATGATAATTACCATATTGCACATTTTTCCAATCAATTCCCATCCACTTCCAGGTCTATTGTTCTAAGTTGTCTTGCAGCCTTGCTAAGCAGTTTAGCTCTCAGGTTTCCAGATTTCCCAAACTCAGTTAAAACAAGCTAACACACCAGAAGATGACTACCTTAGGCTACAAATTGGCAGGTAATACATTGGATTAAAGTTGCCATGATATGGAAGCTAAAACTGAACTTTTCTCCCATTTTGTGACATCTGATTGAAATATTCCTGAAAAAAATGCAGAGTAAATGGTTTAATCCTTTGAGAGCCAATTGGATTGTTGAAGAATGGATGAAGGTAGAGCTTAAACAAGACATGCCCTTATAGTCCTGCCCTAAAGGACTTCCATGTGACCAGAAGTGATGAAAAGCACTATAGCATGTCCCTCCTTGATTTGTCAAGCCCTTTTGTATGACCATTACACAACTGGTAGATTGCAAGTGTGTAAACAGGCAAAATAGTGTGGGCGTATTACGCATTTTATGCTGTGTAGTGTACATTTCTGAAATGCAGCTGAACCATCAGTCTGGACATGGAGCATTTCTATAAAATGCAATTTTAAAATAAAAATGTACTAGTATAAACAGCCTTAGGCCTGCTTTTTAACAGGGTTGTAAGCTAAGCCAGAACTATGCTATTAGTCCCCCTTTTTTATTAATGTGCCTTAAAAAATAAAAAACATTTCTGGTGTCCATCTTGAGACAAAACAAAGACAGTGATGTATTTTAAATCAGCCAGTGCACATTTCTGGTGAAATAAATTGTGAAAATGTGAAAATGGTGAATAAATTAACAGCAGATTTTAATTATTTTTGAATATTTGTTTTCTAATGATCCTTTTACGTTTTGAAATGTACTACACGTCCATATTCAGTAAAATCAGGCACACTGCATACACCACCAGAACTATTGATTTGGTATATTATTACTCTTAAAAGGAAAGATTATCCATTACATTTCATATATGATCCATGGACCACAAACAATTTGAAGATCTGGAAAATATAGAAAAATAAGTGAAAAATAAAATAAAATAGTGCTTAGCAATGCATATTACTAATTAAAATGTTCGTTTTGATATATTTACGGTTGAAAATGTACTAAACGTCTTCAAAAAACTTTATATTATGATTTCGGCATAAAAGAAAAATCAATCATTTTGACTCATGCAATGGATTTTTGTCTGTTGCCAGAAATATATCTATGCAACATAAGACAAGGTTTTGTGAACCAGGATCACATAATCTAAATTAAATATGTATTTTTATCTATATTTTCTTTTAGACATTACCAGCAAGGTAAAGGGGATCTTCGATTTATCAGGGGGATTGGGTTTTGCACACCACCGACACCAACGCTTTTTGTCTGGATCAATCCTATACATTGTGGCTTATAGCCAAACCACAGAGACTCAGTGATTAAAGAGTGTGTTGTACATATGTTAGACCATGTCGTCACCTCTACTCTGGCTCTGAAAAACACCTCCATGACCCCTGTCAACACACACACACACACATCAATCTATGTCTTGTGTTTCTTCATGGGTGAAAATACCTCATCCTAACATCATAGCTGCAGAATGACAGGAAATTACACCATCGATACACATACACTTGTATATATGCTTTATGAGGACTCTCCATAGGTGTGATGTATTTTAAACCTTACCCTACCACTAAACCAAACCTTCACTGAACACCTGTGACATAAATTCAGTGTCAATGACCCAATTAAGTATGAGGACACACAAAAAACTGCTTTATACAATTTGGCAATAACAATGTCATTATATAACTTTGTGTCCTCGTAAACCACATAAACAAGAAGACACACAGACAATATCGGTCACAATATAGATTTGAAAGTCTAGTAAGTAGTAAACAGTCTACATTTGCAAGTTTTATACTGAAAATGTTTTGTTAGCTTATTTTCTTGAAACATGCTCCTATGACATTAATTAATTTTAAACCTTACCCTACTCCTAAACCAAACCTTTACTGAACACCTGTGACAAAAATTAAGTGTCAAAGACCCAATTAAGTATGATATTTAAGTGTTTTGATTTATGAGGACACACAAAAAAAA
>CAIGQQ010003388.1:1629855-1642661 GCA_903798035.1 Danio albolineatus | reverse complement strand
TGTGTCCTCGTAAACCACATGAACAAAAAGACACGCACACAATATCAGACAATATGGATTCCAAAGTCTATAAGTAGTTAACAGTCTTTAGTTTTAAGTTTTATACTGTGTGTCCTCGTAACTTTGTGTCCTCGTAAACCACATAAACAAGAAGACACATACAATATCACACTCAATATGGATTTGAAAGTCTAGTAAGTAGTAAACAGTCTGCATTTGCAAGTTTTAAGCTAGAAAAGTTTTCTTATATTATTTTACTTGAAACATACTCATGTGACCTTAATTAATTTTAAACCTTACCCTACCCCTAAACCAAACCTTCACAGAAATCCTGTGGCAAAAATTCAATGTCAATGACCCAATTAAATATGATATTTAAGTGTTTTGAATTACAAGGACATCAAACATATCCTTGTAAACCAGCTTAATATAGTACAATTTGGTAATAACAATGTCATTATATAACTCTGTGTCCTCTTAACCACATAAACAAAAAGACACACACAATATCAGACACAATGTGGCTTTGAAAGTCTTGTGAGTAGTAAACGACCTGCGTTTGCAAGTTTTATACTGAAAAAGTTTTCTCATATTATTTTACTTGAAACATGCTCATATGACATTAATGGCGAAGAAACAAGGACCACTATAACATGGGAAACCACTTACGGGATTTTTTTTCATTTCCGTTTGTTTTTGTGATATAATTACATTTTTAAAGAAAGAGGTTTTTGATCTTTTCAAGCCGATCATCTCATGTCTTTGCATTACACCAGGGATGGATGCGTGAGATCCAATAATAGGCAGAATTCTCAGGCTGTTGTGGGAAGGGTTGATGCCCTACTTACACTAGAAGTATGGTCATTTGCACACTAAAGGCTTTCCATGATTGAAATAGTTTACCTTGGTTATTAAACCCAAGATAAACAAAATCCTGGGTTATCAGTGTTTTCACATCACATATATTTTAGCTGTGGCTAATTACCAGGTATTCATAAACAGCCGTTTCCATAATACAAGTCGACACCATGCTCATTTGCATATTTGGGATGTCATTCTCAATGGACAAATTCATTAAGGACAAAGGCACTGTCTGTAGTTTATCCTGAAGAGACTTTTCAAACAATGTCTTTTTTGTTTTACTTTTTATGTTTTTCATCATAATTTAACTTTTTTTCCTCGTCAAATGCTGGAACAACTATTTATACCTAGTTAAACATTTTGACATGACATTTTGCATACCGTAGATTCATGATTTAGAAGGACTTATGGTTTTGAGAAGACAGGATGTCGTCAATGTGGGGTTTTTTCAGTAGGAAAGGCTTGAGAATTAGGTTTAACAGAAATGAAATTGCTCAGAATTCATATCAACATTTGTATTTATATTGGCTATCAGCTTTCACATACAGTATGCGTTTTTAATGTTTATTAGCATTGGCCATAAATTCCAATTAAGTGCATCCCTACTCTAAAATGTGTCCCATAACTTTTCAAGATATTTATTTTCTTTGAACCATCTTTGAAAAGGGGGTTAACTCTGTGCTTAATTTGTGAATTGCAATGTCCCAGAACAGATCGGGGTAACGGATCCGGTATGGTACTCGAGGATGGAGAGGTGTCTGGGTGGTGGTGTTATTGCGAACACCAGTGAAAAGCAGGGGGAAGGGAGGTTGGGGATGTATGGTGAAGTGGTGTCGCCAACCCAGGCTCAATCTGAAAACGTAGTAATGTACGTTTCTGGGGGCCACGAAATACGTCCCGTGAGGTATGTATTTTTGCAGTTTTTGTTTTTCCGTGAATCCACGATAGGCTACCGTGTACGCTTTTGGAATTGTACGCTTTTTTTTGTGTACGTTCATTTGATTACTCGTAACTGAAAAAAGTATCGCCATTAGTAATGGCATTTATATTGCCATAACTGATTATAATGGGGCACATTTCTGTCAGGTCCTCACACAAAGCTATTATGTGGCTTTCTAACATTCAATATTTAGTATTGTCAAGTCTCATGTATGTTTTTATGGTATTGTTGTGCTGCTTTTTGGTCTTTGTTTTTAAGCTTGACAGTCTCCGTTCTCTATATATCTGTGGTTTGGGCTCAGCAGGGTCATGCTGTCGATCTGCAGTTCATTAGCAGGAAAGGTTAACTGGGGAACAGCCGCAGACAGGAGCAGATCAGGGAATTGGGTGTTGGCAGACAGGTGGAGAACAACAGGTGCTGGTATAGTGAACAATGGAAACTAAGGATTGCTTCTCACAAAGAGATGAAATAGCAACCAGAGATGCGTCATCTACGTATCAGGATTTTCGCAGCTGATACCAAGTACTGATTTCTTGTCATGTTGATTGGCAAATACTGAGTACGAATTCTGATGCTTCTTGCTTTATTAACTGTGCCGTTGCACACTGTACAAAATGCTTGGTTCCACAAAATTCATCCTTCATGTTATTCCAACACAGATAGATCGAGTTAACTTAATTGTTTTTACAAATTTAAGTGGACTTAACATAAATCAATTGAGTGATTCCACAATCACAAGACTTTTTTGACGCATATCAAGAAGTTTAATCAATAAATGTGTTTCTGTCTTTTTCATTCATTCATTCATTCATTTTCTTGTTGGCTCAGTCCCTTTATTAATCTGGGGTCGCCACAGCGGAATGAACCACCAACTTATCCAGCATATTTTTTACACAGCGGATGCCCTTCCAGCTGCAACCCATCTCTGGGAAACATCCATACACACTCATTCACACTCATACACTAAGGACAATTTAGCCTACCCAATTCACCTAGTCTTCAGATTTGTGGGGGAAACCAGAGCACACGGAGGAAACCCACACAACCACGGGGAGAACATGCAAACTTCACACAGAAATGCCAACTGATCCAGCTAGGGCTCGAACCAGCAACCTTCTTGCTGTGAGGCGAACGTGCTACTCACTAAGCCACCGTGGCGCCCCTTTTCTGTCTTTTTATTGGATTAAAAATAAATCCAACTTATTTGGCTGTTATTTTATGCACATTTTGTTTCCCCCACATTTACGCACATCTTAGTGTTTTTGTTTAGTGTTTTTTAATTTTATTTATTTTTTGCAATATCCTAAATGTGCACAAAAAAGGCAGAGGTTAATATAGCAACTGACAATTCAAAGTGATCTCTCACAATATTGTATATTTCTTCAAAAAAAAAAAAGAGAAAAGGATGTGTCTTCACCATATGTAACTTTATTCTATAGTGAAATGTGTTTCTGTCTTTTTATGGGATTATAATGTATCCAGCTCATTTAGAGACAAAGTATTTTAAGCACATTTTTAGATTGTATGCGCAACTTGATGTTTCCGTGCAGTGTTTCTTTAAATGCGATATTCTAATATGTGCACAAAAATTGGTGGATGGAAATATAGCAACTGACAATTCAAAGCAATCTCTCAAAATATTGTCTATTTCTTCAAACAAAATCAATAGAAATGAAACTTCAGTTTATAGTGTAAAACATTTTGGAGTGAACAAGTTTCCAATGAACAAGTTTACAAAAACCCCATGTGTTATGGTAGTCTACAAACCAGCTTTAACCAGCATGTAAATTCGACCTGTTGCTGGTCTTTTCAGAAGTTTCCAAATGGAAGCATATAAATAAGCTCTCTTTGTTACTTTGCTCAGCTTGACAGAAGTTGTCACTAGCGTGTGTTTATGTGTGTCCATGCATTGAGCCGTGGTGATTCGATACCACAGTGTCTGAACAGTTAAAGTGGCCAAGCAGAGGATCAGCACTGAACTGAATCAGCCTGTGTTCTGCTTGGCTTTAGAAGCTGTGTTTGGAGTGCTGTGATGGCTGACTGAATCTGTGCTTTGTGAAAATCTTCTCCTCCCACACACAGATACGGTTGGGTCTGAGAGCAACTAGTGACATTTTTTCATTTTAATTTTTAAGTTTATATTTTTTATTAAACACTGTAAAAAAAAATGCTTGGTTCCACACAATTGATTTGTGCTGGGACAACATAAAGGAGTTACGTTAACTTATTAGTTTTTGCAAATTTAAGTTGATTGAACATAAAAAAATTAAGTTGTCCCCCAAAAAACTAAAGATTGTTGTTATTATTTTAAACAAGTAGTTTCAACAACTAACAAACATAATTTTTAGAGTGTATCATGCCATACATGTATGTCCATAACAATAAAAATACAGATTTTTAAAAAATAATTAAAGGTGCAGTATGTATGTAAAACAAACACAGGTGCAGGTTGCCAGATTGAGGAGCGAGTTGTCACGATCACCAGCGATCCACAGCCAGAGATCGCTGGTTGACACACACACTTTCCATGAACTACACATCTGCTTGTTTAAGGACTACATTTCCATTATCACGACTGATTGCACACATACCACCGGAGGACTGTCAGAGACTGATTACACTCACTACATAAGCAGCAAATACACGCTCTGTCGTTGCTGAGTATTTTTATCTGTAAAGTGACCTTACAACGCATTTCCTTTGTTCCTGTCTTCCGTGTTTTGATCTTAGCCTTGCTTGACCTTCCGCCTGTTATAGACCACGATTTTGATTTACCTGAACACATCTGTTTGCCCCTGATGACCACTGCTGTACTGATTTTATAATTAAATCTGCAATTGGATCCTCACCACCGTTGTCAGTGTCACCTCAAGCGTTACACAAGTGTGACGATCCAGCCTAAAGGCCGATTCAAGTCGTGTTCTAAATAAAAGCAACAGCACGTGATAGAGGGAATATTTACCACATTAAAATGAGTTTTTAGTCTGACCAACACCTCAAATTGATATAGAAACTTCTATATAACTTGTATTTCTTGTTGCTGAAAAACAAGATAAACTTTGATCACCTCAAGTACAATTCATGTGCTTTATTCAGTGTTAATTGCTAATGACATGAGTTTGAATGGCATTTTATTGTAATTATTTTTAATTATTGATCAATAAATGTCATTTTATTAGATTATAAACCTTACCATTTTATGGGTGAGTCCATATTCTGTGCTTCTGAATGGCTGTGTTTAAATTTCTGTCGTGTTTCGTCTGGTGCAAACAGCCAAATTATTCATCACTGCAAATCTCGTCAGGTAGCATGTTGTTGGGACATGGGGTTGCAATGTAACCTGCTCACCTAATGTTTATGCCTGTTAAATTTACATTATTTGCTAATGAATAATCTCATGTGGAACTGTGAATCTGCGTCTCATTTCGGAGTCTGCTACTGTCCATCAAAGGTTGCATTTCAGTCACGGACGCATGCTTTCAGAGTCTTTCTGAATGAATGAATGAATGAATGAATGAAGTATGCGGTTTTCCACCAAGGCAACCCAGTGTGCTGAAATATAATTGTCTAAACTGGCATTGTGCAGGTTAAAAGAACCAAAACAAAGACAGACGTTCCGTTGGTTAAATAATGTTATTGCTGCCTACAACTTTGGACTGTGGGGGAAACCGGAGCACCCGGAGGAAACCCACGCCAACACGGGGAGAACATGCAAACTCCATACAGAAATGGCAATTGGCCCAGTCGGGACTCGAACCAGTGACTTTCTTGCTGTAAGGCGACAGTGCTAACCACTGAGCCACTGTGCCACCTTCAAATATATATATTTTTTCTTGATTTAACTTGTAAATGGTAGGTTTTTGTTAAACGAATACTACATTTTAAAGAGCTCCACACATGTTTGGAACTACATTTTTAGGAGATTTTTCCTCACTGTATTGTCAATGACCCACATGCAAAATGCAGATACAGATTTGAGAGGAATCTTTGTAACATCACACGCAGATCTATCAGATATGACCCGTCTGGCTGCTCTTTACCTCCCGCGTGCCTCTGTCATTCGGGCAGCTGTCAGGCCTGTCGGCCCCCTGCTGGTTCTAAAGCAGGAATGGGGAACGCTTTTTATCTCATCTTAATTCCAGCAGGGCCACAGACATGACAGACCCCTGCTTTATCACCGCACAAACTCTGTCTGCTCCTGAAGGAATTCATTACCATTCAAACACACACACACACACACATACAGTGGACAGAATATAAATAAATATATAAACAGACATGGCCCTGAGATTGAGTCTGGCCTGAGATTGAGAAATATCTATGCAGCTCCAGCACAGAGAGCATCAGGACAGTCTGACATACATTCATAGATATGCATTAAAGAACTGAGGATGTATATCAACACACACACACACGCACACACACACACACATGCGCAAGCAGATTAATGGCAGCTCAGAGCTCAGGTGTATGTCCTTTGTCTTTCTGACAGACTGTATTCTCTTGAGATGAACTAGCTAGACACAAACACACACTCACATACACAGACACACATACTTGTATGTATGGTTTACAAGGACTTTTATTCATTCATTCATTTTCCTTCGGCTTAATCTCTATATCAGAGGTCGCCATAGTGGAATGAACTGCCAACTATTCCATGTTTTACGCAGCGGATGCCCTTCCAGCTGCAATCCAGTATTGGGAAACACACATACATACTAATTCTCACACACACACGCATTTATACACTAAAGATAATTTAATTCATTCAATTCACTTATAGCACATGTCTTTGGACTGTGGAGGACACTTAATGCCAACTCGGGGAGAACTTGCAAACTCCAGACAAGAAATGCCAACTGGCCTAGTTAAGACTCAAACCAGCGACCTTCTTGCTATCGGGCGACATTGCTAACCACTGCAGAATGTATTTTATACTGTAAAAAGAGTTTATTATGTGACCTTGCAATCTACCCCCACTCCTAAACCCAACCTAAGACTAATGGTCAAATCTGATTCAATGAATTATGCTAAGCTAAGCTAATAGTGACCATGCAAGAACAAGTAATGGACTGAATTGTTTAAAAAATGGGTAAAATTAACTGTTTAACTCTAGGAGAATTGTTAAATAAGCCTTTTTCATTCAAAAGGTGTTCCTTTATTGTCTTAGGGCTTGAGTGTCCACATACGTGGACAGCACATTTTAGCTCTTAAGTGGCTATTTAAAATACTATGTTTTATATTTTGTAAAGACATACAGTGTCATCCTGCAACTGATTTGCAGCATATGAAATGTCCCAAACACTATTTTTAACTGTCCAAAATGAAAAAAAAAATGTTTTTTTACTCTCTGATAGTGAAAAGCAAGTTCAAAAAAAAATTTATATATATAATCATAATATATATATATATAGTAATATAAGTTATATATGCATTAAAAAACAGTCAGGAAAAAAATGTCTTATGTAAATTTAGACCAAATCAAAAGATGATACTTAGGTTTGATTCTAATTAGGTTCCAATAAGCCCAAATAGCAAAGAAAAGTAAACAAAATACATCTAAACAACCACCTTGGGCCTTAAGAGGTTATGATTTGAAGTGTTTTGAATTAAGAGGACACATTTGTGTCCTCATAAACCATCTTAATCGAGTACAACAACACTGTAAAAATATCTGTTAATAAACAACTTTCTTATTTTGTGATTCACAAGTGTTTTTCTGTTTATTTACAGTGGTGAATAGCATTATGGGAGCCTGATTTCTGCTCTGTGGACTTCTGATGCTGAAAAATCAACTCTACAGTTTAATAAAGTGGCTTTTATTGACATTTTTGTAGTTTGAAATAATGTAATGCATAAGAAATATTCATTCATTCATTCATTTTCTTTTTGGCTTAGTACCTTTATTAATCCGGGGTCGCCAGAGTGGAATGAACTGCCAAATTATTTAGCATTTGTTTTACAAGGATGCCCTTCCAGCCGCAAACCATCTCTGGGAAACATCCATGCATTCTCATTCACACACATACACGACGGACAATTTAGCTTACCCAATTACCTGTACCGTATATCTTTGGACTGTGGGGGAAACCGGAGCACCCGGAGGAAACCCCCGCGAACATGGGGAGAACGTGCGAACTGCACACAGAAATGTCAACTGACCCAGCCGAGGCTTGAACCAGCGAACTTCTTGCTGTGAGGCGACAGCACTACCTACTGCGCCACCATGTCGCGCCATAAGAAATATTATTCATTCATTCATTTTCTTGTCGGCTTAGTCCCTTTATTAATCCGGTGTCGCCACAGCGGAATCAACCGCCAACTTTTCCAGCATATTTTTTACGCAGCGGATGCCCTTCCAGCCGCAACCCATCTCTGGGAAACATCCATACACATTCACACTCATACACTACGGACAATTTAGCCTACCCAATTCACCTGTACCGCATGTCTTTGGACTGTGGGGGAAACCGGAGCACCCAGAGGAAACCCACGCAACCACTGGGAGAACATGCAAACTTCACACAGAAATGCCTACTAACCCAGCCGGCGCTCGAACCAGCAACCTTCTTGCTGTGAGGCAAACGTGCTACTCACTACGCCACCGTGGCACCTCAAGAAATATTATATAGACAGAATAATTCTGTAAAAATAACGGAAAATGTAATGGCAGTTTATTACAGGTGTTAATATACAACACCAACCCAGACAATATATCACTTTAAACTATAGACATTTTTTAATAAAAGTCATTTTTACAGCAAAAAATAAAAACATCATCACAAAATATGGAAAATTATGGATATATTTTACAATGTTGGTTATACCATGTCATAATGCAATTCCCACATGAACGAGTACACACACACATACTCTTGACACTGCGACCGGAGGTTAAACAGGGTTTCACAGTGAGTCTTGCTTGATTTGAGTCAGTTAGTCATCTTAAAGCATGTGTTCATTCCCAGACAGACAGCTCTAATTCAATCATCACACCTCAGTGATTCCTGCTCTTGTATTTGCTGTAGTGAGTCCACCTGCATGAGCGACGGAGCATGACACACACATACGCGCACACACATGCGACGCTCTGCCTTATTATTTGGAAATCAATGTTCTGTTTAACAGTAAAAGTGTAACAACAAGTAGTTTCAGAAGCTTTCAGAAGAATTAAGTTAAACCTTTGTAGACTAATAAATAGTTTAAAACAGGGGTCACCAAACTGCAGATTTTAGCTACAACCCTTATCAAACACTCCTGATCTAATCAAGGTCTTACTACTGTAGGTGTACTTAAAACATCCAGACAGGTGTGTTAAGGCAAGTTGGAGCTAAACCGTGAAGGGACACCAGCCCACCAGGACCAAGATTGGTGACCCCTGATTTAAGACGTCCTGGAGGCTAAAACTGGATTACCTGGCTCCGGTTTTAAGTATACTATTAAGGCAGCTTAGATTTAAGTTTTTATTTCAATATGTTGATGTGCATGTTCGCGTGGGTTTCCTCCTGGTGCTCTGGTTTCCCCCAAAAGTCCAAAGACGTGGTACAGGTCAATTGGGTAGGCTAAATTGTCCGTAGTGTATGAGTGTGTGTGGATGTTTCCCAGAGATAGGTTGCGGCTGGAAGGGCATCCGCTGCGTAAAAAATATGCTGGATAAGTTGGCGGATCGTTCCGCTGTGGCGACCCCAGATTAATAAATGGACTAAGCCGAAAAGAAAATGAATGAATGAATGAATGAATAAGCCGAAAAGAAAACTAATGCATGAATGTTGATGTGCTTCCAACTGAAACTGAATATTGAGTAGGGGGGCAGGGCATTATTTTGCGCATCATTGTTTTATAGCAAACCATTGGTAAAGGGGTGTGGTCTTTGATTAAAGGCTAGTAAAAAACAAACAAAAGAAAATTGCACAGACTTATTATTCACTTTAAGAATGACAATGTGAGATGGCAAATTCATTCATTCATTCATTTTCTTTTCGGCTTAGTCCCTTTATTAATCCGGGGTCGCCACAGCGGAATTAACCACCAACATATCCAGCATTTGTTTTACGCAGCGGATGCCCTTCCAGCCACAACCCATCTCTGGGAAACACATCCACACATTGTCATTCACACACATACACTACGGACAATTTAGCTTACCCAATTCACCTGCACCGCATGTCTTTGGACTGTGGGGGAAACCGGAGCACCCGGAGGAAACCCACGCAACCACGGGGAGAACATGCAAACTCCACACAGAAATGCCAACTGGCCCAGCCGGGGATCGAACCAGCGACCTTCTTGCTGTGAGGCGAACGTGCTAACCACTCGGCCACCGTGGCGCCCGAGATGGCAAATTATTGTAAATTATTATTTCATGCAGACTTCAAAGTACACATGAAATCAAAACTAACCATATTGGTTTTGTTAGCTCTCATTGCTAGTTTTGTGGATCTGTGCATGTCATTAAGAAAAAAACAATAGTTTGCCCGTGTAATCTACAATTGAAATCTGAAAATGTACTTCCTGTTGGTTTTCAGTTCGATTCTCAGATTACGTCTGTCTGAGGTATTGGGTGTGGCTAACATACTTAGGCCCAATCCCAATTCTACCCCTTAGCCCTTCCCTTTACCCCTACCCCTTGTTTTGCGCATTTACGTCAAGGGGTAGTGGTGTCCCAATTCTCTTTAGCTTGAAGGCGTAAGGCTAAGGGCAAGGGGTATACACCCCTTTGAACGAAGATTTTTCAGGACCACACTTAAAACGGAGGAAGAAAATTTCCCACAATACACCTGCCACAACGGCAGGATAGCTGAACCCGGAAGTAAGGAGATCCACAAATTAGTATATTTTGTCATTATTACAAATTTTTATGATAAACAAACATATGTTTTAATATATTCATATATTCAACCGCGGTCGTGTTTTACCATCATGCTTTTTAAAAAACTATGTACATAACTAAACTCCACACAGAAATGCCAACTGACCCAGCCGAGGCTCGAACCAGTAGATAAAAGAAAACTATTTTCATTCATTCATTCAATTTCCTTTCGGCTTAGTCCCTTTTTTAATCCGGGGTCGCCACAGCGGAATGAACCGCCAACTTATCCAGCATTTATTTTACACAGCGGATGCCCTTCCAGCCACAACCCATCCCTGGGAAACACATCCATACACACACATTCACACACATACACTACGGACAATTTAGCTTACCCAAATGCAAACTGGCCCAGCCGGGGATCGAACCAGCGACCTTCTTGCTGTGAGGCGAACGTGCTACCCACTAGGCCACCGTGGCGCCCGAAAACTATTTTGAATCAATGTATTTTCATGTAATGTAAAATAAGACATGTTAGGTCAACCAGAGCCACTTATTAAGATAACTAACACTCATCTTAACACCATATAAAAATAACTCATGTTTGTTTTCTTTTATTTGTTTCAATAAGTCTAAACAATGGTTTTATTCTTCATTTTTCATGAAACTCTTTGACCTTTGCTTTAAACTCCCCTTCAGCACTGAGACTTTGTGCTTCCACAGTGTGTATAGATTTAAAGATGAGCACTTGGTTTTGAATATAAATGAGCTGTTTGGGTTACGATGCGAATGGATACCTGGTAAGTGAAAGCAATTAAGAAGATAGATGGCCTATGACATTAAGACAAATGCCTGGTGCCCGAGTAGATCTTAAACTGAATTATCAATGCACAGAGTCCTCAGTCTTATTCAGATGACTGGCTGCTCGCGTACATTGATGCATATGAGCAATTTATACAAGCTCCACGAATCACATCAAACATACATGAAGAGATGGAGACCACCTCATGAATGCACTTTATACATTTTTAATGCTGATGTACTCTACACATACTAGGATTATGTCTTTAATCATTTTGTGTCTCAATTTATCATGCCGATGCACATAGTATGGTACAGATGTGTGTGCGTGTGCAGTATATAGATGTGTGTGTATATGTGTGTGTGTAAATATATGGTTAATCGTTGCACTTATTTTTTTGAGATATTCAAATTGTTTTTAACTAGTTTAATGTTATTTAACTTCAATTAATAAGTTACATTTTATTCAACTTAATAATTTAAGGCAACTGTGTCATTTTAACAGTTTGAATTTCTTTCAGTGTAATTTTAATATGTTAAAATGAACCCTAACCCATTTCTGTGTGGAGTTTGCATGTTGGCGTGGGTTTCCTCCGGGTGCTCCGGTTTCAACCCACAGTCCAAATACATGATCTGTTGGTGAATTGAATAAATTAAATTGGCCATAGTGTATGTGAATGCAGCCGGTAGGGCATCTGCTGCGTAAAACATATGCTGGATAAGTTGGTGGTTCATTCCACTGTGGCAACCTCTGATGAATAAAGGGACTAAGCCGAAGGAAAATGAATGAACGATTCATTAAATAACAAAAAAAATATCTCACTAAGTTGATTTTGAAGGCAGCAGGTGAAATTTAATGTCTAATGTGCTGTTGACACTAGTGCATTTTTATTTTAAATGTGCTTTAGAATGAAGACACTCCTCATCCAGGCTGACGTTTTTATTGGATTTCCAAAAACCGGTCTCAGTCCACACTATACAGCCTAAAATACGTTAAAAAATAAGATACATTACAAATACAGTACAAAATCACACTCACTGACTATGTGCATATGTTGCCTGCATCCATTCCAGCAGTCTATTAGTTGTTTAAGGGTCATTTTAGAGGGGCTTGACCAATCAGGGAATGGTACTCAATAGTCTAGAAGACTAATCAGAGAGCAATAGTGGATAGCCTCCATTTTAAAAAGTCTGTTGGTGCATTCCAAATGGGATATATCATCCTCCGATAGGCACTTCGGACTCAGAGTGAAAACAATCATGGCTGCCATATTGAAGTGTCATTCCAATCCAAAGTGCTCAAAACTGGCTACTTTGAAGAGCCTTCGGAACTTCGAAGGGTACAACTGATGGCCCCCATGAATTTTTGAGCATTCATTTGGAAGGGCTCAT
>CAIGQQ010003388.1:1607272-1622665 GCA_903798035.1 Danio albolineatus | reverse complement strand
TATATTATATTATATTATATTATATTATATTATATTATATTATATTATATTATTAATTTTATTTCGGCTCAGTCCCTTTACTAATCAGGGGTTACCACAGCAGAATGAACCGCCAAATCATCCAGCATATGTTTTATGCAGCGGATGCCCTTCCAGCTGCAACCCATCACTAAGAAACACCCAAACACATACACTACAGACAATTTAGCTTACACAATTCGCCTATAGCGCATGTCTTTGGACTTGTGGGGGAAACCGGAGCACCCGGAGGATATATTATATTATATTATATTATATTATATTATATTATATTATATTATATTATATTATATTATATAAAATACAGTGACAGTATACTATATAGTTAAATAGAAGCTATTTTTATTTTATATGAACATGTAAATTTATAATTATATGACACACAAGTTTATGTTTATTCATTCATTCATTTTCTTTTCGGCTTAGTCCCCCTATTAATCTGGGGTCGCCACAGCGGAATGAACCGCCAACTTTTCCAGCATTTGTTTTACACAGCGGATGCCCTTCCAGCCGCAACCCATCTCTGGGAAACATCCATACACACTCATTCACAATCATATAGTACGGACAATTTAGCTTACCCAATTCACCTATACCACATGTCTTTGGACTTGTGGGGGAAACCGGAGCACCCAGAGGAAACCCACGCAACCACTGGGAGAACATGCAAACTCCACACAGAAATGCCAACTGACCCAGCCGAGGCTCAAACCAGCGACTTTCTTGCTGTGAGGCGAACGTGCTACTCACTACGCCACTGTGGCGCCCATATTATATTCTATATTATTATATATATTTTTATTTTATATGAATATTTAAATTATAATTATATGACTCACAAGTTCTGTTTAGGGCGCCACGGTGGCGCGTGAGTAGCACGTTCGCCTCACAGCAAGAAGGTCGCTGGTTCGATCCCCGGTTGGGGCAGGTCCCGGTTGGGCCAGTTGGCATTTCTGTGTGGAGTTTGCATGTTCTCCCCGTGGTTGCGTGGGTTTCCTCCGGGTGCTCCGGTTTCCCCCACAGTCCAAAGACATGCGGTACAGGTGAATTGGGTAAGCTAAATTGTCCATAGTGTATGTGTGTGAATGAGAATGTATGAATGTGTTTCCCGGAGATGGGTTGTGGCTGGAAGGGCATCCGCTGCGTAAAACAAATGCTGGATAAGTTGGCGGTTCATTCCGCTGTGGCGACCCCGGATTAATAAAGGGACTAAGCCGAAAAGAAAATGAATGAATGAATGAAGTTCTGTTTAATTACAGTTTATTAACAATTGCGTTATGGGATCATGATCCCTGCCCTGAACACTTTTAATTTTGTACGTTTACCTATGCAGTTCAACAAAGTCACCTTTACTGCTGAAATATTGTCTGCGTTAGTCATGTAAATTACTGCACACAATAAAAGATAACAAGCTGCAAGTATTGTTTTTACAGATCTATCTACTTTAAGAGTGAAGACTCTGTGATAAGTAGTAATTAAAAGCATAAAACATTAGAATTAGCCATTTGTGGTCCTGGTATTCATTGCACTGTGGACACCTTTTGTCCCCTTGAGGAAAACAGTTTAAAAATAAATAAAAGATATTTATGTTTAAACATGAAAATGCAGTAAAAGCAGAATGTCTCCATTAAATGTAAACTTCAAGTCAGCTTAAAGTTGCTGAGACTTTTATTTCAGTATGTTGATGTGAAACAGTATGCGATATTGTTGTTAAATATTGCGATAATGATATTTCTTACAATATACCCTAGAAAATGTATCAGAATCAGTTTTATTGCCAAGTGTGTTTCACACACAAGGAATTTGCTTTGGCTACAGAAGCTTCCAGTGTATATAAAGTGACAAGTGACAACACAAAATAAATATGAAAAAAGGCGATAGACATTAAACAGAGATGCAGTCAGTCCAAAAAGATCTGGATGTTGAAATGTAGTACAGATTTGTTATAAATATGCAGGTTATAAGGTGCTGTGTACAAATGTGTAAGAAGTATTGCATTGTATATTGTTATAAGGTGCTGTGTACAAGCGCGTATGAGAAAGTATTGCACGTTTAATGCACAATAGGAAATATTTAACTGTTCATGAGGTAGATGGTGTAACGAGGGGCACTGAAAACGGAGGTGCGGATCCAAATGCAGATTTATTTACAAGGTCAGGAAAGCAATGGTCAACAGGTGCAAACAGGTATATAAAGATGGTCCAGATTCGTAGTCAGTGGGCAAGCAGATGGTCAGAGGCAGGCAGCAGACAGGGATATACAAATAACCATGGCAAGTATCAAAAACACAGAAAAACAAGACAAAGGAAACCACGTTGTAGTGCCACTAAACAGTCGACAATACTCAGCAACAGTGAGTGTATCTGTGCAGTTTAAATAGTCTGTGAATCAGTGGTGAGTGGCTACAGCTGTGAGTCTCTAATCAGTGGTTACTTGGAGCAGGTGAGTGTGTGTGTTGCATGACTGGGGATGTAGTTCATAAACAGGCGGATTTGTAGTCCTTGTGTGAAAGTGTGACTACCAGCGATCTCTGGAAGTTAGGATCGCTGGTGATCATGACAGATGGCCTGAGCAAAGGAACTTTTCCTGTGTCTGGCTGTTCTTGTGCTCGGTGCTCTGTAGCGCCGACCAGATGGTAACAGTTCAAACAGGAAGTGTGCTGGGTGCGAGGCGTCCAGGGTGACATTTGTACATGAAAAATGTCAAATATATTTCCTTTGAAAAATGCTATTTGTAAATAATTTATGTAGTGATATTACAATAACAAGGTAAAAAAAAAAATCTAATCTAAATAATTCTAATTGTATTGCCTCTCACCATTAGTATTTATTTTCAGCGCTAGGTTTACCTTTGGGCCACTCCAGCCAAAAGCAGAACAGCAACTACTGAGGAGGCAGGTATAAAGATTACGATGACCCATCTGATTGGTCAAATTTAGATGAACAACCAATGCATAAATTCATTCGTTCATTCATTCATTTTCTTGTCAGCTTAGTCCCTTTATTAATCCGGGGTCGCCACAGCGGAATGAACCGCCCCAATGCATAAATTACATGTAATTAAAATAAAGAGGTAAAAGATATTTTTTTTCAGATCTAGTTAATTATATTTGTATTGAGATCTGCTATTAGTATTTATTTTCAGCTCTAGGCTTACCTTTGGGGAACTCCAGCCAATAGTAGAACAGCAATACGAGATGCTATCCAACAGCAGAACAGCAACTACTAAGGAGGCGGGGTTAAAGATAGTAATGCGCCATTTGATTGGTCAAATATATAAACAACTAATGCATAAACAACTAATGCATAAAACAAAATAGTCACACTTTATTTTGATGGTCCGTTTGTTGAATTTAAGTTACATTGCAACTAATTCTCATTAGATTATAAGTAGACTGTTAGGTTGAGGTTAGGGTTAGTGTAAGTTGACATGTACTTGCAAAGTTTCTTACAGTCAGTTAAATGTCTGTTGAATGTTTGTATCAACAGATATTAAGTATTCAGTCTACTAATACTCAAATGGACCATCTAAATAAAGTGTTACCAATAAAGGTAATTTATCTGCGATACGTATATTGCATATACAGTGGTCCCTCGTTATTCGCTGGAGTTACATTCTAAAAATAATCCGCAATAAACAATTCACAAAGTAGTGCGCTTTATTTTTTATACATATTATATGCTTTAAGGCTGTAAAACCCCTCATCTACTTTATACACTTTTCTCAGACAGGCATTAACATCTTCACGCTTTTCTCTCTTGTTTAAAACTCTCAAAAAGTTTAAACCTTCGTAGAAAAATAAGTTCAGTATTATAGAATGAAACCAGAAATCAAAACCATCTGATCTTTATCTATTTATTCCAACTTTTTCTGCGATGGTTGCCTTTTCGGTGCTACCGCAAGTGACATTGAGACGATGCAGAATGTTTCGTCGACAGTGTGGGGGGAAAACTTGCAAATATACAGTCCAGCATATCAGAGTCACACTGATAGCGATTGAAGATTTGTGTAAATTTGGCAAGCTGAACGCATTCTGTACTGTACAGGAGACACATCACGGAGGAGATTGATTGACAGTGGACTACAGCCAATCAAGACTCAGAACACAATGCGCTAATCAGGACGCAGAACACAATGCGCTGTAGAAAAAAAATGTCAAATTGCTCGAAAAAATTTGAGAAACTGTGAGGCCGCGAAACGTGAACCGCATCATAGTGTGGGACCACTGTACTATTAACGCGAGTAGCAATATTGGGCAGCTCTACTTCCAATTGAAACAGAATATTGAGTAGGGGGGCAGGGCTTTCTTTTTGCATATTATTCCCTCATAGAAAATTAATGGTATGAAGGACTTGGTTAAGAATATTGTGGCTAAAACTGCCAAATTGACGTAAACGGAGAAGGAAATCCAAATGCGGAAGCAAATGAGAAAAAAAAATGCTTAAGGTGGGCTAAAAACTGCTTTTATCCTAGCCGAAATAAAACAAATAAGACTTTTTCCAGAAAAAAAATATTATCGGAAATACTGTGAAAAATTAACCGTTAAACATCATCTGAGAAATATTTTTAAAAGAAGAAGAGAAATTCACAGGAGGGCTAGTAATTCCAACTTTACTGTATAATGCTATATTAGTTATCTATGCCTGATTAAGCCTGCTACGACAACCTAGATGGACATCGTGAGCATCTCTTTTTCTCTCTCTCTCTCTTCCTTCAAATGTAACTCAATCCAGTCCCGTTCTTCTCCCATCGCTAACCCAATCACCACATCCCACTCCTTGTGTTAATTCGGTTTGCGCATGGGGCAGAAAGTTGTGTGTTTTTGCAGGAGCAGAGATGAGCAGAGATGCAGAGCGGCTGTAATGAAGTCATCACCAGAGGCCTGACTCAATCTGGGTGGCGTTGGCTGCCGTCTAATTAACTCTAAATGCATTAGGGAGCAGTTAAACCTCCTGCCAACAGCTCAGAGACAGGCCCCTAAATCAGCCCGTCGTTGGATGTAGTGCACGGTCACCTGGAGAATTATGAAGCAATAAAGTTTTGCTAAGTATTTATTTGTCTGGCGGTGAGTTGTGGTGGTTCATGACTACCGGAGATGACAGTGGAGATTCATTTGGAGTAGGTCTAATGCTAAAATACATATCTGGATGAGATGACTGTAGAGCAGAGAATAGAGAATGCTGTATTATTGACATTATCAATAAGATGCGAATTAGACTTTTGAACAAAAATGGAATATCGCATAAAACATTTGCAATGAAGCAGCATATCCATCCAATGAGTTAAAGAGAACAAAATCAACATTTCCTGATAAACTGGCACC
Organism: Danio albolineatus; assembly: GCA_903798035.1. Lineage (NCBI taxonomy): Eukaryota > Metazoa > Chordata > Actinopteri > Cypriniformes > Danionidae > Danio > Danio albolineatus. The sequence continues at coordinate 1,617,303 of CAIGQQ010003388.1, read as the reverse complement.
AAATATAAAAAATGAAAATGAAATTTGCTGCGATAGGAGAAGCCACTGTGAGCCTTTTCTTATTTAATAAATTGCTTGCGCCAAGAAGACCAAGACTATACCCTGTTCTTTCAATATTAGCTTTAATAAACAGTAAACTACAAAAGAGGGAACATTCACTCCTTAGAGCAGTGGTGCCCAAACCTTATCTTATACAGGGCCAAAAACCACACTTGCTTGAGGATGGTGGGCCAAAGGTAAATATACCAAACTGTATTACCTTAAAGTTGCTATGGGTAATTTATATAATAACAAATAATAATAATAACTAGAAAACATTGGTTTATATTTACAATTTTTTTTTTACATTTTACATTTTATAATGAACTTATATAAAAAACCAAAACAATTCCATTTATAACAGAATGGAGTTCAGCGGAGCACCTGTTTTTAGTCTTGATTTCCTCTCCAAAGTCTGTCCGTTGAGTAACAGTATTTCCATTTTTAAAAATGGGATTGATTTACAGATCATTGAAACATTTAATTTCAGTTTACTTTTTTATAGCTGAAGTAAGAAGTAAGAAGGTTATGTTGAATTAGAAATGACAATCTCTGTGAAAGGCACTTGCCACAACCTCAACCCCCACCATCACTCATCTCTGATGGGCCAAATCAAAGGTTACCATAGGCCAACTCTGCCCTAGAGGGATTTTTCCCATCTACACCTGGGAAAATAAGTATTGAACACGTGACCATTTTCTCAGAAAACATATTTCTAACGGTGCTGTAACGGTGAAAATTTCACCGGATGAACTAAATTTTCACCAAAGAACTTCATATATGCAAAGAAAATAAATCTAATTAATTTACAAATGAAGTTATGTGTAATAAAATGAAATGACACAGGGTAAAAGTATTGAACACATGAAGAAAGGGAGGTGTAGAAAGGTAGTGAAAGCCCAGACAGTCCAAAGACAACTGCTATAGGTGAATTTAATAAATTAAACTGGCTTTAGTGTATGTGTGTTCATGTGAGAGTGTATGGGTGTTTTCCAGTACTAGGTTACTAGGCAGTTTATTCCATTGTGGCAACCCCCTGATGAATAAAGGGACTAAGCCGAATGAATGAATGAATGGATGAGTGATTGAGTGAGTGAGTGAGTGAGTGAGTGAGTGAGTGAATGAATGAATGAATGAATGAATGAATGAATGAATGAATGAATGAACGTCCGTCCGTCCTGTATAAATGGCAGTAAATTGAGAAAAGTTTTGCTTTGCTGTCCAGGTAACTGTTCCTAAAAGGACGACTTATAAGGACAACACATGAATCTATGAATTACTGTTCTTTTCTTGCAAAGCCCAAAAATGAAAGGTAATGCGATGCGCAGAGCAAAAGGAGACAGTAAATTGGAGGGAAAGGGATCTGGAAATGGTACGAGCAGCCACATTCAAACTTTCATCCCCCGCATCTCAATAAGTCCACGTTCTGCACTTTCTACCTTTCAGACCTCATTTCAAAATTTTACTGAATTAGCTCTTCATCTCAGTTTGTGAAGGATTCAGAGGCTCAGAGAGTGCGCAGCGCTGGCCGCAGTGTTGCTTGATAATTAAGTATCATTAGCATCTCTGTCACTATTCTTGAGCTGTATTTACAAAGACAGGGCTGTGGGTGAGAAGACAGGCTGCTTCTGCTCATCTGTTTACTCTTTATATAGTGTGTGTGTGTGTGTGTGTGTGTGTGTGTGTGTGTGTGTGTGTGTGTTCAGATGGAGTTTGCACTGCTTGTACAGCCTCATTACTCATGAGGTTCTTAGATCATACATGCGCAATAGAGTAAAAAGAGAGAGAGAGAAAACTAGTTACTATAGTCTCCAGTGTAACCCTAAACTTTTAAGTAAGTTTGACTTGCATTGATATGGGAATTTTGGCCAGTACCGTTAATGAAAACACACTATATTCAGAAGCAGATAAGAAATATAGAGGCAAATAGATATAAATGTTGACATATTTGTTTTTTAGTCTGATTATAAAATCAAAATGCAATAATTATTGATTTATTTTTTCTTTTTACAAAACCAGGAAACTGTGGAAAAATCTAGATCTTTCTTTCCCCAGTATCATTTACAAATTTCAATTAGTAGTTAGTAATTATGTTAGGCTTCACGGTGGCGCAGTGGGTAGCACAATCGCCCTTACAGCAAGAAGGTCGCTGGTTCGGTCCTCGGCTGGGTCAATTGATATTTCCGTGTTTGCATGTTCTCCGTGTGTTGGCGTGGGTTTCCTCTGGGAGCTCCGGTTTCCCCCACAAGTCCAAAGACATGCGCTATAGTGAATTGGGTAAGCTACGTAAATTGGCCCTAGTGTATGTGTGCGAATGAGTGTGTATGGATGTTTCCCAGTGATGGGTTGCAGCTGGAAGGGCATCTGCTGCGTAAAACACTGGATAAGTTGGTGGTTCATTCCACGACCCCAGATTAATAAAGGGACTAAGCCGACAAGAAAATGAATGAATGAATGAATTCTGTTAGTCCTACTTTTTTACAGTGAAAAAACATCAACACTGCTAATATCTGGTCCTTCCTCAAATATAAACTCTTCATTAAGTTTTGAGAGTAACATTGCTGTGTTTCGAGAAATAAAGTCTATAAAGTGTTGGGATTAAACTCATTAAATTCACAGATAAAACAGTGTATCAACTTATCAAACTTATCAAAATGGATCATGGATGGGTTTGATCTTGGTCCAACCTTATACCTTGAAAAAACGTAATTATTTTATATTTTGCTGAAATAGTGGCTAATTTGTAGAATCGCATTTGATTTTTAAGAAAAAAAAAAAAAAAGGTTATAGAGAGGTATAAGCAGATCATGTGGTATGGCCACAGCCAAGACTGTTTACTCACTGAAGCTAAGCAGGGGTGAGTCTGGTCAGGACCTGGATGGGAGACCACATGGGCAAAAGGTTGCTGTTGGAAGTGGTATTAGTAAGGCGCTCAAACTGCGGTCTGTGTGAGTTCTAATGTTTTCAGTAAAATAAATGAGATGCTATACTGTCAGTGAGCGCCGTCTTTCAGATGAGACTTTAAATTGAGGTCTCTCTGTGGTCATTAAAAATCCCAATGGCCCTTAACCATCATGGCCTCCCAATCATCCCCATCCCCCGAATTGGCTCTATCACTGTCTTTTCACTCCACCAATAGCTGGAGTGTGGTGAGCGCACTGGTGCCGTTGTCCTGTGGCTGCCGTCCAAGCGGATGCTGCACACTGGTGGTGGTGTGAAGAGACCCCCCCTCATGATTGTGAAGCGCTCTGGGTGTATGGCCATACATGATAAATGTGCTATTTAAATACACATTACATCACCAGACTACTGCTATATATATACACACACTGCTTGATTTTTGAACATGCATACGTTGAATACCAACAAATACTAAAGACTGTGTTTCTTGGAGTGTGGTGTCTAAAATATGTCCGCAGACATTCTACACAATCATAACTTTCGGAAAGAGAAAGATTAGACACTGAACTGATAAGAGATGAATATACAAAGTGCATATACAGTTGAAGCCCCCCTTGTATATTTTTTCCCCCAAGTTCTTTTTAACGGAAAGATTTTTTTTCAACACATTTCTAAACATAATAGTTTTAATAACTAATTTCTAATAACTGATTTTTCATATCTCATATCAAATCAGTGTATAATGATGGTTTGCTCTGTAGACAATCGAAAAAAAATATTGCTTAAGGGGGCTAATAATATTGACCTTAAAATGGTTTTAAAAAATTAAAAACTGCTTTTATTCTAGCCGAAATAAAACAAATAAGACTTTCTCCAGAAGAAAAAATATTATCGGAATAATTGTGAAAGTTTCCTTCCTCCATTAAATATCACTTGATAAACATTGACCTAGGGTGCATTCAACCTAGGCTTTTGTTTCGGAACCTGTCGCGTTTCCCCAGTTAGCGCGGTTCGTTTGGCATATGTGAATCCAGCAATCACACTCGGATCCGCGAAAGTAAAAACATGCTAATTATTAACGAGAGCTGTTTATCAGTTTGGAAAACTGACTGAACTGCAGTCTTGATTTATCGGTCACACTTTATTTTGATGGACTGTTTGTTGAATTTAAATTACATTGCAACTAATTCTCATTAGATTATAAGTAGACTGTTAGGTTGGGGTTAGGTTTAGTGTAAATTGACACTTACTTGCAAAGTATCATATAGTCAGTTAAATGTCTGTTGAATGTCAGTATCAACAGATATTAAATCTGTTTTATTAAATCTGTATTAAATTAAAGCACAGATTTTCGCTTATAATGTCTTATTGCTCATCAATGCTCATAAATGAAAATAAGGACGCATGAGAGCTGAGCTGGACTCAAAATAAACCATGAAACTCAGACCAATGTGAGGAGTTTACTCACACGTGACTTGTTTTAGCTCTTTTGGTCTGTTTAGAAACTTTGCCATGTGAAAGTAACCCAGACCACGAACAAAGTGCAAAATTGTAACAATTTTAATTCCTGTTTCGGAACAAATCAGATGTGAAAGTACCCTTAAACTGTATATTGAGTGCCTGTGCTTGTGTAAGCTATCAAACGAAAAATACTTTGAACATTTCTCCAACTCTTATTTGCAGTTAAACCACGAACGACGACTCTACACACTTTTGTCCATAATATTCAGTTTAAACTTGTTTGTCACATGCGTCCCATCGTCCCCAAAGCAGATCCGTACAGCACGATCATTCAAAGCGATGGCGATGCTGACCTCATCACGTCCAATGAACATGTCATAATGAATGGCAGCGGTGGGTGAACAAAACCTCTGAGACGCGTGCCACGAGAGGGGCAGGTTGGAATGTTATTACACTATTCACTGAATCTCATCATCAAATCATTTGTCACCAAAGCACATATTGCCAGTGGATTACAGCAGGTCGCGTGTATGTGTGGTTAGTCAACCCTGCCAAGCAAGAAATGAGGTTCTGCGGCCCAGTATTGCTTTAAGATTGAAGACAGGAATAGGACAGCTAGCGCATGCCATATAACCTCTAACCTTTAATCCAGACCACACACAGCGCTTTCATCAGAAATGTCTATATTAAAGTGACAATAGAATATAGATGCATGATATATCCAGCTTTAAAGATCAAATGTTGATGGCATAGCCGATGGCAAGGTTAACCAGCATCCACACTTCGAAAATCAATCGCTGGACAAAGATTAAAGGGATGGTTCACCCCAAAATATGAAATTCTTTCATTATATGCTTGTTTTTGGCAACTTTCACAAAGCAGCAGTCAAACGTGATGATGCTGTTCAGTGTTATGGATGTTCCCATGTTTGATGTTCAGTCAATAGCAGGCACGTGCAGAGGGGAGGGCTTTGGGTACTTGAGCCCCTGCCTTTTTTTTCTCCTGGAGAGAAAAAGCCCTTTTTTCCTTGGGATAATAATAATTTTTAAATGCTAATAATAATATAATATATGTATAAGTTATTTTGTGTTCTATTTAAGGACTTTCCCTGTCAAACAATAAAAACCTAAACTTTAAAGTATATCTTTGTTTTTGTCTACCCGCTCCAAGCGAGCCTCAAACCGACAATTAGGAAAATGAAACCACATGTGAGGCGAAGGCCCTAATGAGGACGCTATTTGCTTTGTTACACTGTCGCTAAAAGTAAGGTGTCAACAATGGAATAACGTCTATAATGTAGTGCTTATGCCAACGCCTGCATCCGCACTGCACACGGACTGCATCTGAGCCATATCTTATAGTCTGGCCCATACACACACTGCAGACGGAGTGTGCGTAAAACAGGTGTTACTAGCTATGATCGACAGGACCGCCGATGTATATTCATCCGTCATTTATCTATATTGTATTGAGGTGAGTAACAGTTAATAAAAGACTACCTGAGGCTCATATATTTAGGCTCATTATTATATTTTATTTATTAAAGTACAATTATTATTATTATTTAATAGAAAGTGCCATTTTTTCCCACTTGAGCCCCTGCCCCTTAAAATGTCTCTGCACAGCCCTGCTCAATAGCCATGTTTCCTTCCTAATGTGAAAAAATAAATAAATCCCAAATCTGAATTTGGTGTGCTTGAATCGAGTTTTTAGAGATGTTGATAGTAGTATTGGTAACCTAGTAACTAATAGTAAACAAGGCAAGCGTAATGGAGGCAGCTGATTGGTCATGTTGGTGTAATGTTCACTATAAGTTGGCAAATGTTTTTCTACACTATAAAACCCAACAGTCAGCTTTATCAAATGAGTGTAGTTAACTCAAAATGTACTGAAAGTTAGTTCTGCTCATTTGAAAAGAGTCTTGAACTCAGTGTTGAAGGTAATGAGTTAATTAAATGTGTTTAATGACCAATTTTTATAAATCAAAAGGGTGCAAGAGTCCAAACAAAATAACAATGATAAGTGTTGTAGCAGGGTGTGAATAATGTTCCAGATATACGGCAGAGAAGCGCCCAACGAGAGCCCTGACAAAACACAGATAGACCATGAACAAACAATAACGTACTGACAACCAAGTAAAGCACTGCAGCTCAGATATAGACACAACAGAATAAGGACCAGCTGGGCTGCTGATCAGAACAGTTGATCGGCATACGTACGTAATCATCACGTGATCACAACACACGCAACACAGTGACGCGGAGTAAGGAACAACACAACGTGACAACTACAAACACCACAGAAACAGCGCACGCGTTCGCAACTGTGACAACTTCAACTTAAATGGAGTAAGTTTACAGTACTCATAGATACGTTTTTTAATTCAAATGGTTTGTAGCAGTCAGTTTCCTTAAACGGTTTGAATTGCCTTAACTTATTAGGTTTTAAAGCACTCAGTTGATTTGAGTTCTCTTCATTTATTGCGTTTTACTGTGCTCAAATTGCTTCGTTTACACAAACGGATTAAGTTCACAGTACTCATTAGGATTAGTTTTTAAACTTAAATGGTTTGTTGCAATCGATTTCCTCAAATGGTTTGAGTTACCTGGTAACACTTTATTTTGATGGACCAATTGAGTGTTAATGGACTGTCTGCTTACACAGTAAAAAATCCAACTTACAAATTGTTAACTCAGTTTAAAATTGTAAGTTAGGCGGACATATTTTTGAGCTCAGAGTTGAATTTACTCATAAAAATGATTCAACTGCATGTTTGGAGCTGTTTGTTCAATGAAAGCAAAAAATTAAGTTGAGGAGACTTTAAATTTTGATTTCTTCATATCTTCAAAAAATAAAAAGTTGAGTTAACTTAAAATTCTAAAGCAACTGGCTGCAAAGAAATTATGAGTTTATTAAGCTTCAGTGTTTGAAGTTGTGCCAAATTATTCCTTAAAGTATAATTGCCTTGTCGGTGCCAGTGGTGTAGTGGTTAGTGTGTCGACACATGCACTCCGGTGTTCATGGCGACCTGAGTTCGATTCCCGCCTTGTAGTCCTATGCCGATCCTTCCCCTCTCTCTACTCCCCATGCTTTCCTGTCAATACTCTATACTGTCCTGTCCATTAAAGGTGAAAACCCTGAAAAAATAATTTTAAAAAATAAAAGTATCTTTGACTTAAACCAGCCTTTTCGATCAACTTAAAAAAATAATTTGGCTCAACTTCAACCACTGAAGTTCAATAAACTAAATATTTCTTTGCAGCTGGTTGCTTTAAAATTTTAAGTTAACTCAACTTTTTATTTTTTACAGTGTAGTATCTGTTGACACAGACACTCATCAGACATTTAATTGACTATAAGAAACTTTGCAAGTACATGTCAACTTCCACTAACCCTAACCCTAACCTAACAGTCTACTTATAATCTAATGAGAATTAGTTGGCATGTAACTGAAGTTCAACAAACGGACCATCAAAATGAAGTGTGACCAGTTACCTTGACTTTTTGGGTTTTACAGTGAATCATTAATCCTTTTTCGCACAAGTAAAAAAACAAACTTTTAATGATTTTTGTAAATTACACAGTATTTAACCGTAATATGAACTATATTTTACAATTGTGCAGTATGTTACGGTATTTTAAAGTTGAATAAAAATATTTTACAGTAAAGCTATACAATACTCATTTCATTCATTCATTTTCTTTTCGGCTTAGTCCCTTTATTAATCCGGGGTTGCCACAGCGGAATGAACTGCCAACTTATCCAGCATTTGTTTTACGCAGCGGATGCCCTTCCAGCTGCAACCCATCTCTGGGGAAGATCCATACACACTCATTCACACTCATACACTACGGACAATTTAGCCTACCCAATTCACCTATATTACGTCTTTGGAATTGTGGGGGAAACCAGAGCACCCGGAATAAACCCACGCAACCACGGGAGAACATGCAAACTCCACACAGAAATGCCAACTGACCCAGCCGAGGCTCGAACCAGCAACCTTCTTGCTGTGAGGCGAACATGCTAATCACTAGGCCACCGTGGTGCCGCTATACAATACTGTAAATGAATATATAGCAAGAAAAATAGTGATGTAAATACAGTATTTTTGCTGTAATTGACTTACAGTAAGTTACTGGCGAACTGCTGCCAGTAAGTTACTGTAGATCAGGGATGCAGCCCTGCACAGTTTAGTTCTAACCCTGCTTCAACACACTTACTGGTAGGTTTCAAACAAGCTTGAAGGACTCAATTAGTTTGATCAGTTGTGTTTAATTAGGGTTGGAAGTAAACTGTGCAGGGCTGCGGCCCTCCAGGAATTGAGTTTGACATCCCTGCTGTAGATTCCACGAGGAATTGCTAACTTCACTTCAAGACAGCATAAGTATTATGTATGCAAATTAAGTTTTTTTATTTGCTATTTGGCATTTCAATCATTATTGTTCCTCATGCGGCCATCCATCCGTCCATCCACCTTCAGGAGCTTATCAGTAGTTTTGGCAGGGAACACCAGACTTGATGCACATTTTGAAGTAGTGCATAAAAACTTTGGATCAAGTCTAAAAGGACAAGCTTTTGGACTGAAATGAGCTTCCTTCACAGGGTGGTAAGGCACACCCTTAGAGATATGCTGTCACTCCGGAGGAGCTCGGAGTAAAGCTGTTGCTCCTCCACATCAAGATAAGCTAGTTTCAGGTGCCTCCTGGGCGCCTACTTCTGGACTTGTCCCAGTGGGAGGAGGCCCTGGGGAAGACCCAGGACATGCTGGAGGGACTTTCCTAGGAATACCTTGGGATCCCTCCCGGAGGAGCTGGAGGAAGTGTCTGGGAGTCCCTGCTGAGGCTGCTGCCCTACCACCCAGCCCCAGAAAAATGGATGGATGGATTATATGTTTATATCGTAACACTTTAGTTTAAAATGTTTAATTCACACTATTAATTACTGGCTTATTGCCTGATTTTTATTATTAAGATATTAACTGCACTGTAACAAAAAAAGCCAGGGTGCCGAAAAAAAGCATAAAATAACGGCCGTTAAATTACAGAAATTTAATGTCCGTTATTTTACAGTAAATTTCTGTAATTTAACGTCCGTTTTTTGACGGAAATAAACCACAATTTTTTTTTACAGTGTGTGTTTCAGTACTTGTAAATATGATCATTATATATTCAAAATCCCTCAAAATCACTTACTACCTTACCAAATGCTTTCAAGTAGCTAATTAGTAGTTTATTGACCTTATAGCCTTAGTTAACGGTTTGTTAATAGTATTACTTGTACATTAAAATAAAGTGTAACCATTTATGTATATAAATAATGAATTTTTTGTTCAGTTGCTATTCAGGTAAAATATAGTTTTAGTTAAAAAAATAGCAAGGAAATAATATTTCAAATGTATTTTTTGTATTTGCTCATATTCTGTTGCAAAACTTGGAATTTTTGTCTTGTCTTGATAGATATCTAAAAAATCTTATATCATAAAGAATTTTGTGGACAGGTAAATAAAATAGTTTTGTTTACAAATTCTTTTCTTAAAACAAGCTTAAAAATGTGTCAATCTGTAAAATTTAGTGGTTTATTTATATATATATATATATATATATATATATATAAAACAAGCTTAAAA
>CAIGQQ010003388.1:1595489-1606872 GCA_903798035.1 Danio albolineatus | reverse complement strand
AAGCTTAAAAAAGGCCACTTTGTAAAAAAATAAAATAAAATAAAATAAAATAAAAAAGCAAAAAAAAAATGTAAATTGGCAAATTTAAGTTCTGTAAAACTGTAAAATTAAACTTTAAAAAAAAACTTTAAAATATCAGCAAAATTTTAGTTATTTAAAAAAAGAAAATGGAAAAAAATGCCTATCTTCATCTTTCTTGAAAAGTGCAAAAAAATGGCCAATTTGTAAAATTAATTGTTTTCTTAAAATTAGCTAAAAATCTGTCCACGTGTGTTTTTCCATTTTCTTTAAGAAAAATTTTGTCTCTTTTAGCTTCATGCACTCATTGACCCTGACTCTAAATTTGGTAACTTTTACTATGTGTCCAAAGTCTGTGGATCAAAGCCACATGTCCAAACAAATGACCAAAATACCATTGAGTCCACTTTGAGAATCAAGCCGATGTAGACTTTGAAGCTACTGCAGTTCAGCGTCTGATAGAGATATATCCAGCTGCAGGCCCGCAGAACCACACACGTTTCAGGCTCACACACAATCTAGCGCACACAATCTAGGCAAACCATATATGGTAACTAACTAACTCCTTAGGAGCATTATCGCCACCTACTGTATTTCACAATTATGGCCCGTGCTGACTTCATTCACGTATTCACATACACAAAGAAAACATAAACCGTCTAATTGTAGGATTAAGTATAAATTAATTCAGGATCTTGATATTGTCGTACTTGGTTAAAATGTGTCACATTAAAATGAATTAAATAGTTAATTTAATATAGTTATAAACTGATTACTGATTTAAACTACTACTAAACTGTAGCAACTGTTAGTAATACACACACACACACGCACACACACACACACACACACACACACACACACACACACACACACACACACACACACATATATATATATATATAATAATTTTTATTATTATTAACAGTTAGTTTGTTTGTATTGATAAGTTTGTTGCAAATATAATTACCACAAATTACCAGTACTTTATGGTTTAAAAACAATATATTACTATAATATAGTATTTAATGTGGGAAATCATTAATAAAAAAGTTATTAGAAAATTAAGCAAATAAATACTATTCAATCGCTTGAGTAAAATATAGTGTTTTACATTTATTACATGTAAAAATATTTATTTTAACATATATGGATGAATTATTGCCTATACATATAAACTTGCTATTATCTCCTTCATTAAAAATGAATCCATTATATAAATTAAACATGTCCAATTTAGATCGTTTAGCAAGGCCAGCAAACGAGTATCTGCTATATTGACTCTGTCAGATAAATAATGACTGATCATCTATGATGACTGATCTTTTATACAGTCAATGTGACTGATATAAAACTGTTTAGTCTATTATATTGAATGGCGATCGGAAACAATGCTCCCCGTTCGCCCGTCTCGATCACAATATTTGTGAAACCGTAAACACCATTGTTTATTCTGTACAATATTTATTAACAATATATATAAATATATTGATGACGATGTCTGAGAAGACGTTAACATTAACATCCGTCGTAACCATATATGGTTTGCCTAGATTGTGTGCGCTAGATTGTGTGTGAGCCTGAAACGTGTGTGGTTCTGCGGGCCTGCAGCTGGATATTATTGGTCTGATAAGGTGCATTTTTGTAGCCAAGCCTTCCCACACACACACACACACACACACACACCCACAAGCTCAGAAAATTATCTGATCCAGACCGCAATTGGCCCTGAGCTTTGCAAGCCTCTGCAGTGAAGCGCTTTTTGTTGATGTGACCCGCTTTAATTAAACTCCATACAGTTGAGCTCTGTGTACGTCTACTTTTTCACTGAAGATTGCCTTCGAAAATTTTATTGAATAGCTTGTTGAGTTTCATTGAAGGCCCTGTCATTTGAGTGTAAACATCCACTGATAGCTTTTACTCCCCTCTGCCGGAGAAGCTGCGTTTTTTTTGTGGATACAGTGAGAGATAGAGAAGGACATTAGCATGTCATTAGCAGAGCAGCTTTGAGATGTCAAGCTCCTGCTGATAAACACAGGCCAATGTAGAGCACAGCTGGAACTCAGGCCATTAAACTGAGGGAAAAAGCAGTGTGGCGGCTGGCATGAGAGGAGATTCTGGGTCCTTTTTTTGTGCGTGGAGGGGCTGAAGAGCGATAATAGAGAGATCAATTAAGATGGTCTGCACCCCTGGGCCAAACTAGCCATTAACCAGCTATTAACCGGTTATGCTGTGTGTTGAGTGCTATACCTGGGATTTCTATGTGATATTGGCAATGATTCAACAGATTTTGGATGCTGATTGGTCAATTTAGGCTTGATGCAATTCTCAATATAACAGTTTATGACATCACTGCACAATGTCTGGGAATAAAAATTATTTTAAATATTAGTAATATTTTTTTTGTGTGTTGTTGTAGTCTCTTATGCACACCAAGCTGCATTTATATGATCAAATAAAGAGTAAAAATGTAATGTTTGAATAATATTACAGTTGAATGAAACCGGTTTGTTTTGTAAAAGACATTTCTTTTATTATAACTGAATTATGAGCTGATTGTTTTAACATATTTATTCTTTAAAATCACACTATCCTTCAGAAATCATTCTAATATGCTGATTAGCCGCGCAAGAAACATTTCCTATTATTTATTAACATTGTATTTACTATAAGGCCTGTCACAATAATCAATAAAACGACTTATCTTGCAATACTTGGAGATGACCTTGATATTTTTTGGCATTGGAATACATATTTACAAATTCACAAATAACATTGAAGCCAGTTACATTCTACTTCACTGTGACAAAGTTTATAATTGAACATTTACCTAATAGAACATTTAATAGTACATATAATAGGACATTTACCTTTCTAACATCAACTTATAGAATATAAATAACCATGATAAGTATTTAAAGTGTTTATGGCTATTTGCATTATTATTCTTAATATTTGTTGATACTGACATTCAACAGACATTTAACTGACTATAAAAAACTTTGCAAGTACATGTCAACTTATTCTAACCCTACCCCTAACCCCAACCTCACAGTCTACTAATAATCTAATGAGAATTAGTTGTAACTAATGTAACTTAAATTCAACAAATGGACCATCAAAATAAAGTGCGACCTATGTTCTTTAATCCAGTTTTTTTCTGGTAGTTCTGGTAACTATTGACTTAAACTGTAAAAGTAGGGTTCCACACAATTATTTGTGTTTTGTACTAATTCAAATTTAAGATTACAGATTTAAGATTAAGATAACATAGAAAATTTAAGTGGACTCAACATAAAACAATTAAGTTGTGCCATAAATTTCTTAAGAATTATGTTGTTTCAGCTCATTTAAAAAAAAGTACTTGTGCATGTTCATGTTTGGTGTGGGTTTCCTCTGCGTGCTCCGGCATGCAGTTTAGGTCAAATGGATGAACTAAAATTGACCATAGTGTATGAGTGCGTGTGTGAATGTGAGAGTGTATGGGTGTTTCCCAGTGCTGGTAGCAGCTGGAAGGGCATCTGCTGCATATAGCATGCCGGAATAGTTGGCAGTTCATTCGCTGTGGTGACCCATGATATATAAGGGACTAAGCCAAATAAAAACTAAGGAATGAACGTTGAAAAAGCAGCAAAAATCTATATTTTTTTGATTGTATTGAACCATCTAAGACAATAGTTTTAGCAAAACATCATTCATGTTCTACTGAAAAAAAGATACTAACATTTTTGCACGGTCGAGGGTGAAATAACTAACAGCAAATATTCATTTTTGAGTGAACTATTCCTTCAAAGAGTCAACTAACATTTTAATAAGTTATATTAGTTTGCTTCAGCTCTCATAGTAACCATACTTCAGTCCAATTAAAGGCACATGCACTAGTAAGATCTCCTGACTGAGTAAATATTTGACAGGAATTTTTTGAGCTGTGCTGTTCAGCCATGGAGAGCGAGCACTGATACTGACTGAAAAAAGAGAAAAATTCTTCTAATGGCTCTTCTCGGTCTCCACACACACACTCACACACACACACGCATACACACACACCACACCCAGGGACTGTCAGCCATCATCCAATGAATTTTGATCTGTCATATATGGGCCGATGGTTTTGTGTATATTTGATATTTCCATGACAGAATTGGAAACGGTATAGTGGGCCTTTCTGTCATTAATGCTCTGTTGATTGGAATCTACTTCATAGACATGGCTCTCTACTGCCACCATGAGCACTGCTGTTGGTGCTACAAGTATATTAAGTCCCAAGTATATTCAGACATTGGAAGGAATTTGAGAAATCACAAAGAAATGAGCAGTAACTGTGAATTAAATGATTAAAAAATCTAAATGATTTAATATCGTTTTAGTGTAGAGATTTTTGTAATCTTAGTGACAGATTTTTCTGGACAAAAATATGTATTGTAAAGGGTATTAGGGCAAAATTTATGTAATTTGTTGGATTTCACCATTTTATTTACAAATAAATGTAAAAGGAATTTACAACCATTGTTTTGTAGCTAGTCATGCAATACCTTTTTTAAGTTATTATAGTTATATTAAGTTATATATTTATAAGTTATTATTTCAAGTAAATTTAAAATAAAAAGCCCTTAAAAAGCTTTTAGCAATTACTCACTTTAGGATTCAAATTTGTTAGAATTTTTCATTCTAACAATTAATTTGTTAACTTTTGACAAGCTGCCTAATATTAACAAACCCGATCAATTTTCTCAGATTTGATGTTTGAATCAAATTCAATGTATGAAAGGGATTTTAATAAAACATATTAAATACAATTAACATGTCATATTTTCTTTTTTTTTTTTTTTACATTTAGCTGAAAATGGGCACCAAATAGTGGTTTGAACGACAGTGCCAAAGTATAAACATTTTAAATGACAATAAATTAGCATTTTGGGGCTGCAGTGTGTTTTTTAAAATGTTTTTGTTTAATATGTTTTTAATAAATTTTTCAAATCCTTTTTCTTTTAAATATGCCTGACAAGATTCTTCTGTATATAAACTATTGTTAGAACTAATATTTTTAGTGGGTGCCTGCTATAAACCATCTTAAAATGTATTTTTTCTTATTCTTTTTTATTTATTAATTTTAAAACTATATTCAATTAGGAAAAAAGATGTGTTGCACTGTTATCGTTTTGATGCTTGACCCAACATATTTTCTGTATTTAATTAGTTAATGCTTAACTGTCATAAGTAACTTTTTTAAAATAAAATTATAGTGCTCTTTAACTATTTTTTCCATTCATTAAATTAATTAATTTCTTCTCTCTTTCTCTCTAGTGGTCATTATGGCGTCTGGTTTACTGGTTTACCCATTCGGCCTCAACTCCAGCCTGGTGAAGTCTTTCTGCGGAGACTCCGACATCTACTACGCCGGGAACTGTCAGATAGGATGGGGCTACATGCTGGCTGTTGTGGGTGTCATGCTCACCCTATTCTTGCCATTTTTCGCCAAGTATGCCCCTAAGGAGCATCTGTCACCCACTCCATTGCCCACACTTTTATAGAGCACTAATCCCCCTACAATATTCAGCCAGCATAGCCATCATAACTATAATATGATCGGATTAAGGCAAAGTCTCAGCACCATTCGCCATAGCTGGTAATGATGTCGTTAAGTTGATGGGCAGAACTCGAGACCCTTCACCTCCTCTATTCTTACTTTTTTCCTCTTCACTGTCAACGTGCCAGGTGAAAAACTCATTTGAAAAGGATTAAGAGGATTTTGGTCTTTCTTTCCCTTGTTTTTGAGCAATTTTCGAGCTTTATCCGTTTAAATTTTTTGTCCTGACTGAACAGCTCAAAGGACTAACTATTGAAAATAACGTCAAATGGGGCAAATTAAGATTTAAGATATTTCGTTTGCAAGGATCAAAACCAAAAAGAGCAAATTAAATTAATTTGAGAAAGAGTTTCCAAAAACTTTTTTAATGGAGACTTCAAGGCATGCAGTAAATAAAAAAAAAACAAAACAAAACAAATGTAGTCCCTTTTAAATGGACGTTTTTTGGACTTCTACTCAAATGGATCCAAGTTTCATCATAAGAAGCTGAACTTAAACTCCATGAATCTGACAACTTGAGGACAGTTTTCACTTTATACAGTTTCTAGCACCTGATATAGTACTTATTCAAGGACCAACACTGTGGCTTAAGTAAACTGACCCTTTTTATCTCATTGGCAGGCTTCTGTCTGTATTTTCTTCACTTTGTTTCTTACAACCCTGTGAGAGGCATCAAGGAACTGTATTTGTAACACGGACAAGGCCGTGGCTTCAGACTGCCGTGGATGGATCGCAAGCATTTACCTTTCTTCAAAAAAAAAAAGAAAATATTGTGAAATCCTACAAGTAAAACTTTGTGTTTTCCCAAAGTGAGTGAAAAAGAAATGCTCTTTACTCTTTCTTTACAGTAACACCTTATTCAGGAGTATTATTCAGGCTATTCTGACTTAAAGTTGGGCTTAGTTACACACACACACTATCCCAGCAGACATACAATGTCATAAGACTTTAATATTAGTTTAGATTTAGGTCATGATGTCAGGTGAGCAAAATTCAATGTCTAGCCAGCATCTAAAAACAACGTTATTTTGACGTCCAATAGCAGGGGTCACCAAACTTGTTTCTGGAGGGCCGTGTCCTGCAGATTTTAGCTCCAACCCTAATTAAACTCACCTGAACAAGCTCATCAAGGTCTTATTAGGTATACTTGAAACATACAGGCAGGTGTGTTGTTGAGGCAAGTTGGAGCTAAACCCTGCAGGGACGCCGGCCCTCCAGGACAGAGATTTGTGACCCCTGTCCAATAGCGATGTAAAATGACGTTGATTTAGGTTGTGTTGGAAAGTGACCAAAATCCAATGCCGAACCAACATCTTGAGAGTTTAACTCCAACTTGCTTCAATACACCTGCCAGGAAGTTGCTAGTATATCTAGTAAGTGCTTGATTAGTTGGTTTATGTGTGTTTGATTAGGGTTGTAGCTAAACTCTCCAGGACACCGGCCCTCCAGGACAAAGTTTGGACACCCCTGTTTTAGACCAACATCATATTGCTGTCAAATACTGGCATATATTCATCAAGTATGGCAACCAAAATCCAACATCTGATAGACAACATAGTGGTAATGTCCACACAATGTCAAGCTGTAACATCATTATATGTTGACATTTGGTTGATTTTAGGTTAGACGTTGACGTCGGCCTGACGTTGGGTTCTGACATCAACACGATTTTCATTTCCAAACAAAATGCAACAACCTACGATGTTGAGGTACATTGTGTATCTGATGTCATGTTGACATCCTGTGCCTGCTGGGATGTTTTGGAAAATACCAACTTCTAACCGACTTGTGCCTTCTGACCATTGCTAAGACTTAAGTACCTTTCATCAGGTAATCTACTTGTGAAATATTTTGGAAATGCTTTCTTGTGCTATTATTTCAGTGTGTCTTCATCTTTCATGGTGATTCCTTTTCGCAGGAAGTCTTTAATGATGGAGTTTGTTTTGTTTTTGAAGGAGTTAGAACGAACGAAACAATAAAAGCTAAATTAGCAAGTCAGTGAACAACTAATTTATTCCTGATTTGTGATGACAGATTTATGAATTACTTAGGGAGATTTCGCTGTAACGATCAAATCAAGCTAATGTGCTAATGCATTTAATCTTGGCACTGCAATACGGTGAAGCTAAAGCTTCTACTTGGATCATTCCATATTGCACTTGGCTCACTTTTGCTGTTGTGTTGATTCATTTGTGTTATATATTCAGACCTGCTAAAAATATTGGCACTCAACTGCCCTCAGTATATTTACCTTCAGCTTCTATAATCATATCCATGAGCGTACAGCAAAAAGATGAAGAAGAGAAAACACAAAACCCTATGACATGTGTACATTTAAAAGTTAGGGGTAAGCTGTAGCTCACAGGACAGAGCACAACTTTAAAACTGGCATCAAATGTCAATCGTGGCAGGCCCTTTAAATGACCTCCCCTGACTGCCTTGATGCAAAGGCAACTTGCATTCTTGAGTTGAGTTTATGATCATGTTTGTGAAGTCCGACCACTGGTAGATCTTAGATCTTGTAGATTAGTGCCGTGGGTTCCCCACTGTGATGTTTTGGTTGTAAATAATGCTGTAACATGGCATCCTGATGGTTTTGAAAAGATATATTTTGACATGTTACTTCAT
Organism: Danio albolineatus; assembly: GCA_903798035.1. Classification (NCBI taxonomy): domain Eukaryota; kingdom Metazoa; phylum Chordata; class Actinopteri; order Cypriniformes; family Danionidae; genus Danio; species Danio albolineatus. Next base: position 1,598,639 of record CAIGQQ010003388.1, on the reverse strand, counting down.
CATTGTGTTTGTTTAACCTTTGAAATCCTTAATGAATTGCTGTTATGTGTTTCTTCTTTGTAATAAATAATTTCATAAACATAAAAAAATGACATCTTTTGAATTAAGAAACTAATAAAGTTTTTTTCCAAGTTGGAAATTGAACACAGATTTGTTTTAATGAACTTATTAATAATAAACATGCATATAAATTAGAAATTAAAATTGACATTTATATATTAAAAAAAGTGCTAGGCATCACATCTAAAATAAAAGTTTGTTTTGACCTATTATATGTGTGTGTGTGCAATGTTTATTTATTATGTATAAATAAATACAAACATGCAAACATATATTTGACAAAATATTTATTTATATATAGATATAATATGTACTATAATCTATATATATATATATGATACAAATTATATATCAATGTAAAATCTATGTACACATAAATCTATGTGGCAAAATTGGTAAGTATAGCTTTGTTTCTATCTAAGTGTGTGTGTCATATACATAATAAATATATAACACACACACACACACAGATATATATAAAATGTCAAAACAATCTTTTATTTTGGATGTGATTAATTGCAATTAACCTTTGCCAAGCACAAAAACAACAAACATTTGTATAAATATATTATGAGAACAACAATACAACTCAAATGCAATGTCTGCATGTACACAGCAACTAAAATATATTTAATGCATCTAAATGACACATTTTATTTGCATCTATATATTGTGAATGCATCTACACGGTAACCGGCATTCATTCACTGTTGGTTAATCTCTAAACTAATTTACAACTAAATCAAAACCAAACCCCACTTCCATAAAAGTGCTGTGCTAATTTCATGTTTCTTCTGTTACTTACTCGATGCACGTCAGATTTCGCTGAGAGTCAGAAGCACATTCCTCAACTCTGCGTCTGACGCTCTCACAGCCTCCTGGGCGTTTTTTTGCTCTGACAGTGAAGCAGCTCGCACGGACACACACTTCATTACGTCTTTATCCCTGTCGTAGTTTCCAACGCAGCGATGCATCTGACCTCTGATCAGTCTGGGCAGTGTCTGGTCCTGAGGAATAAGAATAATACAAAACCAACACGATTATTTCTCTAAATAATCTTTAATGAAATTAGTAAAATACTATGAATGTAAAGTATGTTAACCTGTATGTTATGTTGGGGATGTTTTTATCCACTCTGGGGTGATTTTGAGTCTTTATTTGACTAGGTTTCGCTGTTTCAGCTAATGGACTGATTTTTAGTGACAAATCTTATTTTGGGGACGTGCTTGGATGTCTTTTTTGCCCCATTGACTTCCATTATAATGACAATTTTTACTGTTGACCATACATATTCACTTCTGTTTATATGTCTCGGCTAAGTTACACTTTTACATTCGTTCAAAAGAGCTCTTTTATATGAAGCGAAGCTACATTTTACTTGTTAGTAATTTTTTATGTAAGTTACCTTGATTAAATCAAAACAAATGAATTAAAACCTGCATTTATTTCACTATAAATTTTCTATTCTCAGTGTCACACGATTCTTCAGAAATCATACTAATACACCGATTTGATCTTTGAGTATTATTATTATCCATGTAAAAACTGTTTAAAAAGTTGCTTCATATTTGTATTGAAACATTTATGCATGTTTTGATGAACAGGTATTGATATAATAAGCGAGTAAGTTTTTTAAAAAATTATAATATATATTTGAACATTATACAATTCTTCACTGTTCAGTTTCGTCACTTTTATTTCATGCTTGATGAATAATAAAACGATATTTTTTTTTGTTAAAAGCAAAAATAACCCCAAATTTTGGAATAGTAATGTTTTTTTTAATAATATAACATGCAGAAGGTGGCACGGTGGCTCAGTGGTTAGCACTGTCGCCTCATAGCAAGAAGGCCACTGGTTCGAGTCCTGTCTGGGCCAGTTTGCAATACTGTGTGGAGTTTGCATGTTCTCCCCGTGTTGGTGTGGGTTTCCTCCGGGTGCTCCGGTTTCCCCCACAGGAAAAAGACATGCGCTATAGGTGAATTGGATGAACTAAATTGGCCTTTGAGTATGAGTGCTTGTGTGAATGACAGTGTATGGGTGTTTACCAGGACTAGGATGCAGCTGGAAGAGCATCCGCTGCGTAAAACATATGCTGAAATAGTTGGTGATTCATTCCGCTTAGGCAACCCCTGATAAATAAGAGACTAAGCTGAAGAAAAATTAATGACTGAATGAGGCACCATGGTGGCGTAGTGAGTAGCACATTTGCCTCACAGCAAAAAGGTTGCTGGTTCGAGCCCCGGCTGGGTCAGTTAGCATTTCTGTGTGGAGTTTGCATGTTCTCCCTGTGGTTGCGTGGGTTTCCATTGGGTTCTCCGGTTTCCTCCACAAGTCCAAAGACATGTGTTTGGTGAATTGGGTAGGCTAAATTGTCCGTAGTGTATGAATGTGAATGAGTATGTATGGATGTTTCCCAGAGATGGGTTGCAGCTGGAAGGGCATCCGTTGCGTAAAACATATGCTGGATAAGTTGGCGGTTCATTCCGCTGTGGCAAGCCCAGATTAGTAAGGTACTAAGCCGAAAAAAAAATTAATGAATGAATAAAATGCAGAAAAGTAGATCCACCAGTAGGAGGACAAACATTCCCAGACTCACGTTTTCATAGTAAAGACACTGGACCACATGTTTATCGTCCCTCATGAGGAATTTCTTTGAGCTGTATTCTCCAACTGTAACTGCAGAGTCCAGTGTGGCTGTAAAGAGAGTCAGGACTTTTTAGCTACAGATTCAGATCAATAGGGACCACATGTGTGTGATCGTGTCCTCACCAAAGATCTCGAATAGCATAGGTACCCGGTTCTTGTACTGGCTCCAGTGCTTCATGCCTTCGATTACAGCAGTAATAACACGCATCGATGTCTCACGACTGGGCTTCTGCACAGCACACGAGAAAATAAATCAGAAATGTTGGCAACATTTTATTCTGACATAAAAAACATTTCTGAAAAACAAGCAGCACACACACACATACATATCATATGATAGAAAACATGCAAAAAACTGAGAAATTTTAACAATGTCTTTCACATGGAACACAAAATATATATATATATATATATATATATATATATATATATATATATATA
>CAIGQQ010003388.1:1565065-1577129 GCA_903798035.1 Danio albolineatus | reverse complement strand
GATAGATAGATAGATAGATAGATAGATAGATAGATAGATAGATAGATGACAGACGTATTTAAATTCACAAATATATATTTTGGAGCGACACTGTGGTTCAGTCAGTGTTTAGCACTGTTGCCTCACATCAAGAAGTACGCTGGTCTCGGCTAGGTCAGTTGGCGTTTCTGTGTGAAGTTTCCCGTGTGGAGTTTGCATGTTCTCCCCATGGTGGGTTTCCTCCGGGTGCTCCCGTTTCCCCCACAGTCCAAAGACATGCGCTATAGGTGAACTGAATAAACAAAATTGGCCATAGTGTATGCCAATTTCCCAGTACAGGGTTGCGGCTGGAAGGGCATCTGCTGCCTAAAACATATGCTGGAATAGTTGGCAGTTCATTCCGCTGAGGCATCCCCTGATAAATAAGGGACTAAGCTGAGGGGAAATGGATGAATAAAATATATATTTTAAGGAAACTTTACTTTGGCTCTCTTTCAAACTAAACTTTTTTCTCTGTATTTAAAATGTTATTTATTTTTATATGGATAGTGCATGAGTGCATTCAGTATTCCTTGCAATCTAGTGAATGTAGGACGAGCACCTGTTCTGTTTCTGAAAGCTAAATTAAGTAGTTCATTCTAATCTTTTGAAGTATATTTTTAAATATATCCATAATATTTGAACTTCTGATTTTATGCAGTTGTTTCTATTTTTCTTACAACAACATTAATATATACATGTATATATATATATATATATACATGCAATAATTTATAATAAATAATTATTTATTATTATTTATTATATTATGTATGTTTTTAAATATTTATATATACATAGAAACAACTGGGACTATAGTGAGCACACTTTAAAATACGTCATTAGGGCATACTTGCTTTGTTAGAAATGTATGAACCTGTTTGTGTTTGATTCTTCTGTTTGACTCTTCTGTTCAACAAAAAAGAAAATTAGTTTTAGCCATTGACTTTCATACAATATTAACTATATAACGTTACTATATACTTATAATATATATATGGATGTGGCTACAAGTACCAACATTCATAAAAAATACAGATATTCTTTTTGGAGCAGCAGAAAAAAGGAAACTCATACAACTTGAAAGCTTGAGGTTAAGCCAATTCTTTAGGTGAACTATCCCCGCGTCCGCTTCATCAACAGTCGTGCGCATGCGTGTTCAGCTTATGTATTTCCTGGGCGGAACCACATGGCGGCCTCCATATGAAAACAGAGCTGAGCTGCACGAGTATACGTTTATCAAGGAAGCGTTAGCGAGAAACACTAGATATCATGCGATTGTCGCTTGGTAGGAGCACCTGATAATTGTGCTGTCAATTGTCCTAGATTACATAGATAGATATGATTCTCCGTAGCAAAGGCGGCAGGCCGGTTGGAGAGATGATGGAGGCTGACCCACGCGCGGAGCTGATCTTCGAGACTCCGCCGCCAGATGTTGTCACCTCCATCAACGCCTGCTTTGAGGAAATCGACAGCACCCTGAAGAAAAAAAGAGATGCTTCTGTGCACAATCCACCTTCAGACAGGTAATTTGAAAAAATCATTTTTGTAGCTTCTCTTAGTATTTGTAAGAGTTTACAGGGTTTGCACGTGTCATAGTAATTCAGGAATATTAACTTATGTCATTTGAATTGAGGTAAAGTTGGTTTTATATTCACAATTTCACTCATTTTGACCTTCTCCTTAATAATTTCATTAATGTATTCTATGCAAATTCTAAATAGTGAAATCACATTAGCAGCCAACGACTACCCAAGTCTGTTTACAGTCAGTATAAATAGTGCTAATGTTGTTTTGAAGTCATGTTCACATGTGGTTTCCGTCCGAATATTCAAAGGACCATGCAAAATAATATAGGAAACGTGTAATAGCATGTAAACGTGTAGTGATATATTGAACTTTGCTTGAAATAGTCAAACCATAGGACAGTTTTGAGATTTGACTCAAAAATTGTAATAACTAGGCATGATAACCTTGGATAAAAATATCACGGTTTCACAGTATGACGGTATTGTAATTATTGCTTTAAAATATATTATTTTTAAATGTCTGGCTAAAAAACAAAACCTTTTTCCGCTTTAAACACAATATGTTTTATTTTGACAAACATTTCAAATATTTTGGGGCAGTAAACATGTCAGGCTAAATAATTGAAGTGAATCATTGACTTCTGTGGTCTTCATTTGTTTCAAAAACACAGATTTCTTTACGATTTACACCTAAAAAAAAATAAAATAAAAAAAAGTAAATAAAAAAAATCTTACTCATACCTTAGAAATGGTATAGCATAAATTTTTGCGGTATGAAAACCTTGACTTTTTTTTCTTTGGACTACTGCGGTATACCTTGAAAACAGTTATCGTCCGATGCCTAGTAATAACATCAGTTTTTTTATATAACAAGAGGCCCATTGAAGAGAAATAAATGTTCAACCATTTACTGCATATTAAATTATGAAAAAAGTAACTAAATCCGATTTCATCATGTGTCACAGTGAAAATGCAATATATGGAGTTGAGGCTGAAATTATTCATACCTGACTCAAAGGTACTTTTATTCAACCAGTAAGTTTGTGTTTGACTGGAAATGATTGTACAAGAGGCATCGTTGTGGAAAAAAAAATTCTCAGCTTTTATTTACATTTGAACAAAAAATTTAAAGGGCGGTGAAATGCCCATATTAATGATTTTTGTCATGACTGAATATGTAGTAGTTTCTGGATATTTTGAAAGAAAAATCCTGCGTATTATTCATTAGTACATCCATCTGTAATCACCGTTGTTTTTCTATAACTGCACTTATATCTGTATTCTGTACTTGCTGCTATTGCACTTATGGTTAGACCTAAACTGCATTTCGTTGCCTTGTACTTGTACATGTGTAATGACAATAAAGTTGAATCTAATCTAATCTTTATACAGTCCATCCAGTATTTTGTAAGTCCAATAGTTCTTGAGATCTAAAAAGGGGGAAAAGCCTAAAAGCTTTTATTTTTACAGCAAAACACAAAAATAGAAGCTAGGGCTGCATGATATTGAAAAAATCTGACATTGCTATATTTGTTTTCTGTGATTAAATACTGTGATATGCATAAAGTATCACTAGATAGTTTGAATAGCACCATTTGACAGTTTTCTGTGGAGTCTGACAGTATTCAGGTACAGAAATTGAATAATCACAATGCAAAAATGCTTTTCTTGCTTTACTTGTTTCATTTCTAGTCCTAATATCTAAAAAAGCTTAGATCAAGTAAAAATATTGTTTTGTTTTCAACTTTTAGAAGAAATAAGACAAAATGTAAGAGTTTCTTTAAAACAAGCACAATTATCTGCCAGTGGAGTAAAATAATCTTGTTTTTGCTTTGAAATGTAGATTTTTGTACTAGAAACAAAACTAAAATTCTATGTACGTAAAGTTTTTTTTTTCATAAATTATATAAATTCTGTATAAATACATTAATTAAATACAATTCTGTAGCTCCTAGTCAATTATAATCCAGACTCAACATTGCATATCTTGCAATGTGACTATTGCAGATGCAAACATTGCGATATCGATGCTGAAACAATATATAGTGCAGCCCTAATAGAAGCAAATAATGCCATGAGCTTTGAGATCTTGTCACAAAAAAATCCTTGCAAATCCTGTTTAATGAGCATCAAAAACAGAACACAAATTGTCCAAAAAAGTATCCATTTTATTTGACACTTTAAGATTCTGTACTCATTCTTCTATGGCTCTGTCATAATGTGCCTTAAATTTAGTTGGTGGTTTGTTTCAGGACACTTCGAGATGTAATTTAAGCGCTGAATTAAAAAAAAAAAAAACTTTATATATGTTGTTCGTAAATCTTAGTATTATGTTTGTCAGTGGTTAGTACTGCCGCCTCACAGCAAGAAGGTTTCTGGTTTGAGTCCCGGCTGGGCCAGTTGGCATTTGTGTGGAGTTTGAATGTTCTCCCTGTGTTCACGTGGGTTTCCTCCTGGTGCTCTGTTTTCCCCCACAATCCAAAGACATGCGCTATAGTGTATTGGGTAAAACAAAAATTAACCATAGTTTATGAGTGCGTGTGTGAACATGAGTGTATGGGTGTTTCACAGTACTGGGTTGACACAGTAATTAAATACAATTCTGTAGCTTCTAGTCAATTATAATACAGGTAATGAAATTATAATGGAAGGGGATCTGCTGTGTAAAACACATAGTGTAGAATAGTTGGTGGTTCATTCCATTGTAGCGACCCCTGGACTAAGCCAAAGGAAAATGAATGAATATTATGTTTGTAATATACGAAAATGTTCTCAAGTACTGTATCTTTTCTTCTGTACAGTGACTCTGAAAGCCTGTTTATAACACAGTCTGTGACGAAAGCAGTTCCCACTAAAAGACGGCTCCGATCATCTAAGAAACCAGCTTCCATCTCTGATGATTCCGGTTATGTGAGAGAAAGGAGACTCTCGGAGAACCAACAGACTGCATGTGAGGAGGAAAGCAGAAGTCAACCTTCTTCACGCCGCAAAAAATATATATGCGAAGTCTACACCTCCGCTCAAAAAGCTACTTTTCCCTTTTTGATGAAATCGCTCAAAAAAGAGCATCTGCCCATGACGAAGCACCAGATTCTGGAGGTTGTGTTTATTCGTGTGCCATTTATGTGCATATGCATGCCATTTTATAGTGTTTAATTATATTATCTATAATATAATGTTTTATTACTGTTTAATACATAATAAAATGATGGTTGTTAAATTATTCACTTGTATTATGTGACATTTTTGTTTTGTTTGTTTTTTTGTAGAACTCAGAAGTTGGAGGGTTCTTCAAATGTATTAAGAAATTAAAGACGGGTTATGTGAAAACGGAAATGGAGATCAATCCATACTTGTATGAATCTCAGTAAGTTCTAATATAAAACAAGCCAAACACACATAATTGTACATTTGAATTTGACAATTTTTAATTGAAATACTTTGTTTTAGGATAAGTGATCTGTCAGAGGAAGAGGACCAAAATAGTGAGCATGAAGTCATATCAGTGGTATGTATTTTCTGTGGAGTTGTTTAATAATGCAAATAGGGCTGCACTATTCTGGCTAAAATGAGAATAACAATATATATATATATATTTTTCCTTAAAATCCAGATCTCGATTTTTCTCATGATTCTGCATATGTAAAATAAAGGTCAATATGAGTAGGCTATTATTATTGTTATTATTATTGTTATTGTAATGTTCAGAAACTGAATGCCAAACACTAATACTGAAACATAACAAAATAACATGCACAACAACTTCTGTAATTTAAAGTTTTATTTAATATAATATATTTTCTTCGCCAAGTAATTTGTCACTGCATCAATACAGGCTTTCCAACGGACGCTGTCCCATTTATACCTTTTTGTTGCACAATTTGCAAACTGGGGCGCCACGGTGGCGTAGTGAGTAGCACGTTCGCCTCACAGCAAGAAGGTCGCTGGTTCGAGCCCCGGCTCGGTCAGTTGACATTTCTGTGTGGAGTTTGCATGTTCTCCCCGTGGTTGCGTGGGTTTCCTCCGGGTGCTCCGGTTTCCTCCACAAGTCCAAAGACGTGGTATAGGTGAATTGGGTAAGCTAAACTGTCCGTAGTGCATTAGTGTGAATGAGTGTGTATGGATGTTTCCCAGAGGCTGGAAGGGCATCCGCTGCGCAAAATATATGCTGGATAAGTTAGCGGTTTATTCCGCTGTGGCGACCCCAGATTAATAAAGGGACTAAGCCGAAAAGAAAATGAATGAATGAATTTGCAAACTGCCTCGTCTCTATTTACCTATTCTATTTGGTCGAAGCTTAAAATACTGCCAAAGTTCAGAAGTTGTGTCCTATTTCAAGACCAGGTTACTTGGTGCGCAACTCGCCATCTTTCCCCACCTCTTTCTTTCTCTTCCACGCTGTCCCGTGATGATAACCATGCATACGCATGGCATTAAATAAATTATATGCAATATTCAATCCTTGTTTCCTATATGAGTGCATTGTTTTTTATGACGGTATAACGGCATTGAAACTGATACCGTCGCTATTTTTAGATACCACGGTATACCATATTACTGCCCAAACCTACGTGATGCGCTTTGATTTACGTTGACTAGTCACACTACGCAGATCACGGTGTTTGACCTGAATTACATGACAGCTTTACACACGAAGGTGGTTCACTGAATGAAACTGCCCTCGGATTATTCAGTTCTCAGTGAGGTTTATCGTTATCAAAGCAGAAGACCTGATTGATGGTTTGCGCCCTCATTGTTCATCAGTGTGCACAAGAAGCAGCATTAACTGCTTCATTCCGGATGTCATCCAGGTGTAATGATATTGTGTAGTCCTATAATGTGCACGTGCACTTTTTCCACACTCACATTTGCATGGCTCGAGCACATGCACTCTATGTACGATATAAACAAAGCCAGGACGCACTTATTTATTATTCTCTGCAAGTCATCTGTCCTGATGTCTTCGTTTATTCAGTGCTACAGCCTAGCACCTGAAATGTAATATCTGAAATTGTCATGAAATTGTTTAAATGATAATACAAATTCTAAAATATATATTTTATAATTAATTGAACCAATTAAAAACAGGGACTACGCTGAAGGAAAGTAAAAGTGAAACTCTTTTTAGCAATGCATGATATATTTTTCAGGGTTGAATGTTAAAGCATATTAGGCTGCTCAATTTAACTGGACCTAAGATTTTTACAGTTCGAATTGTTGACTGACTATTATTTATCGAGTGGAATGGGATATATGCACACAGACTTTTAATTTTCAGCCAGGGAGCCCAACCACTTCCGGTGTCTTTCCATTACAAAATTGTCACGTTCAAGATCTGATTTCATTAAAAATCAAAGATGCTTTAAAGCAAGCAGTGATCAAATGCCAAATTCCTCCATCAGAGATGAGACCTTTTATCAACGTTTACATTTTAAGCAAGTGGCAAGAAGAGTGGAATACATTTGAAAATAATAAATTATATGAAATCCAACCTGAAATCTCATACAGAATTTTAAGACATTTTAAGACGAGATTTGATCAAGTGGTTTTTACTAGATGTCGTATTGGACACTCAAGACTAACACATGGTTATTTGCTCCAAGGTGAAAACCCTACGCAGTGTTTGTACTGCACAATTCCACTATCTATAAAACACATTTTACTGGACTGCCCTGCTTTTAATGACTCCAGAAGACTTTGTTATGAAATGAACTCTCTTAAGGACATTTTAACACAGTGACACCAGAAAAGATTTTAGAATTTTTATCATGTATTAACACAAAAAATCTTATTTAATTTATGTATTCATTTAGATGTTGATTTTTAATTGTATATCTATTATTGAAATGTTTATGCCATGAAAATAGCCTTGGTTGCTGACATGGCATTAAATGAAATAAAATGATGAAATGTCATTAAAAATCAGTGATCTTCACTGTCTGTTATATATACACCATATAAAGATATGAGTCTCAGATCGAACAAGAAGCACTCCATTAAATTCTGTTTCCCCCTATTTTACCCCACTCTTCCTTCTTTTTAGTCCTCGGCTGATCAAATGCCTGCAAACAGATGCCAGTTAGATCGCGCTATGCAAATACCCTATAGCAGATGCTAGCCAATCACGTTTACACAACGCTGGAACAGTAATGTGATTGGCTGTTGTCCTCTGCGAAGTGTAGATGCTGACATGTTTTGTGAATAAACTGAAAGAGATGTGGCAGACTTTATAGCATGTGTAAACATAATCTCAGGTCAACCCTGTGAAGATGTACAGAGAGGAGACGTCTGATAACCACGATGAGCCAGTAATCGTGAAAAATGCCCGACTTGAGCCAGATTTTGAACAGATTTCTTGCGTGCAGTATCATAATGGTAAAATATGTGTCTGAGCAGGACTCTGACAGTGTAATAAGGCTTATTGTTATATCCTTGGTCATTCGTGCGTTATGTTGTTATGAAATAACTTCACATGAATCTGTGTGCTGACGACGTATGCATTACTTCTGCACTAAAATATCTGTTATTGCTGCATTATTAATAGTACGTGCAGTGAATAACGTGCTGATTGTGTGTATTTAGCAGATATACTAGCCTGTGCTAACAGCATTATTAATGAAATGAAAGTGTTGACAATGCATTTGTTTGGCACTAAGATTTTATTTGCAACGTGTTATGAGCTGTCAAACAAAGTGTGTATATATTTCCTGCAAATAAATAGCAAATTGTGGCATGCTGCAAAACATTTGCGTCTTATTATTATTATTATTATTATTTTATTATTGACATCACCAGCGACAAGTCAAAGTTAAAAATCTAAAGTTGTTCAACCCTTACCTCACGGTTGACTATTTGGAAAATTTAGTAGTGAGGAAACTTTATGAATTCACTTATTGCACAAGTTGCAACCTATTACAGTACTACACTTGAATTCACTGAGAGTGTCCCATTGTTTTAATGGTTGTATAAAAGCAGTCTGCATGCCTAGATGCTTGATTTCATACACCTGAATTTAATTATTTAGAGCGGTCTCCCAAAATGTAGGAAATCTAGTGTTGTTTTTTCTACATAATAAAAGTTTCATAAAGCAATAATCATGGTTTCATAAAATATATTTCATACATTTTTATAACAATACAGTAATCGGTTGTTTTCTTTTGGCTTTATTTCAGGATAAAAACATGTTTGTTCCAGGTTACATTAAAAAAGTCACCTTCCTATGGCTCCCAGAATCTATCAAGGCGAGAAGGACTTTGGAAAACCAGTTATCAAATGGCATTGAAAAGCAACACAGAATGAAAGAAATAGCCGAAATCGTCAAAACAAAAACCAAACCAAAAAATCAGGCAGGGGAAACATCAGCCAAGGCCTCATCAAAATCATCCCATGTGTCTAAGAAGCAGGTAAAACAAGAAGCGCATGATGTTTTAGCTTCATGTTCAGAGGATAATCTTTCAGATTCATCCCATTATGGAAAGCCGCGTGCTAAGGAGATTGTCAAGTGTGCTGAAAACTTACCTGAACATCACATACTGGTTATTGAGGAGACACAGAGACACAGCGTAGAAGCATCAGCTTATTTGGAGCATGAGGATGACCTTAACTGTAGAAGTCAGCCTGATGTTGACCAGCCCAATGAAAGAAATTTCATCCGTCCGACCCAAGGGGGAGATATTGCTACAGAAAGTGGAATTCAACAGACTGACAGTGACATCGGCTCAGTGGATTTATTCAGCCCATTGAACAGCCCAACACGAGACGATCAAATTCCTAACACCACATCTATTTCAGCAGACGTGGAGGAAAGCCGTCAAGACAGTGATGTGACACAGATAGAGAGTGAAGGACAAAACATGTCAACATTTACACGAGAAACCCAAAAATGTTTCGCAAATGAGGAATATGACAGCGACGAAACAAACATAGACACCGAATCTTTGTCCAGGTTTGAGCTAAGAACACCAAACAAACAGCTTACCAGTACTAAACACTCTGACATCCCAAAGTTGAGAGTACAAAGTCCAAAACCATCCACAAGTCAAGCGAAGACAGTGAATGTGAAACAATCTCCTAAACATTTACCACTCTCTAATGTACCATTAAGTAAAGTTTACTCAAGTTCATGTGAAAGCGCCATCGTAGGTCAACAAAAACCAACGGTAGAGACGGAAACCGATAGTCCTATGTTTAAAAACACTGGACCGAGTTTTCTTAAGAGAAAAAGAAAGCGAACGAAAGGAATAGATGGTGCTGCTGATTACAAACAACATGATACCAATGTAGATGCTGGTCAGATAGTGAGTTGTGAACATCCACGTGATGACATCACAGGACTTAAAACAACACACATAGAGAACATTGAATCATGTGGAGTAGAAAATGAAATGGCAATTGGGCAACAAAATGAAACGATGGGCTTACAGTCTAAGGAGCTCTTGGAGGAAAGGGTTTCATCTACGGTCTACAGTGTTAGCACCAAGGTTAAGCGCAAAAAGATGATAAAGTTAAAAGAACGTGAGGATGCAATGCCTGCTGTAGAGAGTCAGTCGACTGAGACGGTTCTGTTCAGTGAATCACAAGTTACTGAGCTGGTGTCCAAAAAGCCAAAAAAGAAGAAAAGGGACAAAGAAAGAATAACAACATCATATCCAGAGGAAAATAATGTTACAGACCTCCAATCTGACGCAGCAGAGTTAAGAGTAAAAGAAGTGAATCAATCAAGTGATGCTCTTACCACTGATCAGCCGACTTATGTACAGACCTCAGAGGAAATTACTGGTTCAACTAAATTAAAGAAGAAGAAGGAAAAACGCCATGAGACAGATGAGCCTCTTTATAAATGTGTTGGTCCAGATGTTACTTCAGCATCTCAGTTTGACATTGGGCTCGGATTTATTGAACAACAGGAAGTTTTGGTCACTGAAGAAGGGGAGAAAGATGAACATAAAGCATTAGAGGTTGTCAAACGCACAAAGAAAAGCCAGGATGCAAGTTTTCAAGTTAATCATGACCTTGGATTGGATAAACAAAGGTCAGAGAGTGGACCAGCTAATTTGGATTCAGATGGCTTGGAAAGATTAAAGGTCAAACAGACGAAGAAGAAGAAGAAAAAGCACAAACTAAAAGAGAAAACTGACACCGAGCTTGTTTCAGATATTGATAGTAATGTGCAGTTGTTTCAGTATGATGAGCTACAAACTACAGATTCTATGCGTTCGGACAGCACTCATACCAATAAACGGAAAAAGGAGAAATTGAAATGTCAAAATGGCACTGATGAGGGTTCAGTTTTGAAACAACCGGACACTGTCCCCAATAAATTACAAATGATGAATTTGCCAACAACCAACAAAGACACGGAAAGAACAGGAATCAGGTCATCTGATGAACTTTTGGAGCACATGGATGAAAGACCTCCAGTAATGAGAAAGACTAAGACAATTCAGACCGATCAGATTGAGCATTTACAGACATCAGAAGATATGACAAGATGTTCATCACCCAGTGAAAGCAGATTAAGCTCAGAGAAGCAACGGGAGGAAACATCTGTTGATCCAAATCTGGATGCTAGTTCTGGGTCTCAGTTTAATGGGTCGAATGAGACCACAAATGAAGAGCAGACAACCATGCCAAACAGCATTGATATCAATTCATCGGACAGCATGCATACCAGTAAACGGAAAAAGAAGAAAAAGCAGAAATTAAAAGAGCGGGAGGATGTAGAGTCTTGTGGCAACAACGTTCATTCTGTTGAGCCGTTCAGTGAGTTACAAATAACAGAGTCGACAACAAAAACAAAAAAGAAGAAAGATAAAAAGAGGAGAAATGTAGAGGAGAATTGTGTAAAAGGAGTCCCGTCAAATGAAGCTTTTGAAGCTCCTCAGACTGATCAGCTTGAGCATATACAGACCTCTGAGGAACTTACACAATGTCAATCACCTGATGTAGCTACGTTAAAGTCAGTGAAGAAGAAGAAAAAGACAAAAAAGAACGAGACTAATGATCCTCCGTATGAATCCATTGATCTGGATTTGAGTTCAGCAAAAGAAGACCGGACAACTACACAAAACCACACTGAAGAAACACAGGGTGATGACCGTGCTGCAGAACGTTTGGAGATAAATCCAGCAAGAGAGAATGCAGGTTCTCTATATCGAGTTAATAACATCGTTGGATTGCAGTCAGGAAATTCCACGGACATCAGTTCTTCTGTGCTTTTGGACAGCACAGAGACCGATAAACACAAAAAGAAGAAAAGAAAGAAATCAAAAGAGCAGGAGAACGTAGAGGCTGATGTGGACAATGTTCATTCTGTTAAGCAGGATCAGTTCAGTGGGTTACAAATGATAGAGATGACAACAAAAAAGAAAAAGAAACATAAAAGATGTGCTGAGGAGAGTGGTTTAAAAGTTCCATCAGATGAACCTTTTAAAGCTCCTCCGACCAGTCAACTTGAGCATATACAGACTTCTGAGGAAATTACTCGATGTCAATCACCTAATGTAGCTGCATTAAAG
>CAIGQQ010003388.1:1539709-1565055 GCA_903798035.1 Danio albolineatus | reverse complement strand
CTGAGGAAATTACTCGATGTCAATCACCTAATGTAGCTGCATTAAAGCCAGTGAAGAAGAAAAAGGATGAGACTGAGGAACCTCAGTATCTGGATGCGAGTTCTGTGTCTCAGTTTAATAATTTCACTCAATTGAAAAAGCGAGCAAAAGAAGACCAGACAACTACTGATATTTCCTCTGAATATTTGGAAATGAATCCAGCACATTTACTAAAGGTTTCCAAACAGAAAGAGAAAAGAGAGAATGCAAGTTTTGGATTGCTGTCAGAAGACACTACAGACATGAGTTCTTCTGTGCTTTTGGACAGCACACATAAACACAAAAAGAAGAAAAGGAAGAAATTAAAAGAGCTGGAAAATGAAGATGCTGTTGCGGACATTGTTCATTCTGCAGAGCAGGATCAGTTCAGTGAGTTCCAAATAACAGAGCCGACAACAAAGAAGAAAAAGAAACATAAAAGATGTGCTGAGGAGAGTGGTTTAGAAGACATTTCATCAAATGAAGCTTTTAAAGCTTCTCTGACCAATCAACTTGATCATATACAGAATTCTACGGAAATTACATTAAAATCAATGAAGAAGAAAAAGAAAAAAAGGCATGAGACTGAGGAACCTCATTATGAATCCGTTGATCTGAATGGGAGTTCTACAGAAAGTAATACAGAAGCTATATTAAATCCTGCCAGGCACAAAAAGAAGAGGAAACACAGTTTCTCAGGAAATCATGATTCTGATGCTGTACAGTCTCATGAAGCACCTGAGAGGAAGAGGAAGAAGGACAGAAACTGATTGCATCACAAATAAAGGTGGAAAGTTCTGATGTTACAACATTCTTTAAAAAGCCTGACAGCCTGATGTTGAAATCACCCACGACCATTCCAAAGAAACCAAAGGGTGTCACACATAAGCAAATGTATAGTAGTTTTGAACCAGAAACCATTTAGACGAAGAGAACTGACTGTCAAACAGTAAGAGGACAATCAGAACAGTATTGTTTAATAGCATGGCAAGATTCTACAGATATTAGAAAGAAAATGAAAACTAAAAACTGGAAATATAAGGAAATAATGAAATTTCTATGAACACTGACTCACTTACAGGATTAAATGTAGATGACACACCCACAGTGACCAAAAACTGAAGCAAAGGTGCCTGGACAGATTCTGTTCAAACTGAGTGTCATGCTAATGTCTTTGTTCATTTGCACAGTAAACATGATGCATATGAAGCTAATGATGTAAAGGATAAAAACAAGGAAAAAGAGCTGTAGTGTCTTAGATTGATGAAAAATAAGCAAATAGAACGAGCCAAAATTATCAAAATATATATACTTTTGTGGTATAATGGAAGTATGCCATTCATTATGATGATGGTGTATCTGCAGAGAGTGAACAGATGGGAGGGACCATGAAAAAAAACATTATGCATCAGTTCATATGTTATGGTTTTTAGAGCTATAGGAAAAGAAAATAAGCCATTCATAGTCTTTAAGAGAAATTATTAATGTAAACATGTTAAATAGAGGTTCTATGACAAATGGTCATGAATGATAAACATGAAAGCACATTTTTAAGGCATTTATTTTTGTGATTTTCTGTTTGGTTTCATTTCGATGGAGATGAAATAATGCCAAACAAATTGACAGTTTTGATTAATTGTACACGAGTGTGCAATATTGTTGCTGATGTTTTGAAGATTGATCCGTGATCTTGTAGATCAGTGGCTTTATTTTTTTATAATAATTGTCTTCAGTTCGGTTTTCAATGTTTTATTGAATTGTTCATTCATTGTGTAGCCAGAGCAGTGGTTTTGTATGATCAGAGTATTTTTATATAGCATGAGTGTTTTGTTGGGGTAGTTGTGCCCTTACTAATTTGTACATTTCTATTGACAATTTATGCTTACTCTGCAACAGAGAAATAAAATGTTTCTGCTCATGTGAAACAGACCTGTTTTTAGTTTGTTTCTTCGTTTTTTGTTATTTTAGACTAGATCTCTGGATTGAAAGGGCAGCATGGGCTTGTAGTCGCGCACACCTAACATTGAAAATTCTTTCACAGTCTGTTGAACATCAGTAGTTTTATGTTGAATTAATTGTACTTAATTTTGACAGCCTAATGAATTAAGCCAAAAATCAACCAAATAACATTTTCAAGCATTTTTCAAGCTAATTTTTTTATGTACCACAGAATTAAAAGAAAAAAAATGGAAATACACACGGATGAGTAAATGATGACAGTATTTTTATTCTTTGAGCGATCACTTTTGATCCACTTATTAAGGATTTGTCATTAAAAATGATCCTAATTCTTTACTAGTGGGGATTTTTCACAGATTTTTATCTGCACATTTATCATTGTGCCATAACTGGCAACATGTTGTGCCTGTTTATGAATGAGTCGATGAATTATCTTTCAAAATGGGTATCGTAGTTCACTTCCAACCCTGCTTCAACACTCTTGCCTGTAGGTTTCAAACAAACCTGAGGGACTCGATTAGTATGATCTGGGCCCCGCTTCAGAAAGGAGGTTAAGTGAAAACTCAGAGTATGTTAATCCTAAAAACTCCTGTTTCAAAATGGCAGGTTTGTCAAATTCAAGAAAGCAGTTTAAGTCAAGCCTGTTTCTGAAAGAGAGGTAAATTTTACTCAGAGCCAGTTAACGTGGTAACATCCTCTGAACCTAACCTGGTCAGGAGCAGGGTTTATTCTCAAAACTCTGAGTTTCAGTCAGTCTCACTCCCCCCTTTTCAAGACAAAGCAGTATTTCTCGCCTTAGCCTTAGTCATTCATTGCCTACATTTCAGTCACATGAAGAACAAAGTTACGAAAGTTGCTGGTCTTTTTAAAATAAATAATTAGCTTAAATTCACTGACCTTCGACAGTGACATGTGCTGTAACTAGATTAATGGGATTATTACTCGTTCTAAAAACTATTTTTTTAGTTTTGCATACATTCTAAATGTCATATTAACCTCTACCACTTGATCAATAAGAGTCAGATACACAGGTGGACTTTTACATCTTTTAAAACTCAATTTTAGAAAGTTTATCTCAAACTGATAAACATGTAAAAGTGGGAACCATAAATTAAACATTTCCACTGAAAATTAAGTTAAGGTAATTTTATAGTTATAACTATATATTAATTAAATTACTTAGTTATAGCTACAGTTCAAAAACAATTTAAAAATAAATTACTATAGTATTTTTTCAGCAAAGCTTTACCAGAACTTTTGGGTTCCCTAAAGAACCTTTCAGTTACTACAACGACCATTTTTAATGATAAAAGAGCGTTTTAATAGCTGTGTGGAAGTAAAGATTTCTACTTTGGAACAATGAATACTTTTATTGTTAAGAGTGTATGCCACCTGCTTGTGATTATTATTTATTATCTGTGTGTGATATCCTTTGAATGCTCGCGGCTGCCATCCAAACGCTCAATAAACCACAGCGCGAATGTGTTGAAACCTGACCCGTGCTCGCTTATAACGCAGATGACACACGGACGCGGCTATGCACGGGACTTAAGCACAGCCTTCAAAATAAGCATTATATAAGAGCAGTCACACTCATCACATCGGCGACCAGAAGAAACGGCAGTTGTGTGGAAAAACTTTGCTTTCTCGTGAACTGCGCGCGGCCCCGCTATGAGTTCGCGTACTAATATTTCTTGTTTACAAGAAGCCAAACGAGTGGCTATTTTCGGTGGCACGCATGGAAACGAGATGTCTGGCATTGTGCTGGCGAATATGTGGATACAGAATGCAACGGAGATCGAAAGAAACGGACTGGTGTGCAAACCGTTCATAACAAACCCGAGAGCGGTGGAGAAATGCACCAGGTACATCGACACGGATCTGAACCGAGCCTTCACGCCGGAGAACCTCAGGTAAACGCCGACTGTTTTCTGCACGGCGCGCGCTTGTTTATGTTGTCTGTAAGTGTTGAACAACAATGGCTTTTCTTCTGTGGTGAAACTTTGAGGTTCGCCTGTGTTTAAGGTCTATTATTATGTTGTTGTCATGCGTATGTCAGGTCGTCTCATCCGGTATTTCCGCTATTTCGCGTCTTGTTTTAGCCTGAAATATTACTGCAGAATCAATGTGTTTGCTCCGTTTCATTCTATTTCCGACTAGTATTAATAATTAATGACTAAATTAGATTGTTATATTAATCTGAAATGGCTATGCTAGCATTAAAAACAAAAGCATCACACACTCGTAGTAGCATATCTCTGTTAATGAAGAGGTGAAATAACATACACCTAGATAAAACACACCTTCGTTTGTTTAGTGTTCAGGTAAACATCGCAGTTTTCTGCACGGCGCGTTTGTTTATGAATAGCAGTTAGTACGTAGTTAGTCTACGTATAAACAGTGGATATTATTCTGTGGTGAAACTTTTACACTCGCGTGTGTTTGAGGTCTGTTATTATGTTGTTGTCGTGTGTTGTCATGCATTTGTCAGGTCGTCTCGTCTTGTTATGTCGCTGTGTTCGCGTCTCGTGACGTGTTTTAGGCTGAAATATTGCAGGAGTATTGGATTCTGCTCCACTGAAGCTCAGTCGAGCTGTTATTTGGACACGTCCTGTGTAAACAGCCCCTTTACATGACAGAGTATTAGCGGAGCGGTCAGCTGATCTCAGCCGCTCATGTCATGACTGTTGGGAAACGTGAGTGAAGCGTGATTTGGGTCATGAAGAGCCTGAATATCGCTGCATCCTAGCCAGCGCGTAAACACGGGCTGTTTTCCAGGATGATGTTGCGAAGTTAACCTTTTGATCATCCAAAATATCGATTTTTGGCTTTACTGTGTTATTTTGCACACATTAGTATAGTTTGGGTTAGAATTAAACGGGTCTTACAAATTTCCCCTTGGCCCTAATGTCTTAAAGGGCCAGTTCACCACAAAAATATTCTGTTGTCATTTACTCACTCCAAACCAGTTTGAGTTTCTTTCGACTGTTGAACACAAAGGTAGATATTTTGAAGAAAGATGGAAACATTTAACCATTAAATAGTACTTTTATATGGAAGTGAATGGATGCATGTTTTCAAAATATCTTCCTATGTGTTCAGCATAAGAATGAATCTCATAAAGGTTTTGATTCACTTGAGGGGGAATACTTTTTTTTGTGAAGTCTTCATTTATACGGTAGTGCATTTATGAATCATATATGAGTTAAATTCTTGAGGAGCTTATTGAGTATTTATGCAGTTTCGGTTTAATAAAGGTCACTAAACACAGGTTGACTTTTGTGTCAACATGCTTTTTCCCCCAACAGAATCTGCAATATAACAGTCCAGGGTTCAACATTAAGGATTTTCTTCTACTGGCCCGATTGCACCAGTGGTTCAGATTTTTACTTGCCCTGCCAAAATTTTTCACTGGCCCCACAAAAAAACAAATAGCTATTTCTTAGCCACATATTTTAAATAATGTGTCAAAAATAGTTTCTAAAAATGTTAAGGAAAATGTGCAGGTATTTTATTGCAAAACAAAACCTGGCTGACTTAAAAATGACAGCAAAACATCACAAAACCGACATTTTCTTTCAGCCTCATAATTTGATGTTGCCATCATGTTGTCGTCTCTTCGCTGTGTTGTTTTTTTTGGTCAAATAAGTTTTATTTGGTCCTTGAACAGACTTACAATAATCACAAATTCCAGGATTAGTTTTCTGATATACATAAACCTACAAAAACAAAACAAACCAAAAACAGACACCAGCCTGTAAGTATACAATACAGTGAAAATCAAAACAACTTTTTAGTTACAATACATTGCTTTGGGGAAAATAATTCCCCATGAAGTGACAGAAAAAAGGGCCCTGAATCTTCTGAAATTGTCCAATATTACCTTTTAAGAGATATCTGGTTTGTTCCAAGTGCAGAGTAGATATCAATTCTTCAAACCATAGTTGAGCAGTTGGAGGATTAACATTTTTCCAGTACAATAATAACAGCTTTTTGGCTGTTATCAAACAATATGTAAGGAATTTCTGTTGTGCACTGTTCAATGAATATGTATAATCAGAATGCCCTAATATAATAAGCACTGGGTCAGGATCTACGTGTTGATCAAGGACATCTCAAAGCACTTTAAAACCCTCATTCCAGAATCCCTGTATTTTATGACAAAATACAAAACTATGAGCTAAATCAGCTAAATCAGACGTATTGGGGAAAATCCTGTGTAATTTCTTTTTGGAGTAATGTAGCCTATGTAGGACCTTGATGAGGCATAATCTAGTATTAATTGATTGATTGTTTATCACTGTGTTGGTTTTTACCAGGTTACGGAAAAAAATAACGTGCTCACAACATCCAATCAGATTAGAGGAACCAAAGAAGCAATATGGTATTTATGACTTCACAGAGAAGGTAGCATTCAAATACTTGATTTTAAGAATATATATGCATGCAATTGACAAATAGTCACAGGCAAATTAAAATTTAGTGACAAGGCAGCACTGGCCTGATCGGGCCAGTAACGATTCTGTCTACTGTCCCGAGCATCTTCTCACACTGTCCCCGGGCCATCGGGCAGTCCTTATTGTTTAGCCCTGCAGTCTATAGCTTTTTGCCTAAATTTAACCATGACCATTGAAATTTAGATCTAAATGCATTCATGCGTAAGCAAAAACCCTATTCTGTGTTTGTAATGAAATTGTTGTCATATTTAAAAATTAAAGCACATCTTCAAAATGCTAATTAATTTTCGTTTTAAATATTTATATTTCCCACTAACCCTTTAAACAACTAGATTTTATTTATTTATGAGCGGGGCGGTTTTAAGGATATAAAACAGAAACGTTCATTCATTCATTCATTTTCTTTTCGGCTTAGTCCCTTTATTAATCTGGGGTCGCCACAGCGGAATGAACCGCCAACTTATCCAGCATTTAGTGGATGCCCTTCCAACCACAACCCATCTCTGGGAAAAAACAGAAACATTGATTCATTAATTTTCTTTTCAGCTTAGTCTCTTTATTAATCAGGGGTGTCCACAGCAGAATGAACCGCCAACTTATTCAGCATATGTTTTATGCAACGGATGCCCTTCCAGCTGCAACCCAACACTGGGAAACACCCATACACTCTTGCATTCACACACATACACTACGGACAATTTAGCTTATTCAGTTCACCGATATCGCATGTCTTTAGACTGTAGGGGAGAACAGAGCACCCGAAGGAAAACCACGCCAACGCAGGGAGAACATGCAAACTCCACACAGAAACGCCAACTGACCCAGCCAGGACTCGAACCAGCAATCTTCTTGCTGAGGCGACAATGCTAACTACTGAGCCACCGTGTCGCCCTAACATGAATTCAATACATTGAATAATTAAATACTATTACTTTAAATGCTTAATTATCACTGTCCCACAGGTTTACACAGTTGATACCCCTCCAGCTGCAACCCAGTACTGGGAAACATCCATTCACACACATACACTACGCCCATTTTGTTCATTCAATTCACCTACTGTATAGTGCATGTGTTTGGACTGTGGGGGAAACCAGAGCACCTGGAGGAAACCCACGCGGACACTGGGAGAATATCCAAACTCCACACAGAAATGACAACTGACCCAGCCGAGGCTCGAATCAGCGACCTTCTTGCTGTGAGGCGATCATGCTACCCACTGCTCCACCGTGACGCCCAATACGGAAACATAATCAATTTTCTTTTAAATATTCATAAATGCAGATCAGAATAAGTTTTACTTTTAAATAAATAAATACGTTGCGAATGAAGGCAGCCTTCATTTCACACATCTTTATTTCTTATTTGCAAAAAACAATTGAAGCATTAAAGCAGACACTTTAACCTTTGAAAAAATTAACAAAACATGCTTTCTGGAGAAATGACAGCTACTTAAAAAATAAAAATAAAATGAACAGGATTTGCTTTGCTTCAATGTTGCAGAAACTTTCTCCATCTATCGTGAATGGAATATTTTAATACGGATCGATTGCAAATTAATTGGAATGATCAATATGCCTTGGAGGAATGTAAAAAAACGATTGAGCTTGCTCACTGAGATACAATCAGTCTACTCTGCATGTATAATAATGTACTGCGAAGAGCTGCAAAACACACAACAGATGTCAACGGCTGACTTGGTTGTTTTTATGCAGTTTTGTCTCTTGGACCTGCTGGAAAGCTTGATTTCTAATTAGTGTTATTTTTCTGTCCTCTTTTGCTTTGTGAGCTTGTTATAAGAAGCTCTGCAGCTTTTTCTCATTCTTAACTGCAGTAATAGTTATTGTAAATAAATAATAATAAATTATTAATGCTAATTATTAATATTTTGTTAACCTTGTCTAGTAGAAATGTGTTTTTCTCTGCAGTTAAACAGTAAAACAAAGAGTCCCTATAGAATAGTTAAATAATTAATAATTTAATTATTTTTGCATGTTCTCCCATGTTAGCATGTTCTCCCCATGTTGGTGTGGGTTTCCACCGCGTGCTCCTGTCTCATGTGGTATAGGTGAATTGGGTAAGCTAAATTTTCCATAGTGTATGTGTGTGAATGAAAGTGTATGGATGTTTCCCAGTGACAGATTGCTGCTGGAAGGGCATCCGCTGCATACAAAGTGCTGGAAAGTTGGCGGTTCATTCCACTTTGGTGACCCCAGATTAATAATGGGACTAAGCCGAAAAGAAAATGAACGAATGGATCCATTAATTCTTAACTTGTTCTAAACCTGTTTGAGTTTCTGTTGAAAGAAACATTCAATTTAATTCAATTCACCTTAATTTGTATAACGCTTTTACAATGAAGATTGTGTCAAAGCAGCTTCATATAGAAGGTTATAGTGAATTGAAAAACATATATTGAAGAATGTCTGAAAAAAACAGCCATTGACTTCCATAGTATTTGCATTTATTGCTTTTTTTTCTCTCAACATTCTTCAGTACATCTTCCTTTGTGTTCAGCAGAAGAAAGAAATTCATAAAAGATTTGAATTACTTGAGTGTGGGGAAATAAAACCTCGGTTCATGAAACAGTTTTTAACCCTGCAAATTATGAGCAACGCCAAACCTAGGGTACTGTTTACATGAGGTATTAAATTACCCAGGGTTAACTAGCTGAAGTGAGACTAGCACTTAAAGGGAAAGTTCACCCAAACATGAAAAGAGATTCCAAGCTATTATAGTTATCAGTTGAACACAAATGGAGGTACACTCTCAGAAATAAAGGTACAGGAGCTGTCACTGGGGTGGTACCTTTTCAAAAGGTACATATTTGTACCCGAAGAGTCCACAATGGTACCTCAAAGGTGCATATTAGTTCAATTCAATTCAATTCAATTCAATTAATCTTTATTTGTATAGCGCTTTTACAATGTAGATTGTGTAAAAGCAGCTTTACATGCATTATAAAAAATTGAAACAGTGTCAGTCCAGTTTTCAGTGTTGAAGTTCAGTTTAGTTCATTTCAGTGTGGTTTAATTATCACTGCTGAGAGTCCAAACACTGAATAGTAATCCATCGATGCGCAGCCCTACAAGTCCCGAACCATGCAAGCCAGAGGCGACAGCGGCGAGGAAAAAACTTCACCAATTTGCGAAAGTGAAGAATTAAAAAACCTCGAGAGAAACCAGGCTTAGTTGGGCACGACCATTTCTCCTATGGCCAGACGTCTTGTGCAGAGCTGCAGTCTATGGCGCCGGGGCTGGAGAACGCTGGACATCCATCATGGAGAGACCACAGGCGGGTCACCGGCTGGTCAACAGGCTGGCCCTTCGGGAACAATGCGAGGACTCGTCTGTCACAGGGATCGTCTTACAGGAAACTGTCTCATGCTCTCCATTCCTCCATGACCACCACAGCAGCTGCTCAGGATACGGCATGGTCCAGGATTATGGAAACCTCGGGAATAATAAAAAACAGACTAACATGAGCAGAGATGCCATTCAAATTATAATGTCTTTTGGGAAGTGTTCCCGGCTCCGGTTGCCCTAAATAATGCAGACTAACAATCCTTTAGAGGATTTTAATTCCAAAGCATTTGTGTTTTATGTGTATGCTAATGTAAAGAGATGTGTCTTTAATCTAGTTTTAAACTGACAGAGTGTGTCTGCTTCCCGAACTGTGCTAGGAAGGCTGTTCCAGAGTTTAGGTGCCAGATAAGAGAAAGATCTACCACCTACAGTTGATTTTGATATTTTGGGAATAATTAATTGTCCAGAATTCATTGAGCGTAGCGGACGTGATGGGCTATAATAAATCAGGAGCTCCTGCAAATACTGGGGAGCCAAGCCGTTCAGGGCTTTGTAGGTAGTCAGTAAGATTTTAAAATTTATACGATATTTAATAGGGAGCCAATGCAATGCTGAAAGAACTGGAGTAATATGATCATATTTCTTTGTTTTAGAAAGCACTCTAGCACTCTAGCAGCTGCATTAGTGCCCAAATGCACATAAAAAGTACCTTTGAGGTACCATTATGGACCCTTCAGGTAGTAATATGTACCTTTTGAAAAGGTACCACCCCAGTGACAGCTCCTGTACCTTTATTTCTGAGAGTGTGTTTTGAAGAAGCTGCTAGATCCATTGCCATCCATAGTAATAAAAACAGTTACTATGGAAGTCAAATGCTATCAGTTTTCAGCATTCTTTAAAATATCTGTTTTTGTGTTCAACAGAGGAAGCTCAAATATGTTTGGAACAAATGGAGGATGAGTGGTGGCAGACTTTGCATTTTGTAAACTATCGCTTTAAGTGTCATATTATTTGGAGTAGACTATTGATCTCAGTCTTCAATGTGGAAGTGCGCTCGTTTTTGCGATTGGTTTAGAACTTCTGATCCAGTTGCCTATGGGAGAAGTGACTAGGAATAATAAACAGCAGAAAACGGTCAAACTACTTGCTCTACAAACAAATGTTTGCATGACTATGCAGACAAAGCAGAATAATATAATAAAAAAATATCAGTTTGCAACATCAAGCAGCAAAACGAGCTGCTTTTAACATCTAAAAATGAATAGAAGCGAGTGAGACCAGAAGTCTCGAGCCAGAAAGATTCAATTGGCTGCACCCGCTCGTACACAGAGAATAAGGTGAATAGCAACAAAGGAGAATGTTCAGTCAGAAATGAAAATTCTGTCATCGTTTACTTACCCTCCACTTGTTCCAAACCTGTTTGAGTTTCTTTCTTCTGTTGAACACAAATGAAGATATTTTGAAGATTGTTTGATCTCCATAGTATGTTTTATTTCTACTGTGGATGTCAGTGGCTCCATTTGTGTCTGATTAAATGGTGAGGAAATTTCCATTTTTGCCTGTTCTATAGGCATTGTTTTATTTATCCACTTTATGTCTTGTTTTGTTGCATTATTAAAATTGCTAGTTTTTTTTTTTTTTTTTTTTTTGCATCCAAAGTGCTTCAGAATTGGAAGCGCTGCCATATGAAGTCCAGAGAGCCAAGGAAATCAATCAGATGTTCGGACCCAAAGGAGGCTCGGATGCATACGATGTCATCTTTGACCTTCACAACACCACCTCAAACATGGGCTCCACTCTCATACTGGAGAGCTCGACCGACCTCTTTAACCTTCAGATGGTGCATTATATCAAAGTAAGATGCTAGATCCAATAGTATTGCATGATAATAATCGAACCATTTTGTGTTATTTATTTGCTGACTGCAGATACACTTGCTTTTAAAACTCAGGGATCTGTCTGTGATATTTTTGTTTATTTGAAAGGAATTAAATCTTTTAGTTTATTAAATATATAGTTCATCCAAAATTGACAATTTTGTCTTCATTTACTCACCGTTCACATACTTACAAACCTTTTTTTTGTCTGAGCTTATTTTGTCTGTTGAGCACAAAAGAATATAGAAGAATGTTCAAAACCATTAGCCACTGGCTTTATTTATTTCCTAATATGCACATCAATGGCTTCCAGTTTCCAGCAATCTTCTTTTGTGTTCAATAGAAGAAAGAAATGCAAACAGATGATTTTCATTTCTTAGTGAACTATATCGTTAATATTCACAATTTTTTTTTTACATTTTTGCAATCTATAATGTTACAGAAGATTCCTATTTTAGCTAAAAGCTTAATATTCATCAGAAGTGTTTCTTGATGTTCACTAAAAATTTATTTACAGTATATTCAATATTTCTTGAGCACCAATTCAGTGTTTTACAATCATTTCTGGAAATTAATTACATTTTAAAAACTATTCAAATGTTGTTGTTGTTGTTTTATTGTAATCAAATATTACATTGTTTATATGAATTGTAATAAAACAAATTCAGTATTTGTGATTGTGAACATGTAAAATAGTCTTACTAACCCCAAACAGTTATATATAATACACTGAACATTAAGATCTGAACATTAGGATCTTTACAAAATCACCAATACAGATTTTTTAAGGGATAGTTCACCCAAAAATTACCATTCTGCCTCCTTTTGTTCCAAACCTGTTTGAATGTCTTTATTCTATTGGACACAAACGAAAAAATGCCATTGATCTCAATGCTATTTTTGGTTGATACTTTGAATTTCAATGCTGGTTTCCAACATTCTTCAGAATGTCTTGTTTTGTGAACCACTTGAGTGTGAGTAAATGGTGAGGCAACATTTTTTGTGTGGTGAACTGTATCCCTTTAAGGTCCTAAAATAAGAATTGTGCAACTGCACTTGTGCTCTTCCCCTCACAGCTACACTTTCTTTCAAAAATTTGGTGTCAGTCAGTATTATTTTTATTTATTTGAAAGGAATGAAATCTTTCAGTTTATTAAATACATACAGTAGTTCATCCTAAAATTACAATTCTGTCTTCATTTACTCACCCTCCACTTACTTTTGAGTTTATCTGTTGTAAACCAAAAAGATATTTTAAGGAATGTTCCAAACCAGTAGATATTCAAAACCAGTAGCCATTTTCTTAAAAAAATATCCAACTATGCATATCAATGTTTACAAGTTTCCAGCATTCTGCAAAATGTCTTTTGTGCTTTACAGATGAAGAAACTCAAACAGGTTTGTAACCAGTTGAGAGTGAGTAAATGGTGAGTACGTGTAAATTTTTGGGTGAACTATCCCTTTAAATTAGGAAATAAATACATTACATTTACAATTTATAATGTCACAAAAAAATTCTAATTGAGATCAAAGCTTAATATTAATCAAAAATGTTTCTTAATATTTATCAAAAATTGATTACTGTATATTAAATACTTCTTTAGCACCAAATCAGTGTTTTACAATCATTTCTGGAAATTCAGATTTATCACAGGAATACACATTTTAAAAACTATTCAAATGATTTTTTTCTTAAAAATAATCAAACTTTGCATGTTTTACCTGATTTTAATGAAACAAACGCAATCTTTGGGAATGTGAACACATGAGACTTCTTAAAAAAATAAAAATTTTAATAAATAAAGATATATCACAAATATGGAAATCTTTTGAGAGGGATAGTTCATCCAAAACTGAACATTCTGCCATCATTTACTCATCCTACACTCGTTCCAAACCAGTTTGAATGTCTTCATTTTATTGAACATAAAAGAAGATATTTTGATAAATGTTGAAAAAAATGGGTGCCACGGTGGCACAGTGGGTAGCACGATCGTCTCACAGCAAGAGGGTTGCTGGTTCGAGTCTCTGCTGGGTCAGTTGGCATTTCTGTGTAGAGTTTGCATGTTCTTCCCGTGGTCGTGTGGGTTTCCTCCGGGTGCTCCGGTTTCCCTGGAAGGGCATCCGCTGCGTAAAACATATGCTGGATAAGTTGGCGGTTCATTCCACTGTGGCGACCACAGATTAATAAAGGGACTAAGCGGAAAATAAAATAAATGAATGAATGGAAGGAAAAAAAACGCAATTAACTTCTATGCTATCTGGCTTCCAACATTCTCCACAATATCTTGTTTGTGAGCCACTTGAGTGTAAATAAATGCTGAGGGAATTTTCATTTTTGGGTGAACTGTATACCTTTAAGGTCTTAAAATAAGAATTGTCCAAATGCACCTGTGCTCTCCCCCCTCACAGAAAGCTATGGCCCCTCACACCTGTTCAGTTCTGCTCAATGAACATCCACAGCTGAAATATTCAACAACACGCTCGGTGGCCAAACACCCTGTCGGTGAGTACGAAGCCCTGGGTTATTCAGCAGCCCAAATCTGTCACTAAGTAAAGTGAGACATTACCTCCAAAAGTTAGCCAGCAACAAAATGTGGGATAAGCAGAGATGGTGTGAAAGGTCTGGTTCTGATAAAAGCGTTCAGAGCTCTAGTGATTATTAGACACCTCATTCCATTAATTAATGTTATACTCAAGAGCTCTCGAGTGGAAACACAGCAGGGTCAGTAATTAACATTTCCATTAAGGGGCAATATTTATACTCTGGAAATGATTTCTAAGAGCTTTTGTATATATATTTGTAGGGACTTTTTTAAATATAAATGTATCAGTTGTGTCATTTATGTCAAATAGAGTTGAAGGCAAAATGATTAGCCCTCCTGCGACATTTTAATTATCTTTCAAATATTTCCCAAGTGATGCTTAACAGAGCAAGGACATTTTCACCGTATTTATTATTATATTTCTTCTACTGGAAAAAGTCTTGTTTCTTTTAGTTTGGCTGGAATAAAAACAATTTTTAATTAATATAAAAATTTATTAATTAAAAAAAAATCGCTTTAGGCAGAATACTTGTATCTTGCGAAATTGCTGGTCAAATTTCATGTACTGTCATCATGACAAAGATAAATGAGTTATTAAAATTAGTTTCTATTATGAATTTTATTTAAATAAAAACAAATGAAAACTGTTGAATGAAATATGTTTAAAAAATGTTTTTTAAATCTTCCTCTTACTAAAATAGTATTGTCAATAGCTAAAAAATGGATTGCTTTACAATAGAAAACAGACATTGATGCACTAATTGGACCATGGATCTCAGAAGTTTGCAACTGTCTACCTCGGGAGAAGATCATATATTCTTTGAGAGGAAAAGGTGAATTATTCGAAAAGATTTGGAATCCATTTTTAAATTATATAAAAACAGTACCACATGATTTAATTTGATGAAATCAAAGCTTTTCCCCGTTTGTTTATACTGTATTCTGTTCTACTTTAAAAAAAAAAAGCATTAATTCATTAATTTATTATAATTTTATTTTTTATATACTGTGTGTGTATGTTTTACTTTAGTTTGTTTGTTGCTTAGTTTCGATGTTCTGTATTGTTAACTTTTGAAAAAGCTAAATAAAAATATATAATACAGAAATAAAATCCCTCTGTTAAACATCACTTGTAAAATATTTCTAAAAGAATTAAGTTTCAGAGAAGGACTAATAATTTTGCCTTCAACTCTTTAATTTAATTCATATTTATTTAATTTCTTTGATTTTTATTTATTTCACTGACTCAAAATGCTGTTAAAAACGTAATTTTTTTGAGTATAAAGAATATGTCTACACTGCATTAGAAATGGCATTTATGTTTATTTACACTTTAAAAGTTGGCTAAAGTCTATTTTATTAAATTTTTTTGCACAATGCACGTAATATTCTGGCTATACAACGAGCTGAGAACTGTCAGTGACTTCATTTACTGTTATTTTAACACATTAGAATACCAAGACTTTACAGTGACTGTTTAATTAGCATGAAAGATAGGAGCTATTAAAACTGGGAGTAAATTGAAGTGAACAAAGTACGTTTCCTAAGACTGAAGCAGACTGAAGACTCTAATGTGTTATGCATTATCGCAAAAAGACTTCTGATACAATCACTGAAACTGTCTACACTGCAAAGTTAATCTCTTACTTACATAATACTTACATAAACACACTTGGTTGTTTTTGATAAGAGAACTTGCAGCAGTGACGACACGGTGGCTCAGTGGTTAGCACTGCCGTCTCACAGCAAGAAGGTCGCTTGTTCGAGTCCCGGCTGGGCCAGTTGGCATTTCTGTGTAGAGTTTGCATGTTCTCCCTGTGTTCGCTTGGGTTTGAATTGGTGAATTGGATAAACTAAATTGACCATATTGTACATTGTGTGTGAATGTGAGAGTGTTTGTGTGTTTCCCTGCACTGGGTTGCGGCAGAAAGGGCATCCACTGCATAAAACATATGCCGGAATAGTTGGCGGTTCATTCCGCTATGGCAACCCCTGTTAAGTAAGGGAATGCTCTATAATATAATAATGAATGCTCTATGTTGGCAGAGAGACCTTCTTATTGGGCCATGAACCACTGACTTATACCCTAGATGTGTTTCTATTGCAGGTCTTGAGGTGGGCCCACAGCCACAGGGTGTTTTGAGGAGCAATGTGTTTGAGTCTATGAGGACGATACTGAAGCATGCGCTGGACTTCATCGAGCTCTTCAATAGCGGTGAGTAGGCCTGCACAATATATTGCACAATATATTGAAAAAATAGTGTTATCACAAAATATTGCTATATGAAGTATCCAGAGGAGTGAGAAAAATAGGATGGGGCCTACTCAGGGACGTAGATTTAGCATGGACTGAGGAGACATGTGCCCACCAATATCCACGAACTACTGAATTGTCACCACCAATAATTTAATCACGCTGTCAACATTAACCTGGACATAGGGTTAAATCACATTCTCTACACAAGACGTACCACCTCCAAAACACATCTGAACATTGTGATTGGCTGTGCCTTTTCCTGCTGTCATGTGAGAGGCTGTAGCTACTTTCACAATGTAAGCAGTGCCAAAACTGCACCAGGGAACAAGGTGTGTGAGGTGGGTGACATGCAAGTGAGAATGGCGGCAGCAAAAAAAGGTGGACATGAAGCTTTTTTCAAAAAAATTAAAAAGGGTAAGTCACATAAACTCAAGTTTGCTACTGAATAACTCTGTCCATCATAATATTAAGTAACATTAATAGTAACATTAATCATAGGTCCCCACATCTCAGGCGCAAACTTTTGCCTTTGGGCCTTTCTTTATACCCGACCGCCTCCCCAATGAGTGCTGTTATGCGATTGGCTACACTAGCTGAAAGGTAAACTTATAGAGCCTCAGAGCAGAGAGTTAAAATAAATACTAATGACAGGAGTAGGCATGGGTCGGTATAAGATCTAACGGTATGACAACCTTAGATAAAACAATATCACGTTATTGTGATTACTGCTCTAAAATATATTCTTTTTAAATGACTGGGTAAAAAAACAGAACTTTTGTCCACTTTGAACACATTGGCTGCTTCCCAAATCACATACTATATAATACGCTAAAATCCGTATATGAGCCGAGTAGTAAGTCCGAATTCAAAGAATTCGAAAAACAGCATGCGAGAAGTACCCGGATGATCTACTACTTCCGGCGAGATTCTGAAGTGCGCATCCAATGGACGCTGCGATATCCCATCATGCACTACAAAAGAATTCATCAATGGGAATAAAGCGGGTATGTCACGTGATGATGACAAAATGGCATCCATAGTACGTCCGAGCTCATTCATACTACTCACATTTATACTGTATAGAACTTACTTTTTAAACAGTAGGCAATTTCGGACACAGCCAATATATTTTATTTTTAAAAACATACATTAAGATATCATGCGTTACTTTCAAAAGTAACTTTCCTCAAGAAGGTTTTTAGTGACCCAAAGTATCAAGTTCCTATGTAGATTTCCATCATAATATAAATAGAAATGATTGGTGTTTACTAAAATAGCCACTTGTAAAATTAAGCCTGAGGTGTTTATTAATACTGTCCTGCATCTCATAAGATCCTTGAGCCCGGGGCTCCCTCCCGTTTACAAGGCGAGAGGGGAGTTTGAGCTCAGGTAGATCTCGAGAACTCCCCTGCTGTAGTAGCTAATAAACAAATAGTGATTGCTCTTAAGAGATAACTACTTACTAAAAGCATGTCTATGGTGCCGATTAACTTAAGTTGCATGTTTTTGGACGGTGGGAGGAAACTGGGAAACCCAGGGGAATCCCATATGAGCACAGGGGGAACATGTAAACTCCGCACAGAAACGTCGGCTGGCCTTGTAAGGATTAGAACCAGTGACGTTCTTGCTGTGAGGCAACAGTGCTGGGAAAGGAGGAGGAGTAGGGGTGGAAGGGGGGATTCTTCAAAACGAAGATGGCTGTAATATGGAACTTAGGATATTTATACTGGCTTAGGAATCGTCTGATTAGTGAATCACAAATTGGACCAGCGGCAAGCAATCATAAGCATGTGATCCTCTTGAAATTAGTTTATAAATAAACTTCACTTAATTTGTTGTTATGTAATCTATGCCTAAGGTAGTCACACCATAGGACACATTTGAGAAGAAAAAAAAATAACCGCAGTTTTTATAACAAAAGATACATGGAAAACAAAGAAACATTTACACCATTTACAGCATTTTTAACAATGACAATACTAATTATATTCATTTTTGTCATGTGTGACTGAAAATGCAGCATCACATCAACAATACCATGAACAGGATATGCAAAACAAAAAACAATTCGATTAGTTAGGGTAGACAGTAATGGTATGAAACAATAATTCACTGTTTTTGAGTAGTACCAAAGTTTAATGAGAGCTAAGGCACTTCCGTTGCGTTTCTAATATCATTTATAGATGTTTCATGTTTACGTAACTCATTTTTCCCCACGGCCATCTGTTTGTCTGCCAAGATAGTGTGTGGCATTTCAAGACAAACGCTTATGCTCTCAGGTCATTGAGTCAGCATTAAAACCTGAACTGTCAGACCTCGACATTTCAGCTGTTTTGATGCACAGACTTCTTCTATTCTCTTTCGTTTTCCTCTTTTTCCTGTGGAAACATTTAAACAAGGTAGTCACATGGACTGCCATGAATACACATCTCACGTCTCACATTAAACTGGAACAGGCGAGTTGGGCAAGAACATCTAGTTTCTCTTCTGGTTTTAGAGTTTTGTGAGTTGAGTGCTTGTTGGTTAGTTTCCATGTAGCTTGCTGGGTTTTGTAGTGTCATGCTGTGGAGAGAGGCTGTATTGTTGTCCATGAATGTCTCATTGTGTGCGCTCAGACGTGTTTTCCGTTAGCCAGTGTGCCGAACCACGTTTGGACTGCATCAACATAACAACAAAACACGAGGTCTGACATAATGGAAACTGTTAATTAGGAGACTCAGGGATTTGTATGACGCAAGAGCCATCTGTTATGAACACAAGCTAACAGCAAAATTATCCAGCTGATTGAAAAAAAGAATAATTCACACTGTATTACTCATATTAAGGCATTTGGAAAACAAATCTCATATGAAGCCAGGTGTTGGTTTTTACATCTTTAAGGGATAGTTCACCCAAAACCACTAAATCTGCCATTATTTACTTACACTTACTTACACTTAGCTGGCACTTATTGACCTCCATTGAATTGTTTTTCTACTTTGAATGTTTCTGCTCAAATTTGTGCCATCTACATTTAATTTCAGTGAAAATCGGGTTGACGTCAGAACCCAACGTCAGATTGACGTCAATGTCAAACCTAAAATCAGCGAAATATCATCATCTTATGATATTATAACTTGACGTTGTGTGGATGTTACCACTATGTCGTCTATCAGACTTTGGATTTTGGTTGCCATACCTGACAAATAAATATCATTATTTGACGTCAATATGACGTTGGCTTAAGATGTTGGATTTTGGTCACTTTCCAACACAACATAAAATCAACCAAATGTTGGACTCAAAGTAATAAAAGTCAATACAGTAATATCAGTTTGGAGTTATTTACAGTCTGTATAGTATTTTCATTTGCATCATATTAATTATAATATATTTCAAAAAGTCAAATGTAGTGAAACTTTATTTATTGAGCACAGTGAGCCGAAGTGCTGTACAAAAATGTACAACAAAATAAGCATAATATTATATAAAATAAAATAAAAAATAAGGTAAAATATATCTAAACTACCTAAAAAGGTATATTTGGAAAAATAACCAGTTAGTAAAATCAAGTGTCAAAGGCTAACAACAACAAAAAAGTTTTAAGGGCTGATTTCAATGAAAACAAAGAAGAGGCCTGTCTAATGGGCAGAGCCAAATCAATAGTCTAGGACCTACCACAGCAAAAGGACGGTCCCCTTTAAGCTTACACCTTCGTTTTTGGCACAATCAGGAACAGCTCATCAGCTGACCTGAGAGAACGCTTGGGCTATATAAGGTGGGGGAAAACCATTTAGAAATTTAAAAACAAATAAAAAAATCTTAAACTATTCTTAAATGCAGTAGCATCCATTGAAGTGAAGCTAACATGGGGGAAATTAAGAAAATGAATGAATGAATTAACAGGCATGCTGCAGCATTTTGCACCATTTGCAAACGAGCAATAGCCGACCCACTACTCCTCACATACAGTGCATTACAGTAGTCTAACCGAGTGGTCATAAAAGCATGGATTACCATCTCAAACTGTTGTTTTGGTGTATATATTTCTTTATCAAGGTAAATAAATTGCAGTTAAATGTAATATTTTGGCCTCGTTGTGTTTAAAATTACAGTAATAAGTTTGTGTATACCTGTACAGGGCTTTTTTATATAGTTTTAGTTGTTTGTGCTTTATTAAAATGTTAATTAAAATTTTATTAATTTAAAAAGAGCCACAATTGGTTCAATTATACCACATTTAAATTTAAAATAAATGCATTAAAAAATTAATTTACATTTATGTTTTTCCCATCCACTGTACTGAAAACTGTTCAAGGAATATTTATTATTATGAATATTTAGAAACAAATATGCTGCTTTAAAGTGGTGTGGAAACATATTTAGGATGCTTTGATAGATAGAAAACAAAAGTATTTATTTATAGTAGAAACATTTAAATTTACATTTACATTAAAATATGTCAAAAAAATGTAACAGAAGATTTTTAAATTGCAACATAATCAGCTAGTGTTTTTAAGACTGGCCTTTTAACGTCAACGATTCGGCTCATGTACAGGTAAGCAGGAAAAAATCACATGGATTCCGATTTACTCAAATCAGATTCAGGCCTTGATCATATGTGGAAATTTATATGATATGAATCAGATCTGTGCCCACATGTCTGCAGTGTAAGCAGGTAGATCTGTCACCTGTCAATGCGAGTCATGCATCATTAAAAACCATAGCGAATGATGTCAAGTCTGACGCTTTCATTTCAGAATAGACTTCAGCAGAGTCGCAAACCTTGAATCTCACACACGAACAGCTTGTCAAAAAATAAATAAAATAAACCCTGTGAACAGATTAAATACAGGAACGGAGAAAAGGGTGCTCCTTTATTATCAGCTGTCCTGGTCATTGCTACTTTGCTCTTGCTGTGTAAATGCAGACAATCGGATACGAGTCACTTTTAAATGATGATGTCGAAAATCAAAAATCGGATACAGTCAAAAAATCAGAATTGACCATCAAGATCTGCTGTGTAAATGCAGCCTTAGTGGGGTTTTTTTTCCCTATAAGTCAGAACTTTTATTCGTAATGGTCTTAAAACATCTTAAATTTGACTTGATGCAGAAAAGCAAAGCTGGCAAATCCATTGACTTATTTACAGATGTATTATGCTTATATAAAGTTTTTTAGACCAGCTGGATCCTGCTCCCCGCTGAAGAAACCAAAGCTGCAAAAATACAACATGAACTAAGCATAATAAACATGACACTGAGATAGAAGATGTTGTTTGAAGAATGTTGGTAACTAAACATTTTGGACAATATGTAACCACTACATCACAAATTCACAGCAAAAACAGCAAAAATACTGTATTTACATTTACAGCACCATTTATCCTGCTTGTATTTTCCATATTGTATGTTATTTATCTGAAATATACAGTAATTTCCTTAATGCAACTTTTCAAATACAGTAACATACTACATACAGTAAATTACAGTTTATATTACAGTACAATACTGTTCAATTTACAAAAAAATCGTTTGCAGTGTGTGGTTATTTCATTTGATTCATTTGACTTGTGATTTTTGAAGTTATTAAGTTAAATGTAAAAAAAAATCATACAAAATTAAATTATTTAACAAAATAATACAAGATTATTACAAATCTGTTTTGCTTTTCACAAATTGCGTCCAGAATTTTTGGATTCGGCCTAGAATTTTCATTTAATTATTATTATTATTATTATTATTATTATTATTATTATTATTATTATTATTATTATTAAGAACTTGGACTTTATAACCCACAGTTTTAGATTTGTTTACATTTTAATTAAGATAAACAAATAAGATTGGGAGAAACAAACCCAGAATTCTGACTATTTTTCTTGCAATTTCAAGTTTCTGTCTCATAATTCAGAATTTTCTTTTTACAATTCTCACTACTTCTCACAATTCTGAGGTAAGCGGTCTGAATTGTGAGTAGAAAAGTCTGAATTATGGCATTTTAGCAAAAGTGTTGCTACAGGCACATATATGCCAAGAGCCTGGGTTGAAAGAAACTCAGACGTGTTTGGAATGACATGAATGTACAATGACAATGTCAGAAAACATACTCTGGAGTAATAAAAAAATCTGGCTTGATGACATTTTAAATATGTTTGATGGAACATTATTTTTAAATCAAATTATTTTTAACATAAGAGTTTTAATAATTAGTTTCTACTTGTTACATCACACACCAGCTGATTGGTGGAGAGGAGATGAAGTAATGAAGCCAATTATGATATGGGGATGGTTAGAAGGCCATGATTGATATGGGGATGATTTGGCCAGTGAGCAAATTTGGCTCTTCTCTTTTTCTAAACACATCCTGGGATTTTTAACGACCACAGAGTCAGGACCTCGGTTTAACATCTCATCCGAAAGACGGTGCTCATTGACAGTATAGTGTCCCCTTCACTATACTGGGGCGTTAGGACCCACACAGACCGTTGAGTGCCCCCTGCTGGTCTCACTTACACCGCTTTCAAGTGCAACCTAGCTTTCCCATCTGGTACTGACTGGTCGCAGCCCTGTTTAGCTTCAATGGGTGACCATGCGAGAGTTGCAGAGAGCTAGCTGCCGGTTAAGAGCTAGTATTTTACACAATATTTGGGAAAAATAATAAATATTTCAGTGCTAATAATTAAGCCTTCAACTGTATTATATGTACAACTGTACAATTAATGTACAGCTAAACCAATATAGCTGTGTGTTTTTTGTTTTGTTTTGTTTTTTTTTGTCCACTGCAGTGGAAGTCAGTAACAGAATCATCAATCAAAATTATTATTATTTTTTTAATTTAAAGT
Organism: Danio albolineatus; assembly: GCA_903798035.1. Taxonomy (NCBI): domain Eukaryota; kingdom Metazoa; phylum Chordata; class Actinopteri; order Cypriniformes; family Danionidae; genus Danio; species Danio albolineatus. Next base: position 1,541,813 of record CAIGQQ010003388.1, on the reverse strand, counting down.
ACGTTCCTTGGTTTAGATGTTTCAAATCATCCTAAAATGAGTAATGTTAACATATTATTATTATTATTATTATTTTAGTCATCTTAAAATATTTATATATTAAATAAATTTTTAGAAAATAAATTCATGTAAATATATTGGGTCATTTTTTTGTATATTTTCAAATGTATATTTAAGTATAAAAAAGCATTTAGATAAAAAAATAGATATATATTTTAATATTTGGGTGAAATATGCTTGTAATAAAAACAGAGAAATGAACTCACTCGCCATGATATTTCCCTCTGCCAACAGGCGTAGAGTTTCCTCCATGCACAGTAAATGTTTTCAGAGTCCAGGAGAGAATGGACTATCCCAGAGACACCAATGGAAACATCACAGCCATGGTGCATCCGCATCTACAGGTAGGTACTCTAATAATAAATGCACGCATACACAACTCTGCACATTTACCCTCGAGCAGCCTAGAAAACGGTTGCTCTTTATGACACAGAAGGAGCGAGAGGGAAACACATGTAAGAAAATGTGTTCTATGACTCACGTGTTTGCTCTGACTTCCAGGCTTCAGTTGATTTCCACACTAATGCTTGTGTGTGTGTTTGTGTGCAGGACTGTGACTGGGAGCCTCTGAACCGGGGTGACCCAATGTTCCTTACTTTCGATGGGAGAACAATTCTTTATGAAGGTGCCAACACAGTGTACCCTACGTTTATTAATGAAGCGGCCTATTATGAGAAACAGCAGGCATTCGTGACAACTTGTAGGGAAATACTAGCTGCCAGTGCTATCAGAAAAGCATTCAAGTAATCTTTTCTCTTTTTAAAAATAATCACTATGACAGGGTGATAACACAAGGTGTCAGATAGTGTGCTTCATCTAAACAACATTTTTCTAATTCTTGAAAATGACAATAGAGTTTTATTTGTTGTTATGCCACAGGATTATGTAAGAGAACCTTTAAAAAATTAAATATGAATTCATTTATATGGGTCAAAGATGAAGCTTCAGCATCAGAATGATAATCGTGTAATAATTAGCTTTATTTTTTATACATTAGTTGTTTTTTCAAATGATTATCATACATTTTGTGACGTGAATTACTGGAGATACCCACTGAATTGTATTCTGATGTAATAGCTGTTGTTTATATACCAAAAAATCATATTTTAATTAAAAAAAAAACATTTAATGACATTTATAATTACAGTGCAATATTTGCCATTATCTTTCAAGCCACTATGTTATAATCATGTAAAATTAGGACAACCACTTATGCTTTTGTATATTTTGTGTAAGCACAATTCAGAACAATAATGTTGTTTCATTTATATATACTATATTAGTGTTGGGTAATGATTAATTACTATTGATCTCTCTGTCTCTCTCTCTCTCTCTCTCTCTGTATGTATATATACGTATATATATATACGATCACCGGCCACTTTATTAGGTACAACTGTACAACTGCTCTTTAACCCAAAATTCTAATCAGCCAATCACTTGCCAGCAACTCAATGCATTTAGGCATGTAGACATGGTCAAGACGATCTGCTGCAGTTTAAACCGAGCATCAGAATGGAGAAAAAGGTGATTTAGGTGACTTTGAATGTGGTGTGGTTGTTGGTGCCAGGCAGGCTGGTCAGAGAAGAATGGCCAGGTTCGAGCTGATAGAAAAGCAACAGCATCGTTTTAATGCCACAGCCTACCTGAGTATTGTTGCTGACCATGTCCATCCCTTTATGACCACAGTGTACCCATTTTCTGATCCAGCAGGATAGCACGCCATGGCATAAAGTATGAATCATTTCAGACTGGTTTCTTGAACATGACAATGAGTTCACTGTACTAAAATGGCCTCCACAGTCACCAGACTCAATCCAATAGAGCACCTTTGGGATGTGCTGGAATGGGAGAACAACTATTATGTCAATACGGATCTCTGAATTTCTGAGGAATATTTCCAGTACCTTGTTAAATCTATGACACAAAGGATTAAGGCAGTTCTAAAGGCAAAAGAGGGTCCAGCCCGGTATTAGTACGGTGTACCTAATAAAGTGGCCGGTGTATGTATGTGTGTGTGTGTATGTGTGTATATATATATGTG
>CAIGQQ010003388.1:1494678-1512362 GCA_903798035.1 Danio albolineatus | reverse complement strand
GACATTACGTTATGTGTTTTGTTTTGTGTTATTTTTCATGTTTTGTTTTATGTTGTTTTTGTTTTACGTGACCTTACGTTACGTGTTTTGTTTTGTGTTATTTTTCATGTTTTGTTTTATGTTATGTTTTTTGTTTTTGTTATGCTAAACATTACATAACGTTTTGTTTCGTTACATGTTATGTTTTTTATTTTATATTATGCTATATGTGTTATGTTATATTTTTATGTTATGTTTTTTGTTATGTTACTGTATATTATGTTATTGTTTATGTTGTCATGTTATGTGTTATGTTGTTTTTTTTATATGTTAGGTTAGGTTGCGTTATGTTACATTACGTTACATGTTTTATGTTTTTTTCTTATGTTATATTAGATTAGGTTAGGTTGCATTGCGTTATGTTACTACTGTATGTTATGTGTTGTTTTATGTTATGTTTTTATGTTATTTTTTATGTTGTGTTGCGTTACATGTTTTACATGTAAATCTCTCGCGCTTCATCCACGTCTGCTTACTGCACAAGCTGACCCCCCTCAAATACATCACGTGCACTGAGAATGTAACATCTATAAGTCACGTAAAACAATTAATTGCAAACTGATATAAATATAATTTGATTATATGGTTAGGAATTGGATGTTTTTATAAGATTATTTACATTTTTTGTGATTATTTTGTGTTTAATTAAGAATTTTCCAGTATCGCAAAATTTGGCAACTTTTTGTTGATTTTGCATTGGATTCACCAATCGCAGAATTGGGAAAAACTAGGGGGGGCTGTCTAAGGGCTAGATCGCTGCTGATCTTGACAGGTATCATGCGCAGTTAGTTAGACAAGATTGACAAATTTATTTATTTATTAATTTTTTTACCAGCAATGCATTTTGTTTTACTATTTACAAAACATTTTTTTCATGATTCGTTGTTTGAAGTAGTCAAACAAAACTGCAATAAAACGCAAGAAAAAAGCACAAAGCCAGAGTATTTTCTAATTACAAAATAAATTCTAATTCAAAATAAATTGTGTTTAAAAAGAGCGGTATATTTATACAACAAAATATCCTGAGGTCATGAAAAATTAGTTTAAATAATAAAAATAAAATAAACAATATTTAAAAAACTACACTGCTTTCTTTTCTAAATATTACTCATTTTAAAGCATTTGTTTAGATGTGGACCAATTTATTGGGACAGATAACAAATTAATACCCAGTGAAACTCAAAATGGATTGACATTTTTTTATCATCAGTGTTTATTATTATGAACATTAATTTACTTAAAGTGTTATGTAATATGCAATGTGACGTAATAATCATACATATCTTGGCTACTGTCTTTCCTGCTTGATTTATAGAAGAATCTGTCCCTGATTTGTTTTTGGTTTTATTTTATTTTTGATCCTGCACTATTTTTCATAATACATTTCTACAAGGTCAAGCTTGTCCACTGACATCTGTTAAAATCAGTCTTGAAAGCCAAACATACAAGTTTTCGTGTTGTACATCTACAAGCAGATCTCCAGCAGCTTTATCTCCCTGACCTTTACAGGTATTGATGCACACAGCAAGCATGTACCTTGCTTACAGCGATACGATCAATGCAGTTTTAGTCTCTGTGGGGACAGAACTGCTGACGGCTCACTGGTCTGTCCTGTTTACTTCAGGATTACCCGTCAAAACATCTGCTATGCAGAGCGCATGTAATGAATGTGAGACTTTTGAGACTTGCTTGGTAATGAGTATATGGGTACTTCTGCTGTTTTGCTGTGACCATAAAACATTTGTGCATGTTTAGAGCCTGTGTCAGTTTATCATATCTAGGCATGGGACTATAACCGTTTTCAAGGTATACCGTGGTTTGGAAAAGTCAAGGTTTTGAAACTGCCCAAATTTTCTGCAATACCGTTCCTGATGTATTTTGTAATTTATGTTTATAGGACAACAGTTTCTCCAGCCGAAAGTCAATGATTCATTTGAATTATTTAGCCTGACATATTTAATGCTTCAGAATACTTAAAATGTTTCTCAAAATTAAATATATCGTGTTCAAAGGGGAAAATGTTTTTGTTTTTTAGCCAGACATTTAAAAAGAATGATATTTGTTATGTTTGTTACGTGATATTTTTATCCAAGGTTATTATACTGTCTAAATTAGGCATGAGCCGGTATAAGATTCTGACGGTATGATAACCTTGGATAAAAATATCAATTAATAACATTTAAAATATTTTGGAGCAGTAAACATGTCAAGTAATTCAAGTGAATCATTGACTTCAGCGGTCTTCATTAGTTTCAAAAACACAGATTTCTTTACGATTTACACCTAAAAAAAAAAAGTAAATAAAAAAATCTTACACATACCTTAGGAGCGGTGTGGCATAAAATTTTGGCGGTATGAAAACCTTGACTTTTCTATACCGCGGCACACCTTATAAACAGTTATCATCCCATGCCTAGTCTAAATATTATATTGGCCCATGCCTAATCGTATCCTTAGTTACAAAACATTTATATATATTTTTAATATTCTTTTTATGCATTTTTTGCATTGCCACAAAAATTCTGATTCAAGCATTATATACAGTATATATATGTATATACAGTATTAATATTTTTTTTTTTTTTTTTTTTACAGTTTTTAACATCATATATTGTACAAAACACATCTTTGACACTTTTGCAGCTTCATGTCAATTTAGGCAACAATAAGTTTATCTCGTTTATCTTTTATTTATTTTTACATATTTTAATAATTAAATGCAACTACATCAGTGGCTCAGTGGTTTGCACTGTCGCCTCACAGCAAGAAGGTCACTGGTTCGAGTTCCAGCTGGGCCAGTTTGCATTTCTGTGTGGAGTTTGCATGTTCTCCGCGTGTTGGCGTAATGGGTAAACAAAAATTGGCCTTAGTGTATGAGTGTGTGTGTGTATGAATGTGAGATGGTGTGGGTGTTTTCCAGTTATGGGTTGCGGCTGGAAGGGTATCCCCTGTGTAAAACATATGCTGAAATTGTTGTTGGTTCATTCCACTGTGGCAACCCCTAACACTGTGGCAACCCCTAATAAATAAAGGACTAAGCTGAAGGACAATGAATGAATGAATAAAACGACTGCATTTGTATGGTAATGAATTTAACTTCTACTTAGATAAAACATTGAATTCGATGTAGGGCTGCATGATACTGGAAAAATATATGATGTTCGATTTTGTTGAGTATTGTGATATTTCTTACGATATAACCATTCCCTAGAAAGATAATACAAATATTTTTATTAGCTATGTGTTTGAAATCATTAATTTATTTAATGATATTAAAATAAGCAGGTAAAATCTATTTTTCAGATCTAATTCAGAATAAAAAACTGCATCAAGGTGCAAACATTGAGTCTTTAAAACACTATGAATGAGCAAAAGCCTCAACAGTTATTCTGACTCTGCTGACTGTTGTCATTTTCTTCTCTTATTTTGACTTCAGCCATTAGTATTTTTTTCCAGCTCTATACTCACCTTTGGGCTGTTCAAGCCCAATAGCAGCTACTGGGAATGTGGGCATATAAACATAGTAAGACCCCAGCTGATTGGTCAAATTCATATAAAAAAAAACAATGCATAAAATAAACGTCATGTATCACACATGTTTGAAACGCATCTGTTATTGTAAAAATGCTGGGTTCCACATAATTCCTTCACATTGTCCCAACACAAATAGATTGCTAGCTTAATTGTTTTTACAAATTTTACAAAATTCAACTTAACTTGAAATTAACTTTGTAATTGTGTTGTTTCAACTCATTTTGCTACCTATTTTAATCTTTTATGCATTTATGAAGGAGGCTGTTAGAGATGGATGGACTGTTTTTACAGACACGCAGGACCTAGATCACCTGCTATTTGCATAACTTACAGCTTTCAAAAACATTTGAAGGCTGAGTGGTTGGTACTGTATGTTGTTAAAAAAATTGTAAACACACTCAATCTCATTTTCATCCTTTCATCTCAATTTGAAATATGGCTCTACAATAAGTTTTTATGTCATAATTACGGTGTAAGAGTGGACATATTGTGTTATGCTCTTTAATATTTTGCTGTTTTATAATTGTCATAATCAGGTGTTTAAATCTCGTGACTTCAAGCTTTCAAGGATGCTAAAATGCCAGCTTCCTATTATTTAAAGTCAAGAACGGAGCTTGAATTGTGCACTTTAGTGTCTATAGAGCAGAAGACAAACACAAACAGCACAGTAGGGTGTTTGTTTTATGTTATGGTATGATATTGCAATATCACTGAGCCCAAAAGTATTATCCCAAATGTGATATTGTTTTAATACAATCATTGATCAAACAAAGTTAATATTGAATGGGTTTTATTTTAGAAATAATATTTAGTTTTTAGCTATAAAAATAGTTCTAAACAAAGCCAGAGCAGAGCATTTGTGCATCTCAGAGCAACACTGCAGTGTTTCTTTTCTGAATTAAGTTACTCAATGGTCCATTCATAGTCATTTGGGTTATATTTGAAATTGCATTCTCTCTCCAGTAGTTACTTATTTTGAATCATTACTTTACAACCACTTAAAGTTGAAACCACAATAAGGCCCTGTTTACACTAGTGCGTTTTCGCATAAGTTTTGCTACGGTTACGCCATCCGTCCACACAATGCCAAAGTTTTTGAGTCGCGAAAGCGGAGCGTTTGGAGAGGCCGTTTTCATTCTAAAGCGCTGGTGCTCCGTCTCAGTGTGGATGGAGGAAAATGGAGACCTTTGAAAACGGGGGCGTGGCTGCTGGACACAGAAATGGGAGCGTTGGGAGAACCAATGTCCGTTTTAGGCGCTATTGTGCAGTTTAACTCTGCCTTTTTTACTACAACAGCTGCATATTTTCGCAAGAGGCAAGCTATTGTTCGAGCACTCGCTAATCGCTCGCGCTTCCAGCCGCTTAAGCCCCATTTAGAACGCCGGTTTTGGGAAGAACCAGCGAGACGCATGCTTCCTGTTTATACTTGAACGCGCATGCCCAGAATGCGCGAATGGTCACGTGATATACATTTCGCTGGAGTAGTGTGGAGGGACATCTGTTCAAAAACGCTGGGTGAAACGCTAGTGTGGACGCGGATCGTTTTCATGCTAAAACGCCGTTTTAAAACTAAAACGCACTAGTGTAAACGGGGCCTAAGTATTGGTAACGCTTTAGTTTAGGTCACAATTCACACTATTAACTACTGGCTTATTACATGCCTATTATTAAGATCTGAACTGCTCATTAGTAGTTATAAAGTATGATCTTATTCTGCATCTCTAATCTTACCCAACACCAAAACCCAATTTCTACCTCACAAACAATTAATAAACAGGTCATTTGTAGTTTTTTTTAAATCTAGTAGTGTTAGTTAATGGTTTGTTAATTGTGATTCACAATAAAGTTTAAAGTTTTAGTATCTTGATGTATTACATACACGTCAACCTATTACATGTCTATTACTATTTGGCTACCGTTTGAATCCAGTCATACATTGTCTTGCTTTGTTTCTAAATGAATCATCCATAATAAATGAATCATATATGAATCACAGTTTAACACAGGGAATTTCTGTGACCAACTGGTGGTTTCTGCATTATATTAATTTTCCCATCGGAATCGGGCCTAAGCCAGCAACGTTCATTCATTTTCTTTTCGGCTTAGTCCCTTTATTAATCTAGGGTCACCACAGCTGAATGAACCACCAACTTTTGCAGCACATGGTTTTACTAGGGGCGAGACGAGATGCCTACTCCACGAGACGAGATACGAGATTGGGTTCACGAAAACGAGAGGAGACGAGATTTTTACACTATTTTTAAGAAATCCTCAATGATGAAATATATCAATGGAAAATAGTCTTTTATTCAACTGGGAAAAAAAATATTTAGGTGCTTTCTTTAAATCGACTTGTAAAGAATGTTATTTTACTTCTATTTTAATGAATGATACACAGTAATGGACATGCAAACGCTGCTAAATATTTTGCTAATAGCCTATGTGAACGAAAAATAATATTTTTATATATAATTTTAAATATTGGCAAAATATTTGCCAATATACGAATGGAAAATAGGTTTTTATTCAACTAGAAAAAAATCACAAAATGCAAAACAACTTAGGTGCTTTTTAACAGCATTGTATTGAATGCTGTTTTATTTCTATTTAAATGAATTCTATATCATAAAAGACATGCAAACACTGCTAAATATTTAGCTATAAAATCTGTTGACTGGCTTCTCCCCTGTACAATTTCACACGATAAATCAAACTTATTTCCACACACTGAACTTAAAATATATATGTAACTTTTGGTATTAAATTTTTAATTTAATAAATGAGTTTCACTTTCATTTAGCAAGATGTCATTCAGGCCCCGTCATTCATGTGAATATGAAGTAAGGACTGATAGGAGAGAGTTGTTTCAATAGAATTTAACACCACATGTGAATGACAGGCGCCACGGTGGCGTAGTGAGTAGCACGTTCGCCTCACAGCAAGAAGGTCGCTGGTTCGAGCCAAGGCTGGGTCAGTTGGCATTTCTGTGTGGAGTTTGCATGTTCTCCCCGTGGTCGCGTGGGTTTCCTCCAGGTGCTCCGGTTTCCCCCACAAGTCCAAAGACATGTGGTAAAGGTGAATTGGGTAAGCTAAATTGTCCATAGTGTATGAGTGTGAATGAGTGTGTATAGATGTTTCCCAGAGATGGGTTGCAGCTGGAAGAGCATCCGCTGCGTAAAACAAATGCTGGATAAGTTGGCGGTTCATTCCGCTGTGGTGACCCCAGATTAATAAAGGGACTGAAAAGAAAATTAATGAATGTGAATGACAAATTTTTTTTAAAAATTCTGCTTTTTTTCCCACACAGCATAAATGTGTGTTCCCGGGATGATGATGATGATGATGTGACGATGAGTCTCCAGGAGTTCATTCAGCATTTGTGTGTGCTTGTTTGCGTGCGCTTAGAGATGTGTGTGTCTGGTGCTTTACTGACTCGCTAGGTGTGTACTGTAGGTCCTGTCGCAAAAAGCGGCTAAGAGTCCTTTAAGGTGTTAATAGTTTGATTATGGCGTTTAAATCTCTGCACTTTAATAATGCGAATAAAATAGGAATACTCCACGTCTTAATTCCATTTGTGTTTATGACGATGATGACTTTCAGCAAATATGAAGTGCTATTTCATTGCATGGATACGAACCATATTGTGTGAGGCTGTGGTTGTAGCCTATGTTGGATGCGGTACCTGCTGAACTCCGGTGAAAAAAGTGGTTACGTCACACCCGCCCACCCGACTGAGTGACAAGCGGACTCTGAGGCCAGCCTGGGTTGCCAGGTGTGTGCAAAACACTTGATTTGCAGATCAAATCCAATCCTGCCTCCAATTGTCAATGCTAATTTCATCCTCACGCTCCATCATGACATCACAACTTTTCACCTCGACGAGAAATCTCGCCGCTATTTAATCTCGTGAGATCTCGTCATACGAGATCTTGTCACATCCCTAGTTTTTACGCAGCAGATGCCCTTCCAGCTGCAACCTGGGAAACATCCATACACACTGATTCACACATATATACTGCGGACTATTTAGCTTACCCAATTAACCTGTACCACATGTTTTTGGACTTGTGGGTGAAAAACCAATGCCAACACGGGGAGAACATGCAAACTCCACACAGAAATGCCAACTGACCCAGCTGAGGCTCGAACCAGCAAGCTTCTTGCTGTGAGGCAATTATGCTACCTATTGCGCCACCATGAGGCAACCAGCAACATATCAGAGACACGGGTATGTGTTTGTTTTAAAGGCCCACGAAAACCCCCCAGTCTCAGCGTGGTGTTTTCACACCTCTAGTTTGGAAAAGCGCAGTAAAGTGGGTTTGTCCAGCTCTGTTTAGGTAGGAGTGTCGGGAAAGGGGAAAGAGGGAAGGTTTCCATTTGTGCACGCGCTCATTTTCACACAGACTCTGTTTACATGGACATCAGTAATCGAATTATTTGCCAAATTATTAATTTGTTGACTTTAACGGCACTTTCTCTTTATTTTCGGATTCGCGTGATGGGCAGGGCTTCTGTCTATAGTTTGGTGATTGTAGCTTTATTGCTAAATGGCTAACAGGGGTTTTATAGAGAGAATTACTGTGTTTTTGTGCTTTATGAAGGCTGATAAACAGCGTCGATTTGTTTGGAGCTGTGTCTGAGTCCACTAGATTATTTCAGAAGTGCACCCAGCTCTGTGAGCTCATAAACTCCTCCAGAAACTGAACCTGGATGATGGAAGCTTTCAGCGGTGCTTCTGACTGAGCCGAGCCGAGTTTGACACCAACAACAGGCGCTACGTCATAATCATACCCCCACAAGAGCAAGCTCCTGATTGGTTAACGCGACGTGAACGTCCGCTGAATCTCATTTTCATTTCATTTTCAAACTGAAGCGATTCGCGCGAATTGCGCGTATCACGCTGCAGGATGCCTATTCGCGCCTTTGCATTGACTTAACATGTAAATCACTCGCGCTTGACGCGTCTTCCGCGTGTGCTATGTACGCAGCATAACAGGTACAATCTTCGAAGCGATCTTGAATATTTTCAAGTTGCGCCGTGTACACAATAGAGCGCTCTGGTTGGTTTGAACCAAGTCTATCTCATGAAGTAATGCCGAACACTCAGAGATGTCAAAATGTTCTGGCCAGGACAGACGTCCACATATATGACTGTCAACAGCTCAAAAAAATGTGTTTTGGTGTTTCGTGACCCTTTAAAATATGAAATGCAGCCATATGTAGCTCTGGCTACACAATTTACTATCTCCAGAAATGTATTTAGGGCTACGTTTTCAGAATGAGCCCTTGTTGGCAGTTTTTTGTACTGTAATATACAACACCAATCCAGAGATTATATAACTTTAAACTATTAAAATGTTATTATTTTATTGTTGTATATTATAAATATTATTGTCACCTTTTCAAACATTGTCTGAAGAATTATCAAGGTCTCTTAATGTGATTCAAAGCATAAATAAAAGTGAAAAAATACAATAAAAACATGAGTCACAAAATTTGGAAAACTGCTAATATTGTACAGTGTAACATTTTAATGCGTTTCTCGCTCCCTCCCTCGTTTTTACTCAGAGCTACTTGACAGTCCGCTGTTACTTCCTTTTCTTTGCAACCTTTGCAACTGGTTCTTCATATGACAGCAAATGAAACATTAGCTTTTTTTTTGTTGTTGTAATAAATAATTAAATGTATGAAGAGTGGTTGAGCCGTCCCCTCATGCAAAAACATAACTCTTTAGAAAGCAGTAGGAAGCATTGGGAACATTCATGCCAATTCATTTGAAAACCATGAAAGACCCTTTGTCAAACAGACTGGACTCAGAATGGACCCTTTTCACGTTTCTGGGAACACATTTCTAAACTAAGAGCTCAGTGAATGGAAGAGTACAAGTTTTTTTTTATTTGCTGAAATAATAAAAGAAAAACTCTCATTGTGTTATGAAGACTTTTAGAAAAAGGAAAAAAAATAGTGTAAGACTGATAACGGCAGCCAGAAGAGAGAATAGCGCCAAATTTACTGTCCTGCCCCATAGACAAAGCATTAGAAACACCAACATAAGTGGTGATTTAGTTTTTTTTTACAATTTGATGCAAATATGCTATAATAAATAGTATACATAAATGTTCATACATTTAGGGATGCAACGATTAACCTATTTCACTATTAACTGCGCTTTAATTTGTCACGGTTAATTAATCGTAAAGGCTCAACACTTTCTATTGAACGGAACAAAACTGCTGCATCTAAATTTGTCAACTGTGCGCTAGTTTAAAGTGCCGAGCATGTACTTCAAGACTAATACACATGCACACACACTGGATGAACTACGGCTGAAGCTAGCAGCATAAGGCCATTCACATATCGTGTCTTGCGCACACAATTTCGTTATTTCCAATGGAGGTACATGGGGCATCTAGTTGAAAATGTCTTAAATTTTAGAATGCTGTGATCAGCAAAGCAGGTTAAAAAAACGATGGAGGAAGGAATACACTTGCTTTCCACACACTTTTAGACGCGACATGAACAGCCCCTAACCCTGTTTCCTCTGAAGAAGCGCTGAAGTGGGCAGTTTTGGGATTGGAGGTACATGGGGCATCTAGTTGAAAATGTCTTAACTTTTAGAATGCCGCGATCAGCAAAGCACGTTGATAATGATGACCGAAGGGACGCGCTTGCGCTTTCCACAAATTTTTAGACGCGACGTGAACGGCCCCTAACCCTGTTTCCTCCGAAGAAGCGTCTGAAGTGGGCAGTTTTGGGATTATTTTGGGTAACCAAAGAATAACCAGGGTCACCTTTTTGCAAACATGCTGTAAAAAGGTTGGTGCTAAAAGATCAAACACATCTCATGTGATGCAGCGGCTGAGGGGTCACCATCCAGCTTTGCCTGCTCAAGTAAAGGTAAAATGCATAACCAAGTTAAATTCCATGACAAATCACTTGAATGATATACATTGGTAAGGAATTAAATATTACTGTCAGAATCAATGCTGTAATGCTGTGCGTGGTGCAATGTAAACAATGTAAACGACAAATTGTTATAAATTATTAAAATTATTATGTATGAAAGCAGATGATAACAGCAGTTAATATTAGTATTTTATATTGATAATAATAACATTAATATTATCTATTTTTTATTTTCAGTGTAAAATTATGTGTGTAAAAGTCATACTTTTTTTCATTTATTTTTGAGTCCAAAGAGAAATGGAATATTGTTTATTGATTGGTCACAGGAGACTGATTCCTGTGAATCAGGGTCACAGGAGACTGTGACAGGGGTCCAGATTCCTGTGACCCTCCAAGGACAGACGAGCCTTGAGTTCTCCAGCCTTCGGCGCCTAGACTGCAGCTAGAGCTGCGCACCAATGGATTACTCTTCAGTGTTTGGACTCTAAGTAGTGAATATTACACAACGCTAAACTGAAATGAACTGAACTCCAACATTAATAACTGGACTGACACTGTTTTAATTTAGGGCTGTCAAAATAATCAATATATCGACTTATCGCACAATACATGGACATGACTTCAATGATTTTTGGTGATGCAATATATATCACCCATACGTAAAAAACAATTCTTGCAACATTTTAGCTGTTTGTACAACCTCTTTATCTCTGTTTGAGGTGTCAGTGTCAGAATGGTTAAAAAAACAATATAGTATTTATATTTAACATTTATTATTATTTATTTTGGATATGCGTTTTCACATTCTGATTCAAATGCCTAATCATTAAATTATTAAAATTACTTAATTAAATTAAATATTCTTAAGAATAAAATATTATGTGTTCTTTTGAGTAGTGTACTTGCGTTATAATGCTATCATATTGCCATTCTGGCATTATATAATGACTGGCCTAAAACAGTCTTAAAATGACAATAATATCGTTTATCGCGATATATTTTGGTGCAATATATCGTACAACAAAAAATAGATATCGTGACAGGCCTATTTTAATTTACTATAATCTTCTATGTGAAGCTGCTTTGACACAATCTACATTGTAAAAACGCTATACAAATAAAGGTGAATGTGAATGTTTATTTTTAATATTATTTTGTGCTGTATTATTTGGTTACTGAGCAGCAATGAATAACACTACAATATAAGGAATATTCATGTGATTTTCTAATCTAGTAGTGTTTTGAAATTAACGAATGTGTAATAATCGTGATAAACATTCAACCTTGATTATTCCTCAGGCTATAATCGTACAAACAAAATCTAAAATCTTTGCATCCCTACAAACATTCAATAAAATTGAAACATTAAAAATTTTCAAGGTTTTAAAATGCTAATGACCGTTAAACACGGCTTGTGGAAAATGTCTATAGGGTTTAGCTAAAATACCACCCTGCCGTCACTGAAACCCCAGAGACCAGCAGAGAACGTGGACTCGATTAGTGGTCTGTGGCAAGCAGGTTCGTTTTATGGTATTTCCCTTCTCTGTCTCTTTAGTCACACGTCTGGAACTTTAACACAGTGTTTCAAAACTGAAATCTAAACAGCAAGTGTGCCACATAAATGCTTAAAGGACATTTTTTTGGTGTTTTGCAGGGTCAGTTTTTTTTTTGTGTGTCTTTGTGTGTGTCTTTGTGTGTGTGTGTGTGTGTGTGTGTGTTCATTTAAGTGCATCTGTGTCCTTTAAAAACATTCCTCTCTTCATCAATTTCACTTCTGTCTAGGACCAGGGTAAATGAAGAAGTACCAGATGGTTCTGCAAGGTTAGCATTCTGTCGTCGCTAAGTTAGCAGAGGAATTTGGTAAAAGTTTTTGTTTTAATTTGAACTTGCCTTTAAACAAATAGTTCGCTCGAAAATGTTTTTTTTCCTTACTATTTACTCATCCTCAAGAGGTTTCAGACATTTATGAGCTTCTTCTGTTGAATAAAAAGAAGATATTTTGAAGAAAGCTAAAAACATTGACACCCAAAAGGTAGAACGAAAAAACAAATGTAGTTCTGATAATGTCATTTAAAACCTGTATTCCCTTTTTCTTTTGGACATAAAATAAGGTATATCGAAGTGTTTTTTTCTCAATATAATGAAAGTCAGTTCATGTCTCTTATTACTTGGATCTCATCTTTCTTCAGAATACTTGCCTTTGTGTAACATTGTGTTCAAAAAGGTCATGCTGACACGCCACAACAATGTTACCGTGTTACATTTAAAATATCAAACCGAGCATTTGAATGATGCACAAACCACTTCCTTGAGGTCTTGACAATAGACTTCATTTGTACATTCAGTAACAAGCAGTAACTTTTGCCTTTTTTTTCTTCTTCTTCTTCTTCTTTCACTTCTGATTCTGAACAGTTCTTTCATTTGATCTCACTCTCTCTTTCCCTCTTCTCTGCAGTTAAACTGTCTGTTGTGGTATGGCAGGGTAAGAACTAGAGTAGTGCATTGTGGGAGGTTGCCCGTTTGATTACTCACACTGGGCTTTTTCAGCTCTGCTTATTCATGGATGATTCCTTTTCCTTTCTCTTTCTTTCTTATATACATATACACACACGTACACACACATGCAATGCAAAGGTCAACTCTCTTTTTCTTGGCTTTAGCATTTTAAGCAGGAATGCTTAGTATGCTAAATCTGTAGGGGTTGTTACTAGAAGGGATACAGCTGCGACAGGATGTTAATGAGAATTATTGGTCACAATTTACAATAAGGTTCATTAGTTAATGCATTTACTAACATAAACAAACAATGAACAGTACATTAACTACAGTATTTTTTCATGCTAGTTGACGTTAGTTAATGAAAATACAGTTGTTCATTGTTAGTTCATGTTAACTCACGGTGCATTAATGTTAACAAGCATTGACTTGGATGTTAATAATGCATTAGTAAATGTTCAATTATGATTAATAAATGCTGTACAAGTGTTGTTCATGATTAGTTCATGTTAGTAAATGCATAAACTAATGAACCTTATTGTAAAGTGTTACCAAATTATTTATATTATATTGTTTAATCAATTTAATTGTATTTTATTAATGTCTACCCCTACCCCAACCCTAAACCAAACCATCACAGTAATGTTAATACAGTAATTATACAGATTCATTATGAAAATTATGTTGTTACTCTTAAATTAAGTTCAACCAACTTAACTTCACAAGTCATTTTTACGTGAATCAATTAAGCTGCCTTAAAGGGCACATACATTAACCCTTTTTAAGATCTTATATCACTACTATGGTTATTCTGAGTGTGCCAGTTTAGGTTCAGATCAAAACACAATTCAGATTGTTTTATTATAATGTGTTAAAAAGTGTAATTTTGGGGGCGTGTACACAGGTCGCTGTTTTAGGGGTGTGTTGCTTCACATGAAAATTAGTTTCGACTTCCCGCCAATCTTAACAAGGGGGCGGAGCCAAGAGCGCCCCTGCTTTGTGTACGGCAACAGACAGGCAGACAGAGAGCAGCAACATGAGTGATAGGACCAGCATTCAGCCGTACGTGTACGACCCAGACTCGGACACAGAACAAGCAGAGACGACTGTTGAGGAATCAATAATCCGAATGCGCCAGAATGTGTCAGAGTTGTAGTTACAAAATCATTTATGTCTTTGTACAGTTTTACAGCCGTTATGTAACGATGCATGCATCATCCGTAATGCGTTTGATAAAGTTCGCCATATCAGAGTTCTACAAACAAATACAGACAAACATAAAGATATCCACTCAGATAAACACTGCATTGGTATGATTTAGTGCTGCACGATTAATCATATCGCAATTGCGATGTCAGCCTATGCGATTACATTACAGCGAATCTTGCGGTAATTCTCCCGTATTTTCAGTCGTTCTCCGACGGGTGGCAATAAACATTAAAGAGCTGATCCTCCCTATACGCAACCCATACCGCCGAACCACCAGGGGCCGCCCTTGCTCTTAAATCTGTTGGAATCTGTCTGTGCTTTCGTTTTATTTAGGCATGAAACACTCTGAAATATACATAAAAACGGCGGGATTTCCTTTCCTTTTCATTACAGGTGCCGTCGCTCCTCCTATGCAATCCTCAAAACAGCCATAAAGTGGTGCGTGACTTTCAGCTGACGCGTCCGTAGTGATAAACAGGCGCTGTTTCCCAAACGGATTCTGTACACTCGATTAGAAGCAGAGCGAAAGTGGATACTGGGTTTTGTGTTTGTGTTTGAACAGATATATACACATAATTAATAATAATAACATCTAAAGATGTCAATCTTGATGGGGTTTTTTTTCAAACACAACTAATTTTGTCCTAAATGAGCTTAAAACTTTAGGAAAGCAATGGAATGCTTTCATTATAATGATATATGTAAACTTCTGTTATTTATAACAGTGACACCTCTGTTATTTAATGTAATCAAAGAAAAAAATCTAAATAAATGAGATTCATTCACTGCTCTTTATTCATAATGTGTAAGTTATACAGTGAGGAAAAGATGAATAAGATTTGATAACTTGATCCTATTTCTTTATAACAGCTAATTTTAATAAGCTAAACTGTTTGCCAACGTATACTATTGAATTTTCTTTTGTAAATAATAATATAACCAAAAGTTGTGTGTGTGTGTGTGTGTGTGTGTGTGTGTGTGTATATATATAACCGACAAAATATGATATGTTTAAATAGTGCATGCTGCGTTTCTCTCTCATAAACAATAATACAAAGCCATACATATAAAATAGTGTTATTTCATTTAATAATTGCAAGAAATATGAAATATGGAAAATATGGAATATGAAAATAAGTTTACAATAATGCAGATATTTATTTTGTAAAAATTATTTATTTTGAAACCATTTCAAGTTGAACAAACGCACACTTCAGCATTATTACTAATCTGTGTGTGCAATTTTCTCAAAAACCCATTAAGTTGACTTACAATACCATTTATAATCGAAATCGCATATCGCAATATTGCCCTCAATAATCGCAATATGACAATTTTCCCAAATCGTGCAGCCGTAGTATGATTTATATGCCAAAAGGATCGCGGATTGTTGGAACTGATCCATTTTTCAAAAACAATTTATTCGCGAATCCCGAGTGGAATTGTCCCGCATTCTCAAAGCAGTTTGCGCTAAAATGGTTAGCGCAAACATACATTTTCAGGCACCTGATCGTTAAAGATAAAACTTAGCCATTTCCAGGAAGAAGATGAAGGCTCTTGTGGTGAGCCTTGCATCCAAAAACAGCGCAAGGGTGTTCCTTTGGTGGCATCGCTTCAACTCACACTAAGAAAATGGCGGACGTGAAACAACAAACTGAGGATATGGTAATGCGAGCCTGTAAATCAATATGGGTGGGCGGGGGGACCACACTCCTCCGTACAGTTGCGGTCGGTCTCAAAACCGCTCCAATTGGTCCACCGTTTTTATGCTGTTAAATTGAAAAAAATGGACTGAGTGTGTTTATATCACCCCAATATGACGGTCTATACACTATAACTACACATGTCTGTGCAAACAGCTTAAAAAGTAGATTTTTCATCAAAGGCGCTCTTTAAAACATTAAGATCAACTTTCTTTCACTTAAAATAGTAGTTTGAAACCTGATTAACTTCATAAATTAATTTAAACTAGGACAATATATCGTTTAAGCATCGATATCGCAATGTGTGCATTCACAACAGTCACATCGCAGCATCTGCAGTGTGGAGTTGGGTTTGTTATTGTTGATCAGCAATGAAATATGTACAGTGTTTACATTTTACATTACATTTGATTATTCAGTAATAGGGACAGGACAAAATAGCGATATACATTGTGGCGCTTCTCGTAATGGTGGGTCGAACAAATATCAATGTTGCAGTTCTAAGAAATATGCTGCTGGTAGTAAAATAAATACGTCTTATGACATTTTGATGCATTTTTCCCTCTTCATTTACAAATATCATGATATATTGTTGGTGGTGTTCTTGTGATGTATTGCTGATATCGTTATATATCATTATTGGGGGCAAAATATCATGATAATATCGTAAGGTATCGTATTACGGTACCTGAATATTTGACTAGTTATTTCACTTTTATCTATGTTTTATCTTATTGATTTATTCTTGTAATTTCTTTAATTCACTCATCTACAAGATTATTCCAGTCAATCTAAGTCTGGGGTGTCCTGGAGTCACTCGATCCTGGAGGACCAGTGTCCTGCAAAGTTTAGTTCCAACCTCAATCAGACACACCTGGGCTATCTAATCAAGCTCTTACTAGGCTTTCTAGAAACATCCTTGCAGGTGTGTTGAGTCAAGTTGGAGCTAAAATCTGCAGGACACCGGCCCTCCAGGACCGAGTTTGGACATCCCTGATCTAAGTTATAGATTAGTTAATGAGTTAATCCAAAATAGAGCTGTTTAAGTCATCTGCCAAAATTGTTTTCATGTCGCAATAATATCTGCAGAAGCAAAACCTGCAGAAACCCTGGCATAATTGTATTACTTCGATTTAAATAATAACAGTAATTTATATTTACAGTAATAATTTACATTTCATGCCACCATGTTTGCTACAATTTAATTGCTGCTAACCTGCCTATACACTTTTTAGTGCCTCTTGCTATTGCATCCTAACGGACTTAAATAATCACTTATTTTTTATTGATTTTCAGCCAACTCTGCTGCTTTTAGACAGTTTGTATCTTAAAAGCTTAATAATATTGCAATAATATTAATTAATAATAATTAAAGGGATAGCTTAACTAAACATTTACTCATTTACTCCCCTTTCACTTGCCACAAATCTGTTTGACGTTTTTACTTCTGTTAAACACAAAAGAAGATATTTTGAAGCATGTTAAAAACTGGTAACCATTGACTTCAATTGTTTTTCCTACTATGAATGGCATTGGTTGCCAGTTTTTAACATGCTACAAAATATCTTCTTTTGCATTCAACAGAATTTTTTTTAACTCTTAATGGTTTGCAACCACTTGTGAGTAAATTTGTACTTTTGGCTGAACTTAACATTTAATACGAGTTGAATTTTGCATCTAAACTGTAGTTTTTAAAATAAATGGAGTGAGCCATTTACATAGTTTTAAAAATCGTATGTGTGTAAAATTATTATTATTATTATTATTATTATTATTATTATTATTATTATTATTATT
>CAIGQQ010003388.1:1473058-1488609 GCA_903798035.1 Danio albolineatus | reverse complement strand
TCATTTAATTATTCGTTTAGTTTTATTTATTCATTCGTTCATTCATTCATTCATTCATATATTAATTAATTCATTCATTCATTCATTCACTTAATTATTCATTCATTCGTTCATTCATTCATTCATTCATTCAATTATTTATTCATTCAATTATTCATTCATTCATTTATTTATTCATTTATTTATTCGTTCATTCATTCATTCATTCATTCATTAGTTCATTCATTCGTTCATTCATTTAATTATTCGTTTAGTTTTATTTATTAATTCGTTCATTCATTCATTCATTCATTCATTCATTCATATATTTAATAATTTATTCATTCATTTATTCATTTAATGAATTATCCATTCATTCATTCATTCATTCATTCAGTTATTCATTCACTTAATTATTCATTCATTCGTTCATTCATTCATTCATTCATTCATTCATTCGTTCATTCATTCATTTAATTATTCATTCATTTGTTCGTTTGTTTATTTGTTCATTCTTTTAGTCATTCATTTATTTGTTCATTCATTAATTAATTCATTCATTCATTATCTTTTTTTGTGTTATATGTTTAGCCTTTTTGCGTTTTGTTAATTTTTATTTACTATTTCGGTCCGGTCTTATTTTTTTATGCTTATTTCTGTTGAATGTTCAGTAATGCAGTCACGGCCCATTAAACAACCGTGCCTGTGAAACTTTTTGAAATCATACTGAGAGCAACAGAGAGAAAAAAAAAGGGGTGAGAGGGTTAATTGCTTAACAGGGCTGTTGATTTGAAGAAGATTGTGCTGAAGAGAGCAGACCGAGGGACAGAAACTCAGTGCATGATTGGAGAGGAAAAGCTCCACTTGCCTTTGGTTTGAGGCTGATTATGGTGTTTGCAAGAGCATTACTCGACCTGTCAGTTTTAATTAATGTGCTCCTTCATTCCACATGATTCAGTGCCCGCCCTTTGTCTGCACTCTTTCTCTCTCTCTTTGTTTTTTCTTTCCTGCTAGCAGTCAGATGCCAGTGCTGCTGGTGCCAGCGCTGTGTTTGAAGGCATCAGTCAAACCCCCAGCACTGGGGCTTCTCTTCCGTTCAAGACGTGAATCGGATGAAATGAGATTTATTCACTTTTAATGGATTTGAAAGAAAGTTTTGATGTTTAGGTTGCATGAATTGAATTTTGTTTTAAATACAGTAATATTGTGTATTTAATATCAATAAGAAGAATGGATTTTGCTGGTTGTTCAAGCTACTTAAAATGAGTTAAAACAACATAATTTTGACTTTTTTGGGGGACAATTTCATTGTTTTATGTTTAATCCACTATAATTGCACTGGACGTCATGTGGCAAGAACCAAACAATCAGCTTTGAATGGATTATAAACCTACTACTACTGCTGAATTTACTACTTGACCATTAGAGAAGTAAGTTCTATAAAGTATGAATGGAACTTGAATGTACTACATGTGCCATTAGTTATTCTATTGTGACCTACTCGCGTCAGTTTCGTCTCTTCACTCCCATTCATGAATTCTCTCACATGGCATCATGGCCGTAGAGTTCATCAGCACTTCAGAATCTTGCCGGAAGTAGTAGGTCATCTGGGTTTTTCTCGCACACTGTTTTTTGAATACTATGAATTTGGACATAATACTTGGTAGGGCTGCACAATATATCATTTCAGCATCAATATCGCAATGTGCACATTAGCAGTAGTCACATCGCTGGATCTGTGATGTTGAGTTATGATTATACTGTGGTTGACCAGGAGAAACAGATACATGAGAATTGTGTAGTTATTGAATAGTTTAACTATAATGTAGTAAAAGTTTTTCATTTGCATGTGCTGTTTAAGGCCTGACAGTGCTCAATGTATTCAGGCACAAGAAATCTTACCATTTGTAACTTAAAGAATACTTTTATTGAATTATTTATGCGGTAAATACATTTGTGTTTTACATTTGATTATTTAAATTCTGAACCTGAATACTATTTGACTGCCCTAAAAACCCTAAAACACTGTTTATTTCACTTTTGAATTTGCTTTTAATATTTTTTTACATTTTTTTTTTTTACGAATTATTCACTTTCCTTCAGAGTCATTCCACTAAATCAAATTAATAAATTGTTTCTAAATAGCAGTTTTCTGGTAAAATTGTTTATGCATCATATCATCTGGTGAAATTGTTTATATATCATTTCATCTGGTGAAATTGTACATGTATCGTAATATTTATCGAAAAACAAAATATCACAATGTCAAATTTTTCCAATATTGTGCAGCCCTACTACTCGTTTTTTAGCACACTATATAGTATGTAAGTATGCAATTTTGGACAGCCAAACTTTACATTAATAACGATTGTCTAATTACCTTATTCAAGCACATAACACCAAAACTCTCTGGCATTTTTTTAGTTTTTCTATAAATAAAACTTGTATCAGAGCTGCAGCAAGGGTTTGTCAGATGTGGTTGCTCAGAGAGCATGGCTGATGGTTGCTTAGCAGCAAGTGATGACACTGGAGCAGAAGCTCAGTGAAATAGATGAAAGTATTGACACACCTTGTGTTTTCCATCTGGTTTAAGATGCAAAATCTGAACGGCTCCTTATTGGTTCTTGGTTTGACATTGTCAAAGTTGAAGTCTCACAGTCAAGAGAACGTCCCAAATCACTGGAAGAACAATTTGATCACAAATGAATGAGCTGGAGGATAAATGTCATACCAGCAATCAAAGAATACAGATTTTAGCGGAGGATTATACAAATTGTGTATTTAAATTGTGCAGTTAAAAGCAAAACCACAGATTTATGTTTATAGATGACACATCAGACAGTGAGGCAGCGAGTAGCCAGTTTTCCATCCTAACCTGAAGTGAATCTATTCATTCATTCGGGTATTTATTTTCCCTTTATTAGTCTCTTTATTCATCAGGGGTCACCACAGCGGAATGAACCGCCAACTTATCCTAATAAAAGCAAATGTTTTACACAGCAGATGCCCTTCCAGCTGCAACCCACTGGGAAACATTCATATGCACTCATTCACACATATACACTACGGCCATTTAGAACACTGTTTAGTTTATTCAATTCACCTATAGCGCATGTCTTTGGACTTGTGGGGGAAACAAGAGCATCTGGAGGAAACCCCCGTCATCATGAAGAGGAACATGCAGAAATGCCAACTGACCCAGCCGGGACTCGAACCAGCAACCTTCTTGTTTTGAGGCGACAGAGCTAACCACTGAGCAACCGTGCCGCCCCCGAATCTATTCAAAGTTAACAAAAAAAGACAAAATCACAAATGCAAATTAGGTGCATTTTCATTAAGCAGCTGACTGTAGTATTGGTAACCTAGCAACCAGCAGTTAACAAGATAAGTAATTGGAGACAATTGATTAGTCATGTGAGTGTAATGTTCACCATGTCAGAGTTTATACGGCAAATGTGTTTTCATCTCCCATTATTTGCATGAAACCTGTTTCGCAGAAGTCCAAAACCTCCTCAAGCAAGCATAAAGACTTTTTTTTGCAAATTAAAGGATTTTTATTCTGAATTGGTCAATTCCATCATTCGTTTCTCAATGGAGTACTTCAAAATGAGCATTAACACCGAATGATGGAAACCCAGCTAGTGACACACACTCTTACCCAGCAGGCAGTGTGTTGTCGAGCTATGAGATGCAGCTCGGTACTAATGACAGCGGTCTGGAGCTTCACCACAGAGCAGCTAATGGCTTTCTGACCGCTCGGCGAGATCAAACATCAATTTTTTATTGGCCATTTGTGATTCAGCAGGATGTGGACAAATGTGGCATGCATGTGTGTGTGTGTTTCCTGCGGTGTGTTTGTTTATCATGGTCTACTATTTGCACGCTGTCTATGCTTTTTATGACCTGCATTTCTTTGTTTTGGTTTGCCACCACAAAGTGTGCCATCCACATTATTTCGGTTAGTGGGTGAACTGTTGTTGTTTTTTCTTCAGTAACTCGTTGGTTCCACTAGCTTTTTCTTCGATGAAAACATATGGTGGAACACTTTCGCATGTCGAGATGTACATAATATGTGTGTGTGCTGGCGCTCACTGGAACACTCCTTCACATGCACGCCCGTCACACAGCTGAAGCAGAGCTTTAAGGTAAACAAACAGCAGTTTACCGTAAGCATTATACCGATCATTTTTACACAGTTGGCATTAAGAAGGAACATCGAAACGTTACTGACTAACATCTAGCAGCTAAATGTGTCTGGAAAAATATTCAAAGGCTTTTATTTTCATAAACAGCGCGGTTGTGAATTCCTCTGAATGTTCTGATTGGCTGGAGTAGACGTCTCACCTCCTCACGTTCTAAACGTAAACATGCTCTTTCCTGCAATTGTCCTTCTGCGTTCACACAGAGCAGCATTCCGGCCATTACCGATAATGTTACAACTTCTCTTTAAAGAAAATTGGTGGAACGACTTTACCGGTATTTTCAAAAAGGGCCTGTTCACACGAGATCCCCCGAAAATTGCCGGTAATTTACCGTAAAAGATCTGTATGTGTGAAAGGGACTATTTATGAATTGCGTATTGATGTTTTTTTCATGTTGAAACACTAACTTGAGTTCTCACACAAGACATTAACCATTTTAGTACATTATTTTGTTGCAGATTTTTTGTTGGAGGCTAAAACTGCTAAAGTTTAATGTTAACTCTTATTAACTACTGTTACATTTATTTACAATAGAGTAGCTTTATAAGAGTGTAGTTTGTTTTTCTTTAATTTGACTCTTGTTTTGTTTTATTATATAGATTGAGGCTTTAATGTCTGCCATTTTATCGTTTATAGACCTTAATAATGATTAGAGGTTTTGATTGAAGCTGAACATTTATGGCCCATTTCCACTGAGTGGTACGGTACGGTATGGTACGATTTGGTATTCTTTTATGGCCGTTTCCACTGTCTAAAAGCACACCAAACCGAACCATACCATACCACTTTTTTGGTACCCAAGGGTACCAAAAGGCGGAGCTAGACGCCCAGCTGAACGATATTGGTTTACAGAGATACGTCATTCACTCACGCAACAAGTCTGAATGAAAACAAAGGAACCGCCATGTTTAAGTACACAGCCGAGATATTACACCGAAATAATATATACATGTAATAATGAACCATGGTCGATCCAAGCTCAAACAAACCTTGTCGTCGTCTTCCCAGATTCTCCCATGTGCCCCATAGTTTTTTATGAGCCCGTCTGAAGCGCGAGCTGTTTCGCTCTGTCAATTGCGCTCGCATGTGCGTCTATATTTGAAATAATAAACTTATAGAGCTGATGATAATAACGTGCACTTGATTATTGACGTGCTTTTGAAACCCGATCCTTTCAGAAACAGACAAACGCGAGGCTGACGCGTGCAAAAACAAAGGAGAAGCCGGAAAAAACAAAGGAGCAAATTATTGTTTCAGCAAACATGAAGAAACTGCTATGTTTAACTATTATCATCATCACCTTCTGGACTATTATGAACTCGGAATGACGGGATTGCTTTCTAACAAGAGGTTTTACATGTGCTGGTGTAGATTAAAGACACAGAGGAGAGGTTTGCACTGACTGTGGGCTATATGTTGTGTGTTGTTTTTGAACCAAATAAGGACTAAATGTATGCTGTGTGTAGTTTTTCTGTAATTGGTAGCATATCAGAGACTGTAAGGGGCTGTATGTGTTCATATATGCTGCCTTTATTTATTTATTTTATATAATCGCAGACAGTAGTCTATTTCACATCATTGATCTGCAGTTATAATCAGATCATGTTCATAGAAAGGTCAGTAATGAACATTTATACACCAGTATTTATGTGTATAATAAAGCATCTGTCTTGTGAGAAGTGCTCCTCATATGATTTGTGAGCGACCCATAAAGCTTTACTGTAGACATTTCCTCGAGCAAAAATGATGTCGACTGAAACTTTCTGTCGTACGCCAAGCCACCAAAACAGTACCCTTTAGCAGTGGAAACACAAGCCTGATAAAGGTGACCCGTAACGACCCGTACCGTACTGTACCACTCAGTGGAAACAGGCCATTATTATCATTATCACTATTATAAAGTTTGTTGTACTTTTTAATAACATTTAAGAACATTTTAATAATGAGAATCTATGTGCGTACAATTATCCTCCTTTGTGCCAAATTTGAGTAGCACATCAGTCTTTTTTTACTAGCCCCTGTTGTGTTGATGATGTCCTGTTTGGCCTTCATCCAGAAACAAAGAACTGTGTCTGTGTGTGTGCGTGTGCGTGTGTGTGTGTGCGTGTGCGTGTGTGTGTGTCTTATGCTAGATCCATATTTGATGAACTGCTACTTATCTCTGCCTCACACACAAGTACGCACACACACACACACACACACACACACACACACACATGAGGACTTCTGCCTGTGTTTTTTTATGAGTGTTTGACCTATATTATTCTGCCTTTGTTTTAACGTTCTGTCACTTTCAATAGTCTCATGCGCCAACACAAGTGGATGGAGCAGAGATTGCTTTGTGCTCGCGTGGAGCGCACACGTTTACATGCCCACATGAACACAGACTTGGCAAGAGACAGGGTTTTAATAGGCGGTCTTTAGGGGGCTTTCTTAGGGTCTGACTTCAAACGACCTCTGGCGAGACATTAGACTGCGTGTTTATGAGGTTATGCGCATTATAAGTGTTTAAGCAGGTGCTCTGAAATGCTGGCCATAACAGATTCATACATAAACTGTATTTGTGTTGTTTTAATTGCTTTTGGATTGTGATTTTTTTTTTTTTCTTAAATTTTGTTGCTTTTGTTTAGTTTTATCATGGCCTATTTGTTTCTGGTTTCTGTTCTGTTTTAGTTGTTTGCTTGATTAAATTTTTTTATATTGTTTTCTGTTGTCAACTTTTTTTGATATGTTTTTGTTTTATGGGATGGTCTGTTGTTGTTGTTTGTTTTGGTATGATAGCCATTTCGATTTTTTTCTATGTGGCTTTTATTCGTTTGTTAATTCCTTTATTTATTTATTTGTTTGTTCATTCGTTCGTTCATACAAATGTGTTTCAAAGCTCTTGATTCGATTTAATTCAGTTTTTGATTTGATTCAGTGAATATATAGATTTATTATAAATGCTATTGAATTTCCTAAAAATTACCATTTAAAACTCATCATTTAAACTTGTTTCAAGTGCATGGGAGCATCGATATCACAATGTGCGAGCCTGATATAGTCACATCACAGGATTTTTAGCAATTTCATGTGAATTTAAACCATTTGGGCACAAGAAATTAAAGTTTCACTGCGGTACTTTAACGAAGAATAATTGCATTTAAATATTTTTGGAATATTTTGAAGACTATACATTGGTATTTACAACTGATTATTGAACTTATAATAATATAATAATAATATAACACTCCGTAAACCTTAAAGAGCTTTTTATTAAATTTTTATCTTTGTTCTATTGTTTTTATCTGTGCTTTAATTATATATATATATATATATATATATATATATATACAGCATATGTTTTACCCTTCGAGCTGCAACCCATCACTGGGAAACATCCATACACACTCAGTCACACACGTAAACTACGGACAATTTAGCTTACCCATTTCACCTATAGCGCAAGTCTTTGGACTTGTGGGGGAAACAGAAGCACCCAGAGGAAACCCACGTGACAACAGAGTGAACATGCAAACTCCACAAAGAAACGACCCAGCAGCCTTTTTGCTGTGAGGCGACAGAACTACCCACTGCACCATGATGTTGTCTCATCGTTATTATTATTTTTATTATTATTTTTATTATCATTATTATGTACATTGTATGCAGATGTACACTCCCCTACAAAATCATCCCAATTAATGTATAATAATTAATTGTTTCCAAGTACAGTCATCTTTGATTTTGACTTTGAATCTATATTCATATCACACAATATATATCACAGAAAAGCTAAATATTGCAATGTTTGTTTGTTTTTTTTTTCCAGTATCGTGCAGCTCCAATCTATACAATTAAGCTGCTGTCACTTGAATGGAAAATAAATGTCACCAAATTGAATTAATTTTAAACACGACTGTGACTTTTGTTTGTTTACATGAAAACTCAGCAAGATGGGGATTTCAGGTGCTTCTGCTGTTTGCACTGAAGAAAGACGCCTGTCAGTCTCTTTCACATTTTAATGACTCATCAAATGTCATTTTATGGCTGTCTGCATGGATGTTTGCAAATAAACTGTACAGAGAAATCGATGTCAGTTGACATTGTAAATCACCCAGCACTACCGCACTTCCCCTGACGTGCTCTAGTGCATCACATGCTTTCAAAATCCCTGGAATACAGAAAATAGAAAAAATATGTCAATGAAAATCAATATCAAATTGACCACTTAAAAAAACAACAACTATTATTTAAAAATGCATTTTTTATGTGTGTGTGAGTGTGGATAGTTCTCTTTGTGTTGGGTTTAGTGCCGGCAGCTTGCTGTGAGGGGGGAATCCTTTGTGTCCTAATTGAAGTTGTTCAGTCTGGCTTATCACAACCCCTGCCCCGAGTAATTGTGCATGTGTGTGTGTGTGTGTATGTATGTGGGGGAGGGTTTAGGGGGCCGAGGGCTGCCTTTTTTATTGGGGTTCCTTGTTGCCCAAGGCGTGATGCATGAAGTTCAAAATCTCTCTCTCTCTCTCTCTCTCTCTCTCTCTCTCTCTCTCTCTCTCTCTCTCTCTCTCTCTCTCGCTCTCTCTCTCTCTCTCAGTTAATTGGCATCTTTATCAGTGGAATGAAGGAAGGGCTTGTAAACATTGATTTCATTGTTATATCCTGATGGGGTGAGATGTGTCTTGTGAAGTAAGCAGTCCTTTGTAGTTCAGAGGGATTCATTAATGTGTGCTAATGAAAGAGCATGATACGTGTATTAAAATGTTTGCAGCTGTGGAACATTTTTAATTAGCCTCACTCAGATATTACACTGAACATTTTTATAAACAATTTATATGGGTTTAATTTAAACAAACAAGTTAAATTTAGTATCTTAATGTCTTTGTTTAAACTCAGCCCAAATAAATAGTTTACAACCACTTCACTTAAAAAAAATGTAGTAAATCCAAGAAATCATCTTTGAATATTTTTTCTCAGTGTAGTAGGTCTGTTTTAGTTGAGTGGGATGCCTCAGTGGCCAGTAATGGATAATTGTGATTCTCTTTCTCTCCGTTTCCGTCCTTCATTCCTTCCTTCCTTCCTTCCTTCCTTCCTTCCTTCCTTCCTTGCTTCCTTCCTTTCTTTCTTCCATTCTTCCTTCCTTCCTTCCTTCCTTTCTTCCTTCCTTCCTTCCTTCCTTGCTTCCTTCCTTCCTTCTTTCCTTCCTTTCTTTCTTCCATTCTTCCTTCCTTCCCTCCTTCCCTCCTTCCCTCCTTCCCTCACTTCTTCCCTCCTGCTCTCCCTCTCAAAATTGCTACAGAAACCAAACCACGTTAAACATATATTTTTGGAATGCCCTATTTTTAATGTTATCAGACAACAATTTTTATCTTTAAAGAAAATATTTTTAAATATGAATCCTTCAAAAAGGGTACAGTTTTTGTCAAATGTAAACCTTAATAAAAAAAAAAACGGTTTTAAATTTTTGTCTTATGTATTGTTGTTGTTATTGTTAGCCTATTATTGTTGTTATTATAATTGTTATTATTATTGTTGTTGTTATTCAATAATAATATTTTGTTTATTATTTATGTATTTTATCTTACATATTTATTGTTTTTGATGCCTTTTTATTGTTATAATTCGTTTATTATTATAGAAAAATTATATTAATAAAATGTACATTTTATCTGTTGATCAACAGTGACCGTAAGGATTTTTAAATTGCTACAAAATTTAATTTTTTTCTTTTTTCTTTTACTTTATCATAAAATATTTAAACGATGTAACGTTTTTGTAATGTAACTTTTTACGTGACAATTTTTTGGTTAAAAAGCTCAAGTTTTAATATAAATAAATAATTACTGAGAAGCAATTCAGTATATTTAAAGGATTTCTGAAGGATCATGTGACACTGAACACTGGAGTAATGATGCTGAATATTCAGCTATACAAGACATAAATTATTCAAAACAGAACAAGAAACAGAAATCAGAAAATATAAGCGACTATAAAATGATCATAGAAAATTGTGAAGGCAGGAGTGGCTCAGTGGTGAGCACTGTCGCCTCAAAGCAATTGCGGCTGAGTCAGTTGGCATTTCTGTATGGAGTTTGCATGTTCTCCCAGTGTTTGCGTGGGTTTTCTCCCGGTGCTCCGGTTTCCCCCACAATCTAAAAACATGCGCTATAGGGTGAATTGAATAAACTAAATTGGCCATAGTGTATGAGTGTGAATGTGAGAAAGTAATGGTGTTTCCCAGTACTGGGTTGCTGCTGGAAGGGCATCCACTGCTTAAAACATATGCTGGATAAGTTGGTGGTTCATTCCACCATGGCGACCCCTGATGAATAAAAGGACTAAGCCGAAGAAAAAGGAATGAATGAATTGTAAGTGCAATTACTTCTTATGCAGTTGGATATAAACTACACACACTACAACTTTACATTACAACTACATACAGTAAAAACATTCATTCTAAACTAGTCTATTAAAACGAACCCGAAGCACACGTCTCTTTTGTTTGACATGAATAGAAATGCTATCATAATAGTCTATTTTTTTTATGCAAGGTGTTGTACTTCATTTGTGTTCTGGTCATTCTGTGTTCATCTTGTTTGTTTGACTATTGGAAAAAAAAGTAAATTATAGGGGGTTTTTTTCCTTAACCAAAATCAAAAATAAAATATGAATAATTGCAAAACGATAATTTATTAGTTTAAATCCGGTTGTGCTAAAATCACACTAGTTCGGTTCTGATTTGTGCATTGTGGCATGAAGGATTGATGCTGCGTGACATCGCAGAAAAACACACTCTCTCAACACATGATTGAACGTCACAGCGCATTATGTTTCATGCTGTTAGACGTATTTGGATATCACACTCAGAATTATTTCAACTGAAGCCTATTCTAAAAATACATGTTTCTAAAGCTTCTTCTTTTGAGGCATATAAAAGGCTGGACTAGGCATGGGACGATAACCATTTTCAAGGTATACCGCGTAATGGAAAAGTCAAGGTTTTCATTCATTCATTTTCTTTTCGGCTTAGTCCCTTTATTAATCCGGGGTCGCCACAGCGGAATGAACCGCCAACTTATCCAGCATTTGTTTCACGCAGCGGATGCCCTTCCAGCCACAACCCATCTCTGGGAAACACATCCATACATTCTCATTCAAACACATACACTACGAACAATTTAGCTTACCCAATTCACCTGTACCGCATGTCTTTGGACTGTGGGGGAAACCGGAGCACCCGGAGGAAACCCACGCAACCACGGGGAGAACATGCAAACTCCACACAGAAATGCCAACTGGCCCAGCCAGCTATCGAACCAGCGACCTTCTTACTGTGAGGCGAACGTGCTACCCACTAGGCCACCGTGGTGCCCAAGTCAAGGTTTTATACCGCCAAAATTTTCTGCTGTACAGTTACTAAGGTATGTGTAAGATTTTTATTTACATTTTTTTGTTTTGTTTTTTTAGGTGTAAATTGTAAAGACATCTGTGTTTTTGAAACAAATGAAGACCGCAGAAGTCAATGATTCACTTGAATTATTCAGCCTGACATGTTTACTGCCCCAAAATATCTTAAATGTTTCTCAAAATAAAATATATTGTGTTCATGGGGGAAAAAGGTTTTTGTTTTTTAGCCAGACATTTAAAAAGAATATGTTTTAGAGCAGTAAACACAATACTGTCATATCGTGAAACCGTGATTATTTTATCCAAGGTTATCATACCGTCAGAATCTTATACCGGCCCATGCCTAGGCTGGACACATGAAAACATAATAACACAGTCAATATGTGGTTGAGCCAGGCGACAACACTTTTACCACAGGAAAAGCTACTTGATTTAAATTAAAGTCTGAATCGTTTTTGGGGCATATGGTCCACTTTCTGGAACTTCCTAAGGATGCTCCATGGCTAGCCTATGTCTTTCTAATCTTTGTTTACGGTCTTCTTTTATTTCTGTTTTTGCTCTTAAGACTTTGTGTGCAATTGAATTTATAAAACTTCTATACGTGTTGTTATGAGACATCATTACTAGGGCTGTGCGATTAATCGAATCACAATCACAATTTGAAACGTTGCGATTAGCTAATCGCAAGAGGCTGCGTTATGAAATATATATAACTTCCCCCACCCAGGGCAAATGCGTAACTGCCGTATGTGTGTGGCTGTCTTCCTAGCCAATTGAGTGAGTACACTTTCATTCTGCCCAATCAGAATCGCGCAACCTAACTATGTTGAAGGGGCGACACAGTGGCGCAGTAGGTAGTGCTGTCGCCTCACAGCAAGAAGGTTGCTGGTTCGAGCCTCGGCTGGGTCAGTTGGCATTTCTGTGTGGAGCTTGCATGTTCTCCCCATGTTCGCGTGGGTTTCCTCCGGGTGCTCCGGTTTCCCCCACAGTGCAAAGATATGTGGTACAGGTGAATTGGGTAAGCTAAATTGTCCGTAGTGTGTGTGAATGAGAATGTATGGATGTTTCCCAGAGATGGGTTGCGGCTGGAAGGACATCCGCTGTGTAAAACAAATGCTGGATAAGTTGGCGATTCATTCCCCTGTGGCAACCTTGAATGAATGAACTATGCGGAGCACCCACATTTCAAAAACAAACAAACGGGAAAGTGCGGACGAGGGGATGATGGCATCTGCCGCTTCAGAAGCATTAAAAGACGAATTAATATCATAGAAATATGGCACGTTGGTAATATAGGAATATTTTAGTCACAGACACCGTACAAATTCAGGTCATTTGTAAGAGCTGTCGCAGAATTGTTGCCACATCACGAGGAAATACAACAACCAGCACCTGAAAAAGCACCACAGGCGGCTTTTATGTCATGCTTAAAAAGTCAACTGAAAGTATTGCCAGTGACAGAGTTGTTTGCAGCTGTTACACCATATAAAAACAAACCATGAAGGTACCAGGAGATAACTAACGCCTTAACTCACTACATGGGATTTAAAAACCTTATCTAAACGCTTTATAGGAGATAAACTCTGCCATCTCGCACATATTCTATTGCAGTACCACAGCTGTACGTTGAATGTCGTGATATTTTTTGTAGCATCTTATTTTGTTTTTAGTCAATATAAGCTACAGAAAGGCTCTTATCACATTAATTTGCTCTGTTTTTTTATTTTTTATTTTTATAATTATCTATATCTATATTATAATTATTGTTTGTATAATAAGCTACAATATCTCCCTAAATTGAGTTGAACAGGTAAGGTCGTTTTATTTGTGCTTACTGTTTGCTATAGAGAAAAACGAGTGTTTAATTTCTGAATACTTATAAACAAATTTGAATAAACGTTGGAGTAAGTTAATATCCTTTCAGTTTTTTTTAACTAACAGTCTGCAGTTTAGCAGGAAGAAGATATGATTATTGAGCTGAAGTTTGTTTACAAAATTAAATCGCAAATCAAGTTGCAATCGCAATATCTGTCAGAAATAAATCGCAATTAGATATTTTCCCCAAATCGCACAGCCCAATCAGTGCCACAGTTTGTAATAGAGAGAAAAAAGCATTTTGCATCAAATAAACATGCACATCCTTTATTTAAAAGCATGAGTGTGATGTTTGGAGTGTGCAGGTATGAGATTGGCATTCTTGTGCAAATGCCTCAGCATGAGCTCCACAGAAGCACCATCAGCCACTCCGGGGCCGGTCAGAATAGCTTTCACAGGAGAAATTGAGAGAGATTTGACGTGGCTCATCTGCTCGGTGGAGTCATCTCTTTCTCCTTTCATTTTTTCACCACGTCTTTGAACCAACCCAACACGTTTCTCCATCCATCTTCGTTTCTCCAGAGTGTAGTGTTTTTGCTCATCTCCTAGGGTTGGCAGTTGTAGTTTCGCATCCTTTCAGCTGATGCACTGAGCAATATTCTGATGAATATTCAAATATTATTTATGTTATATATCCCTAACACACACATCGCCCCAAATCCCTTTGGAGGATGTCTAATGTAGGAGCTGTGTAGAGACTCATTTGAATGAATGTGTTCAGTTGTGGTTGATAGGGTTTTGAGTGGTTGTTAGGCGGTTTGTATTGGCCAAAAGGTATAGGCATACCCAACATGATGATAATGCCATTATTTAGATTAATTTAATAGATCACAAATTCAAATTTCACAGTAAAAATCTCACTGCTTTAAATTTAGGTTATCAAATGAAATTTTCTAGTCATCTTAACTTACATAATCAAACTGACTAAACAAATTAAGTTAAACTTATTAATGTATTAAAAAAAGTAACAAATATATTTCTTTCATGATGACTTGTTGTAATATCATTTTATTACAGTGTGTGACAAATGTGCTTTGTTACGTTAATTTAAAACTTTCAAACATTTTTATTTGATTTCATAAATACAGGGTAAAGACATATCCAACTGATATTTCTAAAAATGAACAGAGACATCAGGTTACAGATGGTGAATTATAGGCAAAATACTGTACATGTGTGTGTGTGTATGTATACACGTGTGTGTGTGTGTGTGTGTGTGTGTGTGTGTGTGTGTGTGTATATATGTGTGTGTGTGTGTGTGTGTGTGTGTTTGTATAGAAGCATTCACAAGAAAACAAAACCCCTGTGAACAAACTCGACACAGAGGAACATAAAAACCCTCTGCCAGCTAGGATTTTGGAAGTGTTGTTGCAGAGCAACACAAACAGCACACTGGAGTATATCAATGCACAGCTACGTGCAAGGAAAGCGCCGTGGGTCACGCCGATCACTCAGATGTATAAATCAGCCTTTAAAGTCTTCTGCGGCGACTTTGCAGCCACATGATCTCTAAAGATGATGGACCCATTCTTGAACCTTACTTTGAACTAAATTGATAATGATTTTAAGCTGCACCAGAGATGCATCGAGACGGCATATTTTCCATTACATTCAAATTATTATTTACATTAAAATATTTGTTTACAGAAGATGAAATGCACTGTTCACAATATTATTTACAGGATCTAAAAGAGTTATTTTATTTAGAAGAGATACTGTTTATTTTTTTTACTTTTAATGGGAAAAGCACTAAAAATGATTTATTTTGTTTCCAAAAAGTGATTTATTTTCACTTTTTTATAAGAAAACAGTGACTGTTGGTTTTAGGCAATGTGTGTTTTAATTTTAGTTGTTCGACATTGGGCGACACGGTGGCGTAGTGAGCAGCACGTTTGCCTCACAGCAAGAAGGTCGCTGGTTCGAGCCTCGGCTGGGTCAGATGGCATTTCTGTGTGGAGTTTGCATGTTCTCCCCGTGGTTGCGTGGGTTTCCTCCGCGTGCTCCGGTTTCCCCCACAAGTCCAAAGACATGTGGTACAGGTGAATTGGGTAGGCTAAATTGTCCCTAGTGTGTGAGTGCGAATGAGTGTGTATGGATGTTTCCCAGAGA
>CAIGQQ010003388.1:1443370-1472658 GCA_903798035.1 Danio albolineatus | reverse complement strand
ATGAAAATAAAATAGCCGTTATCAAGTTAAAATGTTCAATTAATCAAGATTTTGATTTTTGGCTAACTCCCCCAGCCCTAACCACAATTAAGCTAAAAATAATTATTCCCAAGATCCCTAGTGTAAATGAATGTAAAAGATGAACAAGACAGTGGATTGAAGAAAAGAGGATTGAACAAGAGTGAGCGAGAGAGAGAGAGAGAGAGCGCAAAAAGGGGAGGAGTGTCTCCCTTCCCTTAGCAACCGTTGACAGCGAGCGGCTCCAGCCTGTTGTCATACATGTGAGGAGCTGAAGCGACACACACACACATTTACACTGAGGCGTGGATCTCTCCTCAGCAACACTCATCGGCTCTGCATCTCCAACTCAGACATGTCCACCAACCTCCATAAACACTGAGCAGATCAGGCGAGAGAAGGAGAGAGCGAGAGAAAGAGAAAGAGAGTAAGGGACGAGCGAGGGAGCGTTCAGACCCGCAGCACTGGAGGAGACGGCCGGCGGGGGGATGGAGCACCTGAGCACTCGCGAGCTGCCCAGGCTCTCCTGGATAGACACTCTTTACAGCAGTACGTACTTGATGGCTCTCTGCTCATTTGCAGCATCTCTGTTTGTGTGTATTGTGTTGGATTTGGCTTGGTATGGCGATCATCATCTTCTGCTGGATGAGGATTTGAGGCATCTTGTTGTTTGTTTAATGACAGTTTGTTTTTTTGATGCCTGTCAGGGGTTAGTATTACATTGGACAAAAAATGCTGGGTTCCTCACAACTGATTTGTTTTGGGGACAACACGAAGAAATTAAGGTAGCCTATTAGTTTTTACATATTTAAGTAGATTGAACATAAAGCAATTAAGTTGTTTTACCCCAAAAAATCAACATTTGTGTTGTTTCAGCTCAATTTAAAGAAGCACAACAGCGAATATTATGTTTTTGTTGCTTGTTGAAACTACTTACAGTATTTGAAATTCTTTTGTTTTGTATTTTTTTGGGAAAACTTAATTGTTTTATGTTCAACCAACTTAAATTTGTTAAAACAGTTACGTTAACTTAATCGATTCGTGTTGGAAGAACATTACGGAATTGTGTGAAACCCAGTATTTTTTAAAGTGTGGCATGTGAAGTGAAATAGTACCATGGTATTCTTATCTAATACGTCTGTGTTTTAAGTAAGAAGATCACTGGATATGCAACTCCTTCATACATTAGCTTTATATTTATTCTTTTTACTTTTTACCTCTCTTTTATAGTCCGTCTTTCAGTTTTGTTTTCTTTATCTATACCTCTAAAGCTAAAATGTTTAAATATATTTTTTTTCAATAGATAATACAAATAAAGCTAAAATAGCTGATAAATATTAGGTGAAAATCTGCTTAAACTTTTAGAAATGTTACTTTTAAATGTTACGATTGATTGAATGAATGAATGAATGAAAAGCTTGACATAATTGCTATAACTTACTGAAAATAAAGAGTTAATCTGAAAATATATCAATAAAAGTTGTAAATATAACAAAATATAACAAAAATAATAAAACAAAAATAAATGTTATATTGATATCAAATAAATGTAATAATAAATTACTGAACAAAATATGATGTTTATAAATTACTGAACAAATTCTATTATAATTTACAATTTATTTATTAGTATAATATGTACATATACATACACTATGTAATATTTATTCTAAAATTTTATTATATAAATAAATAAATAAATATAAAAGTTTTACTATTATATATTTATATTTTTCTTTTTTGATGATTTATCACATCCTTCTTTTTACTTATTATATTTTATTCCCCCCTTTTATTTTCCTTTATTCTTTCTTTTCCCCTTATTTAATTCTCTTCTTTCATTCCTTACTCCCTTCTTTCTGTCCTTTTCCCATTCTTCTCTCGATCTCTCATTCTTCTCCAATGCCATCCTTCTCTTTTTACTTCGCTTTTTTACATCTATCCTTTTCAATATAACATTTCCCTGCTGTTATTAATGAAGAATGATCAGTGAAAATAAATCAAACTTGCTTGCTTGAGACCCAAAGTACACTCTGTTCTCAGGAATATTCAAATGCTGTTGACTGTGTGCAACCAGAAAGACTCTGGGTGGAAGTCATGTGCGCATGAAGTGGTCAGCAGAGGTTTGTGGGTAATGCTGGAATGGGAAGATGCACTTGTTGTGGTTGTTTAGTCTGCCGTTCGTTTGCTCCGGCTGTAAGGTTGAGTTACATAAAGGGCTTTCAGAGAACCACGTTAAATGGAGGAAAGACTGGCAAAAACTGGAAGGGGTGGAGGGTAGCAGAGTGTGTGTGAGAGAGAGAGGGAGAGAGAGGATTTCATTCACTATGGAGAATCCATTGAGGAGTTAACCAGAAAAGGACTAATCCACCACAAACACCTCCCTCCCCACCTCATAATTTCACACTGAATTATATGAGATGTGTGTGTGTGTGTGTCTGTGTGTGTGTTCGTATGATGTGATGTATAATTGGTAATACAGAAAAACGGGCAATCATCCCACAAGATGCTATCAGTTTCACCCCCTTCCACCCCCATTTTCAGCCTTGTGTGTGTGTGTGTGTGTGTGTGTGTGTGTGTGTTTGTTTTGTATGTATTTATTTTTTAAAAATATTAATTAGTTTTGACAATTATTATATGTAATAAATACAGTTTGTTTGACTTAATTTTTTTTTAGACATTAAAAATAAAAATGATGAAAGGCTGATAATCGTCATTTTAGGTATATTTAAATAAAATAAATAAATAAAATGTTGAAATTAATGTATTTATTTAATAAATTCTTATTAAAGTTAAGTTATAGTATATAAGTTGCTATAAATAAAAGTTCAGTCAAATATTAACAAGCAATAATAAATAATATATAATATAAAATAACTGTAATAATAAATTACTAAACAAAATATTAATATTTATAAATTAATGATCAAATTAGATTATTATAAATGTACTCCTTTTTGGGATTTTTCTAGAATAATTGTAATTTAAAATGTTTTTACTATTTAAGTATAATATAAATCTTTTATCTATATAAAATATAATAGAAAGTATAAATAATTAATATAAAGTATAAACAATCTTATATATAATGAACATAAAATGTAAAATGAATATATTAGTTATAATTAATATTATACATTTTTATATTATATTTTATATTGTTTAAACGTTACATAAAATACTAAATATATATTAAATTAAATATAAATTATCAAATTTTTTATTTATGTATTATATAAAATAATATAATATAAAAATATATAATGTAATAAATTTAAATTACGTACATTTATTTTGAAAAATGTATAAAAACATTAATAGATATGATTTTACATTTTGATTTATTTAACACCACTGGGCTTTATTTGTTTAATAAGCTCTTAATCCATACGCATGATTTATTTACTTATTATTCCATTTACTTATTGAGCAAATGCACTCTTCTGGTCACGCCATAAAAAGCACACATTGAATTGCAATCAAAAGAGAACAAAAGAGCAGAGAGAAATTTCAGTGCTGATATGCAAACATTTATAGAGCTAAAATAACACACAGGGGTAAAACATCTCTTCACCCAGAGCCTTTCAGCTTTTGTCTGCTTTTGATGACCAGTGAAGAGCCCCTTTAAAAGCACAAACCCAAATCGCAGCCCTCTTCTGTCTCTGTCAGTCATGAGGTCTTTAACAAATTACCACATTTACTCATTAACATAAAACGCAAGCCTCATTAAGCACTTCTGCGACCATAACAGTGCTTCTGAATGGTTTGACTCATCCTGTTTTTATTGTTTCGACCCTTTTTGTTCAGTGCTCTCAAGGTACGGTCTAGTTAAAATGAAAAAAAGTACAGTCAATTAATAATTTATGGATGCTATTAAACATTAAAAGGCTTTCCTGCTTAATAAAGGATGTACATTTCAAACGCAGTGATGTTTCCATAGAGGCTACTATCAATGTTAGTGCGGGTATATTAACTGCTGCGAATTTAATCATATTTGATTGTGTTTTCAGAACATGCCAATGGGGGATTCCTCTGAAAGCGTAATAAAATCAGTCATCAATATGATTATCTCTTCACCAGTTTGTTTATCATGCAGCCCATTTTGTGTCTGTCAGTGGAATGTGAACATAAAATAGATCTGTTCTTGTTATTAAAGGTCTCCTGATGTATCTTGAAATACACAGCTTTGTTTGTTGTGAGATGTAATTTCAACTGAAACATAAAGACAAGGCGGGACATAGCAAGCAGCTCCTCCTTTTGCATTTTGTTTATATATCATAGCTCTGCTAGTCAGACTTGTATAGCTACAGCACATCTGACTCATGACAGCCACAGTCTATAATAGCAATGCTGAGTCTGCTGTTGCTCTGCTTTAAAATACAGCATTCAGTGCAAAATTCAAATGGATCCAATAACACATACGAATAAAAGTCCAATTCCAGTTCTAAAAACAGTCTTAAAGGGGTCAACGGCATCATAATAGGGCTGTACAATATATTGTGTCAGCATCAATATCACAGTGTGATCAATAGCTGTGTTTTCATCCAAAGATGCAAGTTAAATTCATGCACAAAACAGAATTATCGCACAAAAGATGTGCAAATAAAGCAGCGTTTTCATTTAAGGGGAACATACTCACTTCCTGATTTGTTGGTGCTAAATATCAATAGTAAATACTGAATTTGTTGTGATAGGAGATGCTGCGTGAATCTT
The DNA here is from genome assembly GCA_903798035.1 of Danio albolineatus. Lineage (NCBI taxonomy): Eukaryota > Metazoa > Chordata > Actinopteri > Cypriniformes > Danionidae > Danio > Danio albolineatus. The sequence continues at coordinate 1,467,927 of CAIGQQ010003388.1, read as the reverse complement.
TTCTTTATTTAATAAATGACATGCCTCAGAAGATAAATAACGACATGCAATGAATGCGTAGTGGCGTTTAAAGGCGTGAGACGCGGTGCACAGATGCTCTTGATTTCGGAGGTCATTAATTGTCAGGGTTCTGCCACTCTGGTCTTGCTAATTCTTGTTTTAGGCCCCGTTTACACTAATGCGTTTTTGTTTCCAAAACTAATCTTCTAATCCGTCCACACTACACCGGAGTTTTTGAGCCCCGAAAACGGAGCGTTTTGGAAACGCTGGAGAGGCCGTTTTCATTCTAAAATGCTGCTGCTCCGTCTCAGTGTGGATGAGGGAAAACGGAGACATCTGAAAACGGAGGCGTGGCTGCTGAGATTCGCTACTTGATTGGGGCTTTTGGGTCATTGCGTATCCTTCCCTTATTCGTCAAGCCCCTATCACATGACTACAACGCCACCGGAAAACGGCAGACCAGCCTTCACTGTAAACAACATGGACATAGAAATGGTAGCGTTGTTTGCACTATTGTCCATTTTAGGTGCCATTGTGCAGTTAAACTCTGCCTTTTTTACTACAACAACTGCATATATTCGCAAGAGGCAAGCTACTGTTCGAGCACTCGCTAATCGCTTGCGTTTCAATCGGTGTAAGCCCTATTTAAAATGCCGAGCGAGACACATGATTCCTGTTTATACTTGAACGCGCATGCCCAGAGTTCGCGAATGGTCACGTGATATATGTTTTTGGTGGAGTAGTGTGGATGGAGATATGTTCAGAAATGCTGGGTGAAACGCTAGTGTGGACGCGAATCATTTTCATGCTAAAACGCCGTTTTAAAACTAAAACACACTAGTGTAAATGAGGCCTTATTGGCAGAGCCCAGATACTAGTCCTGTCATGTGTTGTGCTTGACTCGAGTCCTCACTCCTTTTCCCCAGCAAGAAAAATGGACATTATATATAATATAATAACACTAATACTGAAATGGTTAAGGTGTTTAAGAATGACCAAAACAACATTTTAGATGTTTCACAGTGTGCTCAGCCTGCTGGTTTGTCCATTGACACACATTTTATCATCACATGATCTCTCATAGCAAAATCACATGACTTTTTTTTTTTTTTGCACATATGCACATATAAATAGGTGGATGCAAACGTAGCTACTGGCAATACTCGCATCGCATGATGTGCAGTTTTGAGTTTGTATTATTATTTACTATTTGCATATGTTTTTAAGGTCTGTGACTGTATAATGAATTTAAAAACACTCAGGCTTAAGACATCTTACACATTGTAACTTTAATAAAGATGAATTTTATTGAATTATTTGAATCTTTATTCTTCAATTACTGTACCGGAGTACTGTTAAACTCTAAAACAGTTAAAACACTGTTTATTCCAATTGCATCTTTTTCTTTATTGTATTTATAGGTCGTTTATTTATTTTTTTGCAGATGTAATCATCCCAAATTAATTTAATATTAACAATTCTTTCCACATAGAGATTTTCAAGTCATCTGGTAAAATTCATAGTGCAATATATATTACAGATTAACACAATATCATAACGTTAGATTTTTCCAATATCATGCAGCCTTACTTCATATACTACATTTGATGGGTCAAAAGATCTGTTGAAACTGAAGTGTGCAGTGATGTCAAAGTATCATTGGTTCGTATTGGCGGTAGTGATATTTTACCTTACATACTTTCTAAATGCTAGTTTTGTCAGTGGTTTGGAGCACACTAGCTTATAGATAACCTTAAAGTTGCCATATAATGAAAATCTTTTATATACACGTACCTAGGCATACAGTACATGCAATGACATTGAGCCTTAAACACCATTGTTTTCTTGTTCTCATGTATGTCATGTGATTGTATAATCTAGGTAAAAAAAAACAGGTCAATTGAAAGAAAACACTGGATAATTAGTATATGCGACTCAGGCAGTGTTTTATTGGCTGCTATGTTTCTGAGCGAGATTTTTATGTTAAACACAGCTTATTAAATTTCCTGTGTATGTGGGACTCTTATTTTGTAAACAGGACTGGCATTATACAGCTTCTGGGTAATGAAACCAATTTATCACAGCTTGTTGTCAGAAAGCAAAATGTGGGATAAAAGGATATTAAATGTATTCAGCGATACCCCGGGGACGAAAATGGTCTGTTTAACTGCGTGTTCTGTTAATTTTACGTGTATATTGTGAAATTTGCAGCATATGGATGTAATAAGACAACAAGCACATATAGACTGCAGAATATAAGTGTTCATCTGACTCTTATGCATAGTGTCATATCACTCAGCTCTACTGGGATTTTTCAGGAATGAAAGGACAGAAATAATCTTAAAAAACTTAACATGAGAACAGAGCTCATTAATATTCATGACCCTTCCAAATAAGGTAAAATCTGGACTTTTTATTTATTTATTTTTGTTGTTGCTGTTGTTGTTGTTATTATTGCGCTTAGCCAAGTCATGTACCTTCTATGTAGATATTAGAGAACAGTTTAAACATAATGTGTCAATGCATTCAATAGCACCTTCAGTTAGTTGTAGTTATTCTAGTTAATTCTTTAGTTTGAATATTGACAGAAATTACATTGACAGAATAAAAAAATATTGACAGAAATTACATTTTTGGATGAAGTAATTCTTTAAGACTAACATTGATAGAACTATACCCCTCCACCCCCACCCCACCCCCCAAACAACTTTAATTTTGTTTTCTTTGCATGCTGAATATTACATGCTGTATACTCATTTCATCAGAGTGAATCACTCTTCCACCTCCTCAGTCTTTTCTCCCTTTGCCTGGCTGATATCATCTCGTGCCTCCTCTACACGTTTTCTCGGCTCTGTTGTCATGGTTTCCTCGATTCAGAGTGGATGAGAGGCAGTAAACTTAGACATTGATGTTGGGTTTGTGTGTGTGTGTGTGTGTGTGTGTGTTCTGGTCCAGCAGCTGTGGTCAGACTCTCTTTGTTAGACTGAATCAGGCTGGTAGAACATGCGTCTCGTGGGATTATTCTCCCTTGGAGAGATTTTCCCTCCTCCTGTCACTTCCTGTGTATCCGCGTCTCTTTTTGAAGTCCTGGGTCTGTATCACATTCAACGCACACACACATTCTCTCACTCAGATCATCTCTTTTAGGCTCTTCAGCCTACATAGTGGTTCTGTGCGTGTTATCTGGAGTAAGCTGAGCTTTCTATAGAGCTTTCCTGATGTTGTACGATATACTGACTGACTGACATGTTTTCTTTCAACAGAACTCCTTTTATAAATGTTTTAACTCATTTATTTAAAGTTGAAATGCTTTATTTTGCAAGACAGACCAGTAGTTAACACTTTTTTTAAAAGATAAATTCAGTATGTGCATAGGTAAAGTGCTGTAATCTGCAGCTCTCGAACTAAAAACATATTACACATGTGCAGGAGTTCATAAATTTGACGGTACTGAGACTCTGCCCACACAAGTTTACCATTGATTTGCTTATGGTTCTGATTCTGGTTTATTTTCCATTGTCATTCTTGATCTTAGAGCCATATTCAGTGTTGTTTATCGAAGTCGAATAAGTTTTTCTATATCTTTTAGTGTCCCTCTGGGCTCAGTTTTAGGTCCTTTACTTTTGAATATTTATTTGTCATCACTTGGGTATCTATTCACAGCCGTCGCGTCAATAGAGGCGACCTAGAATAGTGAGGGTGGTGTCTTTGATAACCCAGCCCCCACAGGTCTTTACTTTCATCCAACAACTGTCCGCCATCACTTTGAGAACCGCTCAAAGGGCATTTGAGGGCAATGTGATCGTCCTTTGCCTAGAGTGGCAGTGCAGCTTGCTCCAGCCCTGTATCTATTGCAATCATTTGGCCTCAATTACCAGTTTTTACACAGATGATGTCCAAATATATATACTAGGTGTGTAACGTACAGATCACAACCCACTGTTCGGGACACACGTGACCCATAGATTAAGGATTAATCTATGGGTAACGTGTGTCCCGGAATGTGTAACGATTGCAGAGACATTGCTTCCCGCATCATTTAAATCACATGTATGAAAGCATTTAGGCTTTCCTGTAAAATGTAATGATGACGGAAGAAGTTATGGTAGGTTATTTGGAATGTGGTGGGTTTCTTAGGTTATTAAAGGTGTTTTCTGCCACTACTTGTTTAGCCTGCATTAATGCATTCATTGTAAGCTGCACGATCAATCATTAAAATATCGGGATATCAACACCTGATTTGTGATCCGTTACACCACTAATATATACTTTCAAAACTTGGTTAACACATTGATATTGTCTGTGTGTATTTCTGAGGAGACACCTCTTGTCGATAAGCCACATGATTTTTCATGTCTACAAACGAATAGATTTAGCAATAGATTTAGCATAGATTTTTTTGTTTAACCTGTTTTGTACAGCCACCAGGTAGTTCATAAGAGCTGTCATAATCCCTGTTGTGTCATTAAACTGGTTTCAAAGGCGCAGAGCAATATTGAGCACAGCTGCCTCATGTGACTGTGCGTGAGCATCAGAAGAGCTCTGTTACATAAGAGATGGTGAGAAAGAGAGTGGTCATACCTACTACTACTACTACACGAGAATCATAAGTACATTGACATTTACCGATGTTTTCTCAGCAAACCAGCCTACAAGAAAGCGCACATACCTTTCAGGTAGCATTTACTAGAGCAGCTAGTGAAGAGTACAAGTGTAGTGCTACAGCTGGATGTCAAGTGTGTGGACGAGCACTAGAGTCTGTAATCCTGTTGTGCTGACTGGAGAGACTCTTGATAGCTATGTGAGATGTGCATATGCAGGCTATTTAAGATTAGTTAGTAGATGTTGAAGTATTAATTTACAGATTTACAAAATGTAAAAACTCATTTGCTCAAAACTCAAAAACATTTCGAAACAAGGAAAAATAAAGAAATGCAGTTGCGTTGTTATGTGAAGGACAAACCAGCCTACAAGAAAGAGCTCTGGACAGCGGGGTTGAGGGTCCATGTATAGTTTATTACAAGAATGGTCAGGCAGGCAGTGGTCAACCGGGTCAAACATATACATGCAGAGCAATCCAAAGTCGTGGCCAAATAACAGGCAAATAGTCGGTACAGGCAGCAATGAATCAAAACAAACAGACAAAACAAAGGGTCAAAACATGACTAGGCTAAGCAAGGAAAAACGCGTCGCAATGCTCACAGATAAACAAGACTCAGCAACTAGTGTGTGTGTGTGTCTGTGCTGCTTTTAAAGTCCATGTAATCACTTCTAAAAGGCTTCAGCTGTGTGTGTCAGCAATAAGTGGAAAACCGGAACAGGTGTAAGTGTGTGGTGCATGACAGGATTTGTAGTCCTTAGTGAAAGTGATCTACAAGCCTGGATCGCTGGTGATTGTGACGTGTTAATAATCATAATAAATTAGGATCAATAATAATCTTTTACATTACACTTCAGATTGTTTCATATTTAAAGATATTTACATGCTGCTGCGCATCCCTGTGTATGCAACAAGCAACATGCATGCACATTTTGGACCAACCAATTGTTAATAATAGCAAAAATGCCAACAATGCTCCTAAACACACCTTCTTTTCAGACCAGCACAGCCATGTGTGCACAAATAGGCACAAATGCATTTGCTATTTTAGCAGTGTGGTGCAGGACGTGAAAATGATACCTGTGCCGGGCTAAAAATAGCAAGAAAACACTTGCATTGCACCAGGCGCTGCATTGTGATAATTACATGTTAAGTATTTATTCGAACTATAAATATTTTGCAACATTTTAAATGCCTTTACTGTCACATTTTGCATCAATTTATTACATCTAAGCTGTGTAAAAGCATCTATTTGATCAGCAGTGTATGTTAAAGTATCTGAACTCTGAATATGTAACGTGTTCACCCTAATGTTATGTTTTTATAGTTTAAGCACTTGACTTCCTTTCTGTCAAGCTTGTATTTTTAATTTATTGTATTTATATTCCTTTCATTTGTTGAAAGAATAGTTGTCTCTGTGGTTCAGTGTGTGTTATGTGGCCACGTCAGCCTTTGTCTAGTTTGAGCCTGTGTTCTTGTGGATGCCTGTGGGCAGTAAAGTCTTAATGCGAGATGCATGCCTTTCCTGGCTTTCACATAGAGCTGCAATGGCGATTGTTGAAGCTGGGAGTGAGCTGTTGTTTTGGAGTTTACTTTTACTGAAAAGCAACAGTACACCATATGTTTTATGCAGAAACAATAAAGATGCTCTGAAGACACTGTGCAGAAACAAATTAGGAAAAACACCTTACTTTCGTTGCCTTACCTTCCTTCTGATCCCAACATTAGTAAATAATGGTTGAGCTTTACTTTTCATGAAGTCTGTAGTTGTTTCTATTCATATGAATAGACAAATGAATAAACAATCTTTCCAGTGAGTCAAAGAGGACATCACTTCATGATAAACTGGCAAACTTGAATTTATTCAGTAAATGTTATCCATCATAGTTTATCTGCATTTTTTCTCGTCAAATGAATTATTTTTAATACAATATTTTTTGAATGCATAATTTTTAATGAAATATTCTGGAATGTGCGTTCATATAAGTGGATGGAAACATAGCCAGGAAGAACTTTGTCATTTGTTCTAGTAAAATGTTAGGCAGTTATGTCAGTTTGCAATCTGTGACTGCATCCGAAACCGAATACTTCTATACTATACAGTACGGTAAAAACAGTAGTAGTATGTCCGAAATCATGGAATTCGAAAATCATTATGCGAGAAGTACCCGGATGACCTACTACTTTCACTGATATTCTGAAGTGCGCATCTCATGCACGCTGCGCTATCCCATGATGCCCCGCGAGAGAATTCATGAATGGGAGTGAAGCGACGCAACTGACGCGGGTAGGCCTGTCACGATATATATTTTTTGTTGTATGATATATTGCACCAAAATATATCGCGATAAACTATATTATTGTCATTTTAAGACTATTTTAGGCCACTCATTATATAATGCCAGAATGGTAATATAATAGCATCATAACACAAGTAAACTCTTCCAAAGAACACATCATATTTTGTTCTTAAGAATATTTAATTTAATTTAGTCATTTTAATAATTTAATGATTAGGCATTGGAATCAGAATGTAAAAACACATATCCAAAACAAATAATAATAAATGTTAACAAAAAAATAAATTAAAAAGCAAGGTAAAAAGTAACAGAGGCTGCGATATCTGCTACCAGATCTATTTTCAGTTGTCAGGCACCCACATCAAAATATACGTTAGTCATTTATGGTAAATACTATAGTGGTTTTTTAACTATACTGACACTGACACCTACAATAGAGATAGAGAGGTTGTGCAATCAGCTAAAATGTTGCAAGAATTGGTTTTTACTTATGGGCGATATATATTGCATCACCAAAAATTATTGAGGTCATGTCCATGTATTGTGCGATAAGTCGATATATTGATTATTGTGACAGGCCTAGACGCGGGTAGGTCACGTGATCATGACAAAATGTCTGATGTAGTATGTCTGAATTCCGTTCATACTGCTCACATTCATACTGTATAGAGTGTACTTTTCTAACGGCCGAGTAGTACGTTTAAATTTAAATGCATTACCTACTGAGTAGTAGGCGGTTTCGGACGCAGCCTGAGACTTTTTTTCAAATTCAGAACGCATCCTATTATACGGAAGTCCTAAGAGGCCATGCATTAAAATATTTTTTCTCTCTTGTTATGTCGTGATCACGACTTAATTATCTCATGATCTCGACATAACAACTTGTTTTCTCGTGATCTCGACATAACAAAAAGTTATGTTGTGATCACGACTTAATTTTCTCATGATCTCGACATAACAAAGTTCTGCTTATTCTGACTTCTGTAAGCAAACGCCTACGAAACATCATGGATGACCGCATTCGCTTTTATTTTGACCAGGGACTGAGTCAAACTGAGATAGTTCTATGCCTTTCAGTGATTGACAATTTCTATATCAGTGTCCGACACTTGAGAAGGAGGCTTTCGGCTCTCCGCCTTTATCGTCAAAGATATAGCGACCCTGAGAGTATCATCAGTTTCATCGCCAGTCAGCTTGAAGGACCGGGACGACTGCACGGTTATAGAATGATGCTAGAAAGATGCCGTTTAAATGGTTTGCGGCTGACCAGAGAAATGGTAAGAGATGTGCAGTCAAGTTTGAGAATGAGCAGAACTTTTTGTTATGTCGAGATCACGAGATAATTAAGTCGTGATCACGACATAACAAGAGAGAAAAATATTTGAATGCATGGCCTCTTAGGACTTCCGTACTATTACTTTTAAACGAAGACCTTGATAAAATAATACATCTCAGCGAACAGTGCAAAGTAATAAAGGCAGTCCATATATAGTGCCTTTAAATACAATTTGTCATAAGAACTTCCAAATTTAGTACACAACAAACACTTTTTGTTTGTATTTTTATTAGGTTACGTGTGGTTAGGTTACATCTTTTCGAAAAATGACTATCATACTTCTACAGATGTCTTAAAATGCACAAATAAAAAGTATGGACATCTTTAATGATACCTTATTTTGGTGTTGAACCTTCGGAATATTCATTCACTTTTCATTATATGATGTTTAATGAATTAATAATAAGGCAGACAGAAAGAAGAGACCCAGTACAGCAATATCAGAGCTGCTCAGTGGTTAGTAAACACAGTTGCTCTTTTGCTCTTACATAATGCTACGCTGAGTTGATATTGTTTTCATGTTCAGGTCACGTCCTGCTTTAGATGTGTCAGCAAGTTCAGTTCCAGGCACCTGTTTGGTTTCACTGAAAACAAATGTAAATGTAAACCTGTAAGCTTTGTCTCCATAATCAGGACCTTAACTATCCACAGCACAAATAAATCGGCTTAATATTTACTCTTTCAGAATACATTTTTATATATACATTTTTAATTTTACTCTAAATAACATTCCTCATTTTATTCTCTCCTTCTTTCGTGATTGCATGATTTGTTCTGTAAAGTAGAACTTGCACTGCACTGATGTATTTATATACGGCAATAAATAAGATCTGTATTGATTGACGCTTTATATCATTGCCATAATTAAGGAAGCACGATATTGAAGAAAAAGGCAGTGTGCATTGCATTTCATTAAGTAAAGTGAAATGCTATCTGATAATGCTCTGTGTAAAGTAAGCACAATTCAATTATATTGAGAAATTGAACATTTTTATAAATGAATGTGTCATATAAATTATTCTATTTCTTAAAGTATCATCTACAACTGTAGCTTTAAGAAAAAAAGTTATTTATCAAACATTTTAAATACCATAAATTCTCATATTAGACGTCAGCCTGAAAATATTATAAAAAAAGTCTATCAACCTGCTTACATTCAGTGGCCACTTTATTAGGTACACTTGTCCAACTGCTCGTTAACACAAATTTCTAATCAGCCAATCACATGGAAGCAACTACATGCAATTAGGCATGTAGACATGGTCAAGACGATCTGCTTCAGTTCAAACTGAGGAGACTGGTTCGAGCTGATAGAAAGGCAACAGTTACTGAAGTAGCCACTTGTTACAATCGAGGTATGGTAAAGAGCATCTCTGAACGCACAACACATCAAACCTTGAGGCGGATGGGCTACAGCAGCAGAAGACCACACCGAGTGCCACTCCTGTCAGCTAAGAACAGAAAACTGAGGCTACAATTTGCACAGGCTCACCAAAATTGGACAATAAAAGATTAGAAAAATGTTGCCTGGTCGGATGGGTCTCTATTTCAGTGACGTTTGGATGGTGGGATCAGAATTTGGCATCATCGTGCCTTGTATCAATGGTTCAGGCTGGTGGTGGTGGTGTAATGGTGTGGGGGATATTTATTTTGCCACACTTTGGGCCCATTAGTACCAATTGAGCATCATGTCAACGCCACAGCCTACCTGAGTATTGTTGCTGACCATGTCTATTCCTTTGACTACAGTATACCCATCTTCTGATTTCTTCTTCCAGCAGGATAACGCGCCATGTCATAAAGCATGAATCATCTCAGACTGGTTTCTTAAACATGACAATTAGTTCACTGTACTCAAATGGCCTCCACAGTCACCAGATCTCAATCCAATAGAGCACCTTTGGGATGTGGTGGAACAGGAGATTTGCATCATAGATGTGCAGCTGAAAAATCTGCAGTAACTGTGTGATGCTATCATGTCAATATGGACCAAAATATCTGAGGAATATTTCCAGTACCTTGTTAAATCTATGCCATGATGGATTAAGGCAGTTCTGAAGGCAAAAAGGGGTCCAACCTGGTATTAGTACGGTGTACCTAATAAAGTGGCCAGTGAGTGTACAAATGATTAACATAATCATTTCAATTTGCTCTCTCCCTATCCAGTCATGCAAACATAGAAATCCCTGCCCAGTTTGTTGAATATTACATATCATCAGCAGAAATTATTCATGTGGTCCCAATGGAAATTAATTAAGCCAACTTCTGTTTTTCACAAATGTAAATTGATGTTCAAGTAATTTTGAAATAAACACACTAAACACAAAGTGGCTTTTGGTGGCTATTTGTTAATTGAGCTTGATGTATTATAGGTTTTGGCATTATATTTATGCTATCTACATGATCAAATCTCTGATGTCACTGGTAGCTTCTTTTGTCTACAAAGGATGATGTGCTTGTGTGATTGTGTGTGTATGTATGTGCGTGTGTGTTGTCATGGTTGAAGACGTGCCCTGCCCTGCCCTGCCCTTCCCAGCTGGTAACCGGGGACCTCTTAACTCTGCCCTCAGATTGTTAACCAATCAAGGCGCAGCTTCACAAACCACACACCAGATGGTTTAGCCAATGGGGATCGTGCTTGTTTTTTTTTTTTTTTTCTTTTTGCTCTGCCGGGGAGTCGAGGCATGATTAAGCATTCAGGCCAGTCAAGAGGAAGAGTGAAGAAAGGAGGGATGAGGATGAGAGAAGGGTTGACTGTCCTGAGACCAGCTTTCACCACAGGGGTGCTCCTCTCGCCCCTCTGAACGTTCTACAGGACTGTCCTGGTTTTATGACTGCCGAAGGCTTTTTCTCTAAAACGAACTAAAACTTTTTAGAATTTTTATCATGAATTAACTCTAAAAATCGTATTTAATTCATGTAATTATCTTTTTATTTTTTTATTGTTTTTAATTGTGTATATTTTAATTGAATGTTCTTGCCATGTTAACAGCCTTTGTTGCTGATATGGCACTAAATTAAAAATTCATTGGGAGCGTTTGATGCAGCTTTCAAGCTTTTTCCTACACATTTTTAGTCATTTTTGTTACTTTTGATTTTAGTGTAATAAGCAAAAAAAAAATCCTCATAGCCTAGTCAGTGGCGGTTCTAGTTTAAATGGCACCCTGGGCGAACCACCCCATAAACCATGTTTTTGTTTTTGTTTTTGTTATTAATAAAAAAAAATTGGAGTTGTGAATGCATAATATATATGTTAAGCGTTGTTTAGTCTTTGTTAATATCTAACTAAACTTATAAAATGTTAGTTAACATTATTGGTGAACAATAACTTCTTTCAGCATAACATAATATTTACCATTTTTAATGCCTAATATCTGAAAAAATCAGGCTTAAGTGTTAACCAGTTCAATATGTATTTAAATGACACCTATTATCGTATATGCATATATGTTATGCATTCACAACTCGCATTTTATTATACCTTCATTCTAATATAAAAAACATTATTTTAAATACCTTAAAATGAAAATAAATAAATGTATTTATTAATAATTAATCATCGAGAAGTCTGTAGCCAACAAAGGAACTGCCGATGTAGTAATATAGGGCACAACAGATCAGCATGTCACAATAAGTTTGATATCCACTGACATGTAGGCTATTGTCAAATGACTAAATATTATCAATAATAGCAATAAATACCGGAAGTATAACTACGAATACATCAAATAAATGCTTTTAAATCAAAACATCATGGAGTAGTCCAGCATATAAACTAAATTGCGATGCAATAAATCGTGTTAACAGTCGCGTAATGATTTAATATCGTTTTGCGCGTGTTGATTAGGGCATTAAGGTTTGCCGGGTATCGATGCCACTGCTGCACACACACAGGTCGGTCACTACAAATGCCACTACAGAGTGACACATGACAGTGAAAACTGGACATGCCACCGGAAGTGTCACTACACTCAGGGCATGTGCCAGTGGCATCTGTACGTCAGATGTCGTGTCGCTTCATGTTAAAACTGTTCCAGGCCCTCGGCTGTGTCCCGTAAAAGCTTAGTGATAGAAACTGTCCATTTCGTATAAAAAAACTCGAGCGATATAAACTTGTAAGAGAGGTCACGTTATCTGCCTTAAAGCTCCGCCCAAGCAAGTTGATTGACATAAACCCTCCTCATTTGCATTTGATTTATCATTTGCGTTGTCGGTTTGAGGATTTGATTCACCTTTTGCGGAGTCGCTTTGAGGATTTGATTCACCTTTTGTGGAGTCGATTTGAGGATTTGATTCACCTTTTGCGATGCCAGTTTGAGGATTTGATTTATCATTTGCGTTGTCAGTTTGCGGATTTGATTGATCATTTGCAATGCCAGTTTGAGGATTTGATTTACAATTTGTTTAGTCGGTTTGAGGATTTGATTCATCATTTGCAGAGTCGGTTTGAGGATTTGATTCATCATTTGCCGAGTCGGTTTGAGGATTTGATTCATCATTTGCCGAGTCGGTTTGAGGATTTGATTCACCATTTGCGTTGTCAGTTTGAGGGTTTGATTTATCGTTTGCATTGCGGATTTGAGCATTTGATTTATAGTTTAAACATTTGATTTATCATTTTATCTTTTAGGCATTTGAATTTTCATTTTAATTTTGTTAGGAAAAAACTTCCATACAGAACATTCAGTCAGACGCATTAAGATCCATGCTGTTTATAAAAATAAAAGCCTTTGAATATTTTTTCCAGGCATATTTAGCTGCTAGTTGTTAGCCAGAAAATGTTTCTTTGTTCCTTCTTAATGACAACTGTGTAAAAAATTATCGATGAAATGCTTATGAAAAACTGCTGTTTGTTTACCTTAAAGCTCTGCTTCACTTGCTTGGCATGTGTGCACATGAAGTAGCCGGTGAGCACCAGCACACACACATATTACGTACATCTCGACATGTGAAAGCGTTCCTCCATATGTTTTCTTCGAAGTTGTTCACACTACTTATCCATCCACAGAATTTGTAATGTCCACAAATGTGTAAACATTTAGCTGCAGTTCACGTTTCTGCCTTTGGATGTCTCTGGGACAAAGCAGCTGCATGAATGCTAAAGCTTGTGAACCCATCAACAAATGCCTGACCCCTTCTATGTTAACAAATACAAGCGCAGCCATTTAGAGCTCATTTCTGGCTAATAATGTCAGAATTTACCGGGATTGTTGGAATGGATGTGTGACTGGTCTTTTCCGGAAAAATTCATTGCCTGTGTGAACAGTGCTTTCTTGAATTTACTGGTAAAGTCTTGTGAAAGGGGCTAAAATATTGTACAATAAATAATATATAGCGAAATAAGTCTGTAAAATAACAGAAGGTAATGGCAGATTAAATTGGGAAAATGAAAATTTTTATGAATTATCTACATCTACAAATTCATCTACAACTGTAGCTGTATAAAAAACAAATTATTTTAAATACCTTGAATTCTTATTTCCATCAGCCTGAAAAAATTATTAAAAAGTCTGTCAACCTGTATAGATAAAACTTATGATAATGGTTGTACAAAACAAGCACGTACACATACAAATAATTAACACAATAATTTCAATTTTCACTTTCCCTAACCAAACAGAAATCCCTTTGAACTTTGTAGTTAACAAAGTGACTTTTATTGACATTTTAAGAGTTTGAAATAATATATTGTACAATATATAATAAATAGCTAAATAAGTCTGTAAAAGAACAAAAGATACTGACAGTTTGTTACCAGTTTTTTTATCACTTTATCTCCAATTTTATCACTTCAACCTATAACATTTTCAGTAAACGTAATTTTTGAAAACTTTTCAACATCAAAAGGTGTTGGAGGAAAGATCAAGTTTGCATAATAATTTAAAAACATAAAAAACATGAATAACAAATACAGACAACTGTTCATGAACAGTTTTTGTTTTACAGTGTAAATATTACATTAAACCCACTAGTAGATGTGAATAGTTTTAATGAGCGATTCATTTAATCATTCTTTCAAATGATTTGTACAAAATGCCCAATTCTTTTAGAAATAAAGCATCGAATGAATCATTTACTCGTTGACTCAAAGGATTTGTTCAGAATCATTTAGGAACTAAACATCACAGTGTTGCATCGAGACACACTAATTTACTAAAAATAATCCATAATCTTTGAGCTTGAATTAAATGGTCAGTCTAACAATATTCTAATAGGTTTCATTACACTGAATGCTTTTGTACTTTCTGTTTTTTTCAACATGTATTTTTGAATTAGTGACACACTGAAAAAAAAGATGAATTTAATTTACTTCGGGCTGAATTGAAACAAACAAATTAAATCAAGTAATTTTTAGCTTAATTTGTTTCAATTCAGCCCATATAAAACAGTTACCTTAAATGTTGTAAATCTAACTATGATATTATCATAGACTGTAAATATCACAGCTCTGGTCTACCAGGGGGTTCTGTATTAATCTTATGATCCAAATATTTTTTTAATGTATTTTTTTGCTCAGCTTTCTGCTTTGATGCTAAATAAACATACTTTGATGAGGAGATCACAGTCTTTGTCTTGATGTGCTAAGTGAATATCAGGGGCTCAGGCTCATCTTTTAGACCAGACTAATCTGCTTTGAAGAGGGACTGATCGATGTCAGAGATTCCCCTATGGCACGATTACAGTTCACACCCTCTCGTGGTTAATGGCTCCATTCTTTGTGTTTACAGTGTTACAGTGCTTGCGTTCAAGATTCAGTTTGTTGTTTCAGCATTTCAGCTTTTTTTTGGTTTTTGCCATCAGCTTAGTTGCTGCTGCCTTTGTCTTTCTATCTTTTTTGTCATCTTCCTCTTCGTCATCCTCTTCTCTATCTTCTTTGTCATCTTTGTTATCTGTTTTTCGTCTCTTCAGCTTCATTTTTGTAATTGTTGTCTTGTCATCTGCTTCATCTTTTGGCACCTTTGTATCAATCTGCTTTGTGTTCTTTACCTTCTGTACCTTGTTCACCTTCACTCAAATTCACTGCTCTTTTATTCTGTTGCTATTCTATTGTTCTTTGTCTTGTTGTTATAGTTTCTCTTACTTTGTTGCTTAAGCTACACTACCTGACAAAAGCCTTGTCGTCGATCCCTGGGTTACATTCAGTATGGGGCGGTGCGAGAGATCTGCAGAGTGGATGGCAACATCAACAGCCTGAGGTATCAAGACATTTGTGCTGCCCATTACATTACAAACCACAGGAGAGGGCAAATTCTTCAGCAGGATAGCGCTCCTCCTCATACTTCAGCCTCCACATCAAAGTTCCTGAAAGCAAAGAAGGTCAAGGTGCTCCGGGATTGGCCAGCCCAGTCATCAGACATGAACATTATTGAGCATGTCTGGGATAAAATGGAGGTGGCATTGATGAATCCAAAGAATCTTGATGAACTCTGGAAGTCCTGCAAGAACGCTTTCTTTGTCGTTCCAGATGACTTTATTAATATAAAGTTATTTGAGTCATTGCAGAGATGTATGGATGCAGTCCTCCAAGCTCAGGGGAGTTATATAATGTACATCAGTAATTCTTTTTCCACTGCAGCATGACTTTATATTCTAAACTGTACATTATTTCTGTTAAGAGACAAGACTTTTGTCTCAGCAAAGTCAGACCTTACTGTTCTAATTAAATAATTAAAAATCAAGGCATGATCATATTTTATTTTGGTAAACAAAGCGTAATCTAGAGGCCTTTGCTTTTCATATAAGCCACTTCTGATACCAATCAGATTATTATTTGTTGTTCCTAAAACTTGAATTTGTTGTTCCTGACACTTCGGGTCCCGCGAATTAACAAATATGTTGCACATATAGCCTTTCCGTTCCAAAAGCGCACCGCTCTGCCTTTATGTTGACAAGAAAAAAAAGAAGCGTGGTGCGCTTTATGTCATTAGGAAACGACTGAATCAGCTGACCCGTATTGTGCGCGAGTGTTCATTGGTAAAGTCTTACAGCTCTAGATAACTTGAAACGGCGACCACAGGGGTCTTCTCCATCATTAAAGGTTCTCCGTAAAAAAACAAACAAACAAAACTCCAATCATTTCTCTAAATCATTCTGATAAAAAAAGGAAACAAAAAATATCAGTTCTCTATTAAATACAAATCTGGTCTATTTTAATGGCTGTATAGGCTAAGATGTTTGGCGGAAAAAAAAAAAAAAAAAAAAAACGGGCTTCGGGTCGGACTCGGGCCAAAAATTTTGATAAGCTGTCGGACAAGGGCTGGGCTACAGGCTGTGCGTCTCGGGCCAGGGCCGGGCTCAGGCTTACGTTTAAGGCCCATGCAGGGCTCTAAAACCAACAATCAGAGTTTAAGAAAAAATATTACCTTAAAAAAATATTATCGGAAATACTGTGAAAAATCCTTGCTCTGTTAAACATCATTTGAGAAATATTTGAAAAAGAAAATGGAAAAATCACAGGAGGGCTAATCATTTTGACTTCAACTGTACGTCAACATTTCTGCTTCATTTTTGCATGCACTGACAAAAATTGTCAGTTACTCATCTAGTGCTTCAGGAAACACAGTTTGGAAGTTTTCGCAGTGTGATCGACACTGTTGAAGGACTTTTGAAGGTGTGCTTGTCTTCATCCATCCATCCCCTGCTCCCTCATCTCTCAGACAGCTAGAGATTGATTGACATGTCTGAATTTTGTACCGATATGAAGCGTTATTTTATGCCTGAGCAAAGATTGATTCTTGTCAGTAATCTCCAGAGACGCATTTGTGTACTGCAGGCAATGATTTAATACATACATCAGAGTAGGGCTGGACAATATATCGTTTCAGCATCGATATTGCAATGTGCGCATCGACAATAGTCACATCGACAGAAATGCAATGTTTAGTCTGAGTCATAGTTGAGCAGGAGCTACAGAACATGTGTGATTTGTAGAGTGACTGTTAAGTTGAACCATAACAGAGTGAACGTTTATCATTTGCATGTTTTTAAGCCCCGTGACTGTGAGCATTTCGAGAGATCTTAAAGCATTTGGACACAAAAATGCTGATGTTTGGAGGTGTAACAAAGATTAATTGTATTTAATTATTTAAACGATATAGTTAAAAAAAACAAGCTTTCTTACTTACAATTTTGGTAACACTTTAGTTTAGGTCACAATTCACAGTATTACCAAACCATTAAAGGTGCTGTAGGTAAGTTTTTGACTCTTCTAAATCATAATTTTATAATATGTTTTCAAATGTTTAAGAAACATGCCAAGTGAACATCCTTGTTTATCTGAAAAACAATGATTAAGTCAGATATTCTGCTTTGAAAATGTGCGTCACGTGCTGGAACGCTGTCTTTGTTTTTTTTTGTTTTTTTTAACCCGCTCAATGCCAGTTTAGCCAATTATATTTCAGCACCCCAAGTTGCCTTGGCGGAAAGCAGCGTATTTTATTCCTTTAGTCTGTAAAGCTTTTAAAGTGTGTGTCCGCCACCGAAATGCTACCTCTGGTGGACAGTAACGGACTTCAAAATGAGAAGCAGATTCGAATTAATGCAGTAATAAATAAAAATTATTTTAATTACGATATTAAAATAAAAAAATCACCTTTCAAAGACCACCAACAACTTCATTGTGCAACAGTCACGGCATAATGACACATCCCTATCTCAGCAGGGTCCGTCATGTTTTTGGATATTTACAAGTGTCGTGACCAAATACAGCACGTTTCTTCAGTTGTTTGTGTTGTGATCATTTGCAGTGCACTTCTTCAGTTGTTTGTGTTGTGAGAATTTGCAACAGGTGTGCTGTCAAATTGATGAACATTGTTTCTTTATTTGCCGGTGGTTTTTGCATGTGCTTTCTTAAATTGCAGTGCATTAAGCTCTCTCAGCCATCATAAATTAATACACATTAAACCTCTTTAACATTATTAAATGTACATGCTGAATCACTGATATGTGGGTGTCATCAATCTGGCAACCTGTGTTTGTGTATGTTTTGAACCAAGCTTGCAATACCTAGTTCAACAACTCGGTGTCAAACTTACAAATAGCACCTTTAAGTAATACTACTAGCTTAAAGAAACTATAAAATAAGCTATTAAAATACTTAGTAAGGTAGAAGAAGCTGGGGTTTAGGTTTTGGGTAGGATTAGGGATGCAGAATAAGATCATACTTAAGAACTATTAATGAACAGTTGATATCTTAATAATAGTAAGCCAGTAGTTGATAGCATGAATTGTGACCTAAACTACTTGTTTTTTGTAAAAAATATGGTAATTTCACGTACCCCATAGGCAGATAATTTAGCTTATTTTAAGGAAAAAACTTTTAATTTTGACTTCTGAAGGGGAAAACAAAACAATATTTTTACTTGATCTAAGAAATTTGAGACATTTGGACTCGAAGCGAGGCAAAACAATGCAAGAAAAGCATGTTATGCATTCAATTTATGTACTGTTAGACTCCCCAGAAAACAGTCAAATAGAGCCAGTCAAACCATCTTCTGAAACTGTATTCATATTGCAATATTGATCGAAGAAATCTAAAATATCGCAGTATCAGATTTCTCTAATATCGTGCAGCCCTACATCTACTTAAGCATACAGAGAAGGAGAAACTGCTTATGGAAACGCCTCAGCTTCAAATGCAATTCATGTCATTTCATTTACACGGCTGCTGTCAGAAAGACACTCGCGGGCTCCGTAACATTCTTAAACAACTCTTGACGCTCCCCTGAGAACTGCCAGAGATGTGTTCAGTCTTATTAGAATTGCAAACTATCTGCTATACTGGATTCACTGGATGTTGCGCGGAGCTGTTGGATGAAATTCATGAACGTATTAAATGCTGCCTGCCTGTGAATGAGCTGTCAGCCAGTGACCCTTTAATCATTACTGTGTGTCAAACCGACTTAAGCTGTAACCTTCCGAATCAATACACTTGCACTTTGGAAATTAAATAGCAGCCGTTTTGCATGTTTTTCTTTTTTATTTGGTTGTGGTTTTTTTGGCATAAGTGCTTTACTTTTGGACCTGGTGGTATTTGTGGTTGCTTAAAAAAAAAAAAAATTCAGTTTGTGACCGGTGTCTTACATCATCAGAGTTTCAGAGGTCTTTTTGTAATGACCGATTTGCACTGACATGACAGCACTGACAAGAATAAAGCTGACAAGCCTTTTATACAGGTGTTATGTAACATCCACTTGCTTTTTTCTTCCTTTTTTCCCCTCAAGGAAGTACAAAAAAATGTATATTCAAGTCAAGCACTTCAGATTATTCTAGTTCTCCCTTAAATAGTTCTCTTCGTATATGTGTTTATTATTGTATAAGGACTTAAACAACGTGTCTTTTTTTGTCAAATGAGTTTTACTTGGTCATTAAATAGATTTACAATAATCCCAAATTCCAGGATTAATTTTTTGATATACACATAAACTTACAAACTAGAGAAAACACCCCAACATACATAAGTGTATGTTACGACACATTGCTTTTTAAGTTACAATACATTGCTTTAGAGATTAGAATTCTTCATGAAGTGAATGAAGTAAGAGCTCCAAATTTTGTGATTCTGTCCTATGTTGCCTTTTAACAGATACCTGGTTCGTGCCTTCTTTTTCTTTTTTGAACTTTTTTTTTGGGCGTTTTAATGTATCCTAACTATACACAATGTAATACAACAATGCAATAAGGCAAGGCAAGTTTATTTATATAGAACATTACATACACAGTGGCAATTCAAAGTGCTTTACGTAAACAGAAATAAAATTTAAAGTATAAGAAAAATAAAAACAAATAATGAAAAAAAAACAGATTAAAATGTGTTAAAACAAGTTATAAAAGAACGAAAAAGAAAAGAATAAGTGATAAAATGTATCTTTTTTATGTTAGGGAAGGAGTTTGTCCTACCCATCAGCAATGGTCTAGAGTGACATTTCATTGCTTTCTATTTCTGCATCGTCGCAGCAGAACAACAGCATATACTACTATGACAATGATTACTTTAGGTTCTGATTATGGGCATTATTTAGCATTTACATGACTTTTATTGCCATACTGCTGAAAACAGCAGCAGATCGTTCACCTTAGATCTTGAAAATAAAATAACTAGCGAGAGCGAACAAAAAAACCCTGCACTTCAGCAGCGTGTATTTGAGGGCGTGCAAGAAGTTTTGTGCACAAACAGAGGAAACCGACGTGCAAGCAAAGAGATTCGCATACTCGTATTACATAAATGCAATCTTGACTTGTAATACTGCGCTCACGACATTTGTCACTGAAATAACGCCACAGGTAGTTGGTAGATCTGTGTAAAAGGTCCAACAGAATCTGTCGCCACAGCTGGAAAAAAATCCAGGAGGAAACACTGTATTTTAATAATAACATTTAATAACTATACTTGATAAATGCTGCTTTGTTCGTTTTTGTCGCGAGACAACAGAGAGACCCAAGTGCGCGAGTGAAAAATAATCAGAAGTTTAATGTCAAGGTAGTTTACAAGGTTCAAAATAACAGAGTTCGTGAATTCGGTGGTGAAGAACACAGGAGTATCTTCTAGAGGAGACGATGCAGCTAAACAGCTGATGAAACCTTCATACAGTAACCAGGAAGTAGCAGTCACAAACGAAACACATCGATCACATGACACTGTTCGGGAAGCCGATAGTCATAGAAGATAACTTCCACAACGGAGAGATATTCATAGCACTCACCACCAGCATAACACGCAGGGAGCCTGACAAACACAAACACAGATTGTACATAACGAACTGACAAAACAGAGACGTGAACACAGGACTTAAATAGCGGAGGTAATGACAAACAGCTGTAGTTGCTAATCAGCCGATTGGATGATGTCCTCCACGTGACCACACAGCTGACGGGGAAAGTAAACAGACAGTCAAACACACTCACGCCAACACAGGTACAGCCACAAGCATACACAGACAAACAGATCCCTGAACGGTGACAGTTTTTTCTTCATGTTAGTAAAAACATTAACTAACAACATGTTGTTATTTATTTTTTGTTTTGACTGACTTTTTATTTTGCTGATAGCTTTTTTTTTTGTTTGCTTAATTTTTAATTTGTTTATTTTTCCTCCTTTTGTTTGTCTTGCTTGCTTTGATTTGTTTTTTGTTGCTTTTTTAAATTTGGTTTGCTTTTCGTTTTTTTTGTTTGACTTACTCTGTTTTTGTTTGGAATTGCT
This sequence comes from Danio albolineatus, assembly GCA_903798035.1. Lineage (NCBI taxonomy): Eukaryota > Metazoa > Chordata > Actinopteri > Cypriniformes > Danionidae > Danio > Danio albolineatus. Next base: position 1,446,493 of record CAIGQQ010003388.1, on the reverse strand, counting down.
TTTTGTTTTTTAGATTGCCTGCTCTTGTTTATTGGTTTTGCTGTGTGTGTGTGTGCGTTTGTGCGCGTGTGTGTGCATGTGTGCGTGTGTGCGTGTGTGTGTGTTTCAGCTGCAACCCAGTACTGGGAAACATCCATACACACTCATTCACACACATACGTCCAATTAAGTTTGTTCAATTCACCTATAGGGCATGTCTTTGGACTGTGGAGGAAACCGGAGCACTCGGAGGAAACCCACGCTAACATGAGGAGAACATGCAAACTCAGATTTAACACACTTACTAAATACAATTTATGCAGTAAAGCACCACTTCTTCTGAAGTGTGTCTACTAACTGCTCTGTTGGCTTGTCGTTTTGGTTACCTGACTAAAGTTTTCTTGAAAGAGTTTTTCACCTCTGGCTGATGTCACAAGCTTTGTACTGTACGTTAACTGACATTTTCCCCTTGATTGCCTGGCGTGTTCTGTACTCCTGTAATCAAGATAATTAAATCTCCCTAATTAAAAGCCCTCCAAACTCCAAGTTCCCCATGACATTGCATCACTTTGTGTAATTGTCATACTCGGAGCTCTGCCGGTTCTTCAACAATACAGAGGAGAAGGTTTTAAATCTCATTTTAAATTTATGACTTTACTGTGACCTTTTGTTTATAATCCATTTAAAACTGCTTTGTTGACTGATAATCTGTATGTGACCCAGTCAGATTGCATAGTTTGACTTCAACTAGAGCTGCACGATGTTTTAAAAAACCAGATCTTTCTATGATATATATTGCAGTATTGAGTATAATTTCACCAGATTAAATCAATAGCTCAATTTGCAAATCATAAATAATTTTAGATACATGTGGGTGATTTTATAAGGGAGTTCATCTACATAAAATATAATAAAGCAATATACAGATACAATAATGTAGCAATCAAATGTAAAATACCACATAGACTTCTTTAAAGGGAACCTATTATGCCCCTTTTTACAACATTTAAAATAAGTCTCTGATGTCCTTGGAGTGTGTATGTGAAGTTTCCAACGCTATCTCACGGCAATTCGTAACTTTTTATTTAGTGGCTAATTTGTATGAATTCGTACAATGTAATTCGGACAATTCAGTACGATTTGCTCATCAACAAATGATGGTTGTGTTTAGGGGTGGGGTTGGGTGCCACGCCTCCTTTTTTAAATCGTACATTTTCGTACGACTGAACTCATAGGAATTCGTACGAGTTAGCCACTAAACTGTCAAAACATAAAATACTTACGTTTTCTCGTGAGATCAGGCTGAAAGTTTCAGCTTAAAATGTAACAAAAAAAAGCTTTATAACTCATTGAAACTGCCCCTTTTAGGCTTTGATCCAAATTGTGTCATTTTGTGACTGTCGCTTTAAATTCAAATGAGCTTGTTCTCACTCAGGTCTGTTTATGCTAATGAGGGAGCATAAATTACCCTAATTACCCTAACTTGCCTAATTAAAATAAGCCTTTAAATATCACTTTAAGCTGAATAATAGTAGCTAGTCACTAGGGCTGTGCAATATGGACAAAATAATTATATTGCGATTTTTGGAACGAATATTGCGATTGCGATTTTATTTGCGATTTTGGCAACTGTTTTTTTCTTTTTGAAAAAATAAAATAAAGCATTTCAACATGAACAATAAAGGTGAACGAAACTCATTTCCAGTCATTACAATAAATAAAAACTAACGTAAATTAAAATCACCTATTCGGTTCTCCCGCTCAACTTCGTTGTGCGCGGAGTGAGCTATAATTGGTTAACATCTTTCTCTCGCTCAGCTTAGCTGTAATTGGCTGATGTGCTGCACCAGCTCTGATTGTTAACATATTAAAATCATGCGCACAAGAACGTGAACAAAAATCGAAATAAATTAATAGATAAAATTGCAGCCTTTGCGATTTAGAAATTGCATGTGCTTAAATCGCGTTTTTTTTCCGATTGCGATTCATTGCACAGCCCTACTAGTCACTAATCGCCTTTGATGACATGTACAAAAGGGAGAATGTTGAGCTCAACAGAAACGACTGTGATTGGCCGTGAAGAACATCAGTTCACTGAAGTCACTGCTGTTTACTGAGTGTAACCACAGATACGGGGACGCTGGAGCATTTCAAAGTAACATCGATCTGCTGGTTTGTCTATAAGCTGATAAAAGAGCGATCTGCTGATGAGTAGCGGCTTTAAAACGCTTCAGTGTTCTTGTATCTCGTTACGCTCAGCATACAGCAGTAAGTTCGGTGAACCCATGACCTTCACAGCCAATCACAGTCATTTCTGTTAAGCACCCGATCGGCAAGTCAGCTCTGTTTAAGAATGTGCTCAATAGCTCTCAAATGTTAGCGGGAATTTAACACTATTAAAACTTCAGTATCGATTGGTACCGAATTCCAGTATCGTGCAACCCTAGTTAAAAACTCTTATAAAAGTGATTTTTGCACAATAGGTCCCCTTTAAACACAATTTCTTATGCCTGAATACTTTAAACTGGCTTAAATACTCTCACAGTTACACACAAAACTGATAAATGATTTGGTGTCTTTATGGTCAAACATTGCAACGACTCCACAAATCATGAGTATTTTCAAATATGGCTCCTGGTAAACTATAAAAGCGGGTTTGATATTAGAGATTCTGCAACATGATTTTTTACGGATACACATATTGCAATATCAATCCTGAAATTATATATTATACAGCCCTATCTTACTCTACACATTTCACTTCATGTAATATAAATCTAATCTGAGAGAGATAAAGTGGACGTTATGAAATAGGACATTTAAAAATATATATTTTTCACGATTTATTATTTTTCTATTTCCAGTGAGCAACATTGTTCTTGTCTAATAATTTTTTTGAGAGTTGAGTTATGAATCTGAATGTGATTCCTAAACATATCTTATTATAGTATAAAAGCTCAATGTGAGCATATATAAAATTAGTTCCATTTGTTCACTTTTTTCACATTAAACTGGGACGTACAGTCAAAATTATTTGTGATTTTAATTTTTTCGAATATTTCCCAAATTATGTTTAACAGAGCAAGAAATTTTTGCCAGTGTTTCCTATAATATTTTTGCTTATTTGCTTGAATAAAAGCATTT
>CAIGQQ010003388.1:1430135-1442970 GCA_903798035.1 Danio albolineatus | reverse complement strand
AAAATAATGTGCTCACAACATCCAATCAGATAAGACGAACCAAAAAAACAATATGATATTTATGACTTCACAGAGACGGTAGCCTTCAAATACTTGGAACAAACTCATTCATTCATTTTCTTTTCAGCTTAGTCCCTTTATTAATCTGGGGTCGCCACAGCGGAATGAACCGCCAACTTATCCAGCATATGTTTTACGCAGCGGATGCCCTTCCAGCTGTAACCCATCTCTGGGAAACATCCATACACACTCATTCACTACGGACAATTTAGCCTACTCAATTCACCTATACCACATGTCTTTGAACTTGTGGGGGAAACCAGAGCACCTGGAGGAAACCCACGCAACCATGGGGAGAACATGCAAACTCCACACAGAAATGCCAACTGACCCAGCCGAGGCTCGAACCAGCTTGCTGTGAGGCAAACGTACTACCCACTACTCCACCATAGTGCCTACAGAACAAACTATCATTTATAAAATGATTTCCCTAATTACCCTAACTTGCCTAATTAACCTAAATAAGCCTTTAAATATCACTTAAAGTTGAATAATAGTATCTAGTCAAATACTATGTACTATCATCATGGCAAAGATAAAATAAATCAGTTATTAGAAATGAGTTATTAAGGCTATTATGTTTATAAATGTGCTGATAAAATATTCTTCCCATTAAAGAGAGATTGGGTGGCTAATAGTTCAGGAGGGCCTTCAACCATATGTGTCAGATTTGACAATAAGATATTGTTGTCTGGTATTTTCCACAGTATGTAAGATGCTTTGTGAGAATGGTGACCTGAAAAGATCCTCCAGACTGAATCTAAGCAGATGAAGGATGCGCTGGTATTGTGAATTAAGCAGAAATCTGTTATTTTCTCTCTCCATGTGCTCGGTGGTCCTGCTGTGGCCCAGTGGTGGAATCTCACTCGAATAATTACAGAAGAGTCATGTCATATTCATCCAGGGGAATATGAATAATTAGGACATATGGGGGATGCGAGCGACTGTTGCCGTGGCGACATCATGAGGTGCACGCATATGGCATTTACAAGACATCACTTATCTTCTTGGGTGCAGGCCGGCGTCTGATAATCTCGGGAGCGTCAGATTTTCTCACTGTGCGTCTCTGATTTAATTCACTCAGTGTTTTTATATTGAGAAGAAGCCATTGTTGAGTAAGAAGGGTTTTTAAAGGTTATCTCCATGATGCTGGTCTTTGTGGGTGCTGCTCTGCAGTTATTATGGCTGAAAGTGAATTTGTTGAATAACTCCATAAATGTCAAACTGTAAATGTCACTTTTTATCCCTCCAAAAAATGTTTAGTGTGCTGTCATAATGTGAAAACCATAGACTGTAAAAAATATGGACGTAGTATCTGTGATGTCACCTGTAGGTTTCTGACGAACACAAATGAAGCTATTAGTAGTCGTGGCCAACCATTGCCATTTTGTTCACATGTCCTCATGCTGACAAGGAGTAACCAAAAATGGGCAAAGAGGTGGAGCGTAAGTGGAGCTACACATGTCTGCTAGCATTTTGTTTAGATGGGCTTTTCTTTGGGAGAAACGCTTAATACTTCATTACCTGCTATTGGTTTGTGTTCTAACAACATGTGCTCTGTTGTATATTGTATCAATAAAGTGTTCAGTCTTTTAAAAACACTGTTGTAATACATTAAGCCACGAAGCATTGTTCTCATGATGTTTTTCTACAGGAGGAAAATGCGAATTACTTTCAAATACTTTAAATATAGTCTGTGTAAATGCAAGACTATTTATGAAATCTAGGCATAACATTGTATGACAACGTTTCAGATGACTGTTCTAGAGCCTACAGCTAATCAATCTGTCAGATTCTGGAGTGCATTACAGCTCTAAATTGTAAATAATAAATTATCTTACATCAAACAAATAAGAATTTCACTCACCTGGGAAAAGGAGGGCATGTGAATGGCTTGTAAGCGCAGTTAAGTGCACAACCAGCCATATTATCTGATAATTGTTATAATTAATCCTAAAAGGCAATTGATTGTGTAAAGGCACGTAAAACTAAACAAAAATATGATGTATAGGCCGAGTTCAGCGGCTAATCTGTCAGCTGTCAGTGACTGCGACCAGCGAGACCTAGCTGTCACTCAAGCAGCCACGCCCTTAATTATGCAGACTTGATATAAATGAAACGGATTAGTTGAATCAAATGAAACAAAAATCACCGATTACAGTTGTCATAAAGTGTCATATTAGCTAAAGTTTTTTTCTGCTGTAAAGTTGGCTATTTTAACTTTAGGCTCAAGAGAAATGTGCTCTTTTATGGAGCCAGGCCTAGTGGAGTTTCGGAGAATTGCAGTTTCAGTTACTTCTGTATTATCTTCAAGAGGGAGAGCGGGATGTTGCCGCTTGTTAGAAACGCAGGCTTTCTTTGGCCTGAATTTTATTTATTTATTTTATTTTTTGCACAAGAATACAATTTTTAAAACATATACATTTTTAAAAAACATTTAAAACCTCTACCTGAATGATAGCAATAACAGTAAAGAAAACAATAATAAAGCTATGACAAAGTGCTGAATAGGCATGGACCGGTATAAGAATCTGACGGTATGAAACCTTGGATAAAAATATCACGATTTTACAGTATCACAGTATTGTAATTATTGCTCTAAAATATATTATTTTTAAATGTCTGGGTAAAAAACAACAACTTTTTTTTCCCTTTGAAAACAATAAGTTTTATTTTTGGAAACAATTATCATATTTTTATTACAGTAAAAATGTCAGGCTAAATAATTCAAGTGAATCATAGACTTCTACTGTCTTCATTAGTTTCAAAAACACAAATTTCTTTACAACTTAAAACAGCATCTTTGGATATCTTTTCTGCTGGAGAAACTGTTCAATTTCAGGAAACAAAAATCTTACACCTTAGAAACGGTATTACAGATACAAATATAAAATAAATATAAATGAATTGCAACATCACAAACACAAAACTATAAAACAAAAAATAAAATCATAAATTAAAAAAAAAATAATAATAATAACATATAAAATAATTTATATATTAAAATGATTATTTTTATGCGTTTTATAAAACACATAAAGAGGAACTATTTTTTGCTTTGTTAATCTAAATTATGCAAAAAATATGACAGCCTTTCAATTGTTTATAATACTAAATAATGCTTTTGATTATTTAACAGACAATTCATTTGCTTTTTCTCAGTGTAGAATTAAAAGGTTTGTTGGTGCCAATAGCCTAGTGGTTAAATGTGTTGACAAATAGCACTGTGGTGCTCACAGCAACGCAAGTTTGATTCTCAACTCAAAGTCCTTTGCTGATTATTTGCCACTCTCTGTTCTCAACACTCTCCTGTCTACACTCTCCACTGTCCTGTCCAATATAGGTTAAAAACCCCTAAAAGGGGTTTGTAAATATATAAAAGCTTCCAGCAAACAATATGCATTTCATTCTACTTTCGTTTAGATGGTATTATTTTGTAATACTATATTTTGCAGTAACAATATGCACTTAAATACTGTTTAACAATACAATAAGAGTTATTATTAAGAAGATAACAATGAAGACGCAATGATATTACGTAGCACTGTTACCTTTCTGGGGACCTAGCTATTTTCAGCTGCTGTGTAATATTATTGTGCCTGCTCCAACCATGGTAAAAACTTTTTAATTTTTTTTTTACTCATTTTCCATCAGTCTTAGTGCACAAAGTTAAATAAAAAAATTTTGGTCAGATGCTAATGGTCTAATCCTTTTCAATTTTGTATGCTAAGCTAAAAGTACTAAAAGTTCCAGAAAAATTGTAAAACTTAACTGTTTTAAGTAGAGTTGTAAAGTGAATTTCCTTTGAAGTGTTCCTTTAATAATTTAAGTAATTCTCACATTAACTTTTTATTTATAGTAATTTAAAAAAATACAAATGTTTACTTTTTTTTGGACCAATTTTCCATCAGTCTTGGTGCACAATGTAACTACAGAAGTGTTAAAGTTAAATAGAATTTTTTTTTATTTTGGTCAGATGCTAATGGTCTAATCATTTTCAATGATTTATGCTAAGCTAAGCTAAAAATGTTAAAAGTTACCAAAAAATGGTAAAACTCAACTGCTTAGCTGTAGAGGAGCCTAAGTGAGCCAATTCCAAAAAAGTTTTTTTTTAAAGTGTGGTGTACCTATAAGAAGTAACCAACAATACTCACTGCTGTTTTAAGGATTTGTGAATGAACTGTATTGAGGTTTTCAGTAAATTCTGCATGACTGCTTTACCATAGGCTTTTGCTTTCAGCTTTAGTAACACTGTGTTCCCCCTCTGTAGTAAATGTCTTCCTCTCTCATTGGGGTTCAGCTGTTTAATGATGCAGCAGAGACTCAAGCAGCCTGTTGACCTTTCAGATCTTCTTAAATCTCTCTGTGTGAGCTTCAGCCTCCTCTTCTTATGTACAAGCTTGTTTGCCACGTTCATCCTAGAGCTGATGGTGTGACGCTATCATTGCTGCAGAATAAATAAACAGGTATAATGGATTTGTAAATAAAAAAAGCCATGTAAATAAGTGACATGTAAAGAAGTGGGTGTGGCTAACTCGCATCCATTGTGACTGATGCTGCGTCCATATTCATAGTATGTCCCAATCCATAGTATGTTGAAAAAGTATTCCAAAGATTCCCAGATTGTTTGCTATTTCTGATTAATTCAATGTGTAGAACCAACCGTACTTGTATCGTAATATTGCGCACAATACATTGTGTGTTGGACATGAATTCGAAGTACAAACGTGGGTAAAAATAAACTGTTAACAAGCTACAAACATGGCTTACACTGCTGATCGATTTGGCCTAAAAATGTAAAATTTTAACTCCATTACAATTAATAAACGATTTTTTTATTTTTATTTATTTATTTTTTTGCCCTCATAGTACACTAACAAGTTTTGTACAGTAAAAATCCTCACTTTGAATGAAGGGTGCATTATTTGATTTTAAAATAGTTGAAAGAAACACATGGTATCTACTATATATGATTATTTACTGAACATCAATGTTGAACAACTGAAATTTAAAACACACACTGCCTAAAACCAACAATCACTTTTTTCTTATATAAAAAAGTGAAAAATATAATATTTTTTTAATGTTTTTTATGTTAAAAGTAGGAAGCAAGCAGTATCTCTTAACAACTCTTGTGTATCCTGTAACTAATATTTAAATCAGTAAATTTCTTGCATCTTCTTTAAAAAAATATTTTAATGTAAATAAATATTTGAATATAATGGAAAATATGCAATCTCAAAGCATTTCTGGCGCAGAGTCCAATCATCTTCAGTGTAGTAGATTGGACACACTTGTAAAAACTTGCTTCAATGGACTCGCTGCTCTCCATGCTGCCCATGCTCGTCAACACTCAAGCCGACCAATCATAGAGCTTGCTGTACGCGTCGTCACAACGTGTAAGCACTTTTTTTTGGGAGGTGTGCGTAAGTGTCTGCGTCAGCCACGGTGAGGTGTATAGACCGCATGAAGGCTGCGCTGGACCATACGTTTGCACTTGACGCAGAAGTATAAACAGAGCGGGGTCACGTGACTCCAAACGCAGTAGGGAAAGTAATTAAAATAATTGACTTGGAAAAATATGATCGATTATAGGCTCTCAATGTCGATTTCGATTTTTAAAAATTTTTTATTAATTGCCCAGCCCTACCGTATACCCTAAAAACCTCAGACAAGGTCCGAATGAAGGAAAAATTAAGTATTTAAGTTAATTGATTTAGCAATTACATACCTGTCAACCCTCCCGTTTTTCCTGGGATTTTCCCGTATTTAACGGTTCTATCTCGCTATCATTCCGTGAAGGTATTTTCCCGTATTTCTCCTGTATTTTCAGTTCTTCTCTGAAGGGTGGCAATAAACATTAAAGAGCCGATCCTCCCTATGCGCAACCCATACCACCGAACCACCAGGGGCCGCCCCTTGCACTTAAATGTGAGTCAGTTCTGTGCTTTCAATTTATATAGGCATAAAAACACTTTAAAATAAATATAAAAACGGCACGTTTTCATTTCCTTTTCATTACAGTTGATATCGCCCCTTCTATGCAATGCTCAAAACAGTCATATAGCAGTGCGTGACTGTCAGCTGACAAGCTCCATAGTCATAAATAGACACTGTTTCCCAAGCGGATTCTGTACACGCGATTTAAAGCGGTGCGAAAGTCTGGGTTTTGTGTGCGTGTTTGAACAGACATATACCCATAATTAATAATAATAACAACATCTAAAGATGTCGATCTTAGTGTTTTGTTTTTTTCCCCCAAACACAACTAATTTTTACAATTTTTAATTTTAACAATTATTATGGTGGGCATATCCCTTATTTTCACATCCCTATGTTGACAGGTATGCAATTATAACCCTTTTTGTTAGTGTTACTTTTAGCTAATAGCTACTTTTTAAAATAACTACACTCGATAAAAATGCAGGGTTCCGCACAATTTATTTATGTGGTCCCAACACAAATCGATTAAGTTCAGTTACCAAATTTAAGCCTCATTCACACCATGAGCGACTTCCAGCGGCAAAGCGACAAGTGACCGTTCATGTCAACAGATAGTGAGTGACTTCCGGCGACCTCCATCTACGCGAGCGACAACGAATGTTGGCGTCCAGGTGGGCGTGTCGAGTGACGCGACAAAGTTGAGAATCCTTCATAAAATAAAGAGCGACTTTCTAGAGCGACAGCCAATAGGAGCACCTGTAGAGCTCATGTGATCCTCTCTCTGCTCACTTAGAGGCTGGTTGTATTCTCCGTGCTGTAGACCTACACAGACCCATGTTTGCAGCAGGTTGCCACCCAGAGCGACCGGCAGCTACAAAGGCGCTGCTAGTGTGAATGAGGCATTAAGTGGATTGAACATAAAACAAATAAGTTGTCTCTAAAGAAATCTCAATATCTTGTGTTGTTTTTGCTCATTTTAAATAAGTAGTTTGAACAAGCGGCTTTTTTGAGTGTACTGTGAAATTTGTATATTATTATTTTCTGAGGAACATATGAGCAAAACTCACTGCCGTTATAATAGGGTGATCTGGTTGGTTGCTAAGGGATTCTGAGTGGATGATAACACTTCGCCAGATTGAGCTGTAAGTTTTGCAGCTATTATGCAACTTCTTAATCACTTCTGCTTTAAACTACGGTGTGTGTCTAACATCATTACTCATTTGTTTACCATTTTCAGTCTAAGTGATTCTGTCGACAGAAGCTTGTGAATGTCAGTTAGTTAGATAACATTACCTTGCTGGCAAGATTACATCAGCACTATTCAAAACATCAAGGCAACCACATGCTTAAGACATAAAAATACATTTCACTATTAAAGAAAAAAAGGTTCCTTGTTGACAACAGTGGAATTTGAAAAAAAAAAAACTTTTAAGTTCATGAAGTGCTTTGCACTTTTTGTTGTATCTGTGACTAAAGTATATGTCCTAAACAAAAACAAAAACAAAAACAAAAAAACAAAACAAAACAAAAAAAATACCCTGAAGTTTTCAGTGTAAAGATAAAATAATGTTTCAAATAATTTTCAAATTCATTTAAAAATATTTTTTTAAGTGATTCTCAAAATAATTTCTATTTGTTTGTTATTGCCTAAAATTTAATACATTCTGCTCTTTAAAGAAAGAAAATCTGAATCTACAAAAACCTTATTGGCAGCTCACACTTACCAAAAAATCAGAAATTGAAATCAAAATCAAACATATAAACAGTGGAAAACTTTAAATTTTGTTATTTATTTATTTTTTGTCTTTTAATATTCAATAATTTTCAAATTCATTAAACATTTCTTTTAAGTAATTCTCAAACTAATTAATATTTATTGTTTTTGAAAAAATGGAATGTAATTATTTTATTTGTTTTTTACATTTTGCTACTTAAAGAAAGAAAATCTGAATCGAAAAGATCTTACTGGTCACACTTACCAAAGAAAAAATCTGAATTAAGTTAAAGAAGTTAAAGATATAAACATTAAAAAAAAAAAAAAATCACATTTTGTTATTATTTTTTTTCTTTTAATTTTTTATTATTTTCTAATATATTATGAATTATTAATAGATAAAAACTTAATAATTTCTTTTTTACATTCTGCTAATTATAGGAAAAAATCTGAATCAACAAAAATCTTATTGACAGCTCACACTTACCACAAAATCTGAAATTTTAATTGACCAGGAAAAGTGTTTTCAGTGCATCTCTTGTTCGGTGCTATAGTGTAAACTCAATTCTGTCAACCAGTCATCGTTATCATCGAACCCTCAGTCAATAGAAAGACATTACCACTAAGACTGAAGAGGGGAAATCAAGAGAAACTGAATGAAATGATGTGGAATCTGTGTGTTTGTGGATGTGTGAGGCCGAAAGAGATTACCAGTGATTAGTTTGTGGAAAACAGATGTGTCTGTTCTACGAAACAGCTTCTGGCTCCTCATATGAGTTGCTTCCACAGAGAAAAATTCCAATTTAACGCTGAAATGGTGACACTGATTGGAACTGTGTCGGCTACTACAGCTCATGTGTTGTTTCAATAGTGAATTTGTGTGTGTTTGGCCTTTGGCAGTGAGTGCTCTCAATACAGTGTTTGTATCGATTACTGAAGTCATAAGTGAACTGATGTTTGCGCATGGTGGGGTACAGTAAATGTGTGTGTTTGTGTGTTATGGTCTCATCTTTACATAAAACAACAGATGGTAGCTGTCTATCAAAAGCAAAGCACAACACTTAAAAAAAGAACCCTACATTTATTTTATTTCTTGATTTCATAAGCAAGCAGAACTACTGTAATATGTTATGCTCTCAGATGAGTTTTTGAGCAAACCTCTTCGTATTTTTTTTCATCTGTGCTTAAGCAGAAATTCATTTATTTTCCTTCAGCTTAATCCCTTATATATGAGGGGAGCCACAGTGGAGTGAACCACCAATTATTCCAGTATATGTTTTATCCAGCGGATGCACTTTCAGCTGCATCCCAGTACTGGGAAGCACCGATACACACTTATATTCACACACAGACACACACACACATGCACACACACACACACACACTCATACGCTATGGCCAATTTAGTTTATTATAAATAACTTAAAAAAAACACTAATTTTTCCAACAAAAATACACCGTTATTTAAAAAAACACACTAAAATACACCCACAATAGATATTTTCTCTGATCTAAACAAATCAAAATAAAAACCCCGCAAAACATTTAGAATAAAATAGTACGAATGACTGTAAACCTGTCATGTAAACTGTAAAGAAATTCTGATTATTTTGTCATGTTCCTCTTTTCTCCCACCATTAGGGTTTATTTCCAGCTCAAGGGTCACCTAACAGCACCTACTGGAGAGATAGTATAAAGATAGTAAAGGCCCCATCTGATTGGTCAGATTTGAAAAATCAAAAACCTATGCATGCAGCACATAAAATTCATTATATTTATTCATTCATTCATTTTCTTTTCAGCTTAGTCCCTTTATTAATCTGGGGTCGCCACAGCGGAATGAACCACCAACTTATCCAGCATATATTTTACGCAGCGGACGCCCTTTTCAGCTGCGTCCCATCTCTGGGAAACATCCATATACACTCATTCACACTCATACACTAAGGACAATTTAGCTTACCCAATTCACCTATACCGCATGTCTTTGGACTTGTGGAGGAAAGCCAGGCGACCACGGGGAGAACATACAAACTTCACACAGTGTCACGGTTGGGTTAGGGAAAAGGAGAGCGAGGACTCAGGTGCAGGAAAATGGTTATTTATTAATAAAAAATAAAACAAAACAGCAAAACAAACTACCTCGAGGGGGAAAACATTAATAAAACAAATAAACAAACAAACTTAACAGGCTGGCAGGGATCAGGGCTTGGATCAGGACTGGAACAAGACAGGAGGACAAGACTGGGGTATCATTGACGTGAAACGACGACGAACTGGGACAGGACAGCAGACATGAGGAGAATTTAAAGCAGAAATAATTAACAAACAGACAGGTGAACATGATAGACTAATAATGGGTTAACAAGGAGGGTGGGGCTAGACAATAGACGGGAGAGCACATGACAACACAAGCCATGCACTCACATAAAGACTAGAACACGCAGTCACATGACGACACAAGCACGCAGTGTGTGTGTAAACACACACCACGTGCTAAACAACAACAGAGGACTGAACGCGAGACACAAGCACACGATAAAATGAAGACATCTTACTGTGCGCTCACACATATGCAATGCGCTGTGAATGAAGCAGCGCGATGCCGACAGAACAAAACAAACACCAGGACGAGAGCGCGCGTTCGCGAACACGCCCAGACCCCACGCGCCCCGTATCAAACGGAAGCGCGCACGGTCCAAGCGCCCACAATTGGCACTCATACAAAGACACAATGACAACACACAGGACTAGACAGCTAGTGTCCGGACTCTGCCACAAGACAAGAATTAACAAGACAGGAGTGGCAGAACCCTGACACACAGAAATGCCAACTGACCCAGCCGAGACTCGAACCAGTGACCTTCTTGCTGTGAAGCGAACGTGCTACCCACTACGCCACCATGGTGCCCCAATTATATTTATTGCACTGTGATATTTTTATATATTGCTCATACTGTGATCGGGATAAGGATCATTTTTCAATATGTTGTTTGCAATCCCTGTTACCATAAACTTTATACCATTACCTAGGGCTGCACAATATATCGTTCAGCATCGATATCTCAATATGATCATTCGCAATAGTCACATTGCAGGAAATGCAGTGTTGAGCTAGTATTATAATTCATCATTTGCATCTGCTTTTGATGTATAATGATTTTAAAAACACTCAGGCATAAGAAATTGTACCTTTTGTGACCTTAATGGCTTTCGGCTTAGTCCCTTTATTAATCCAGAGTCGCCACAGCAAAATGAACCGCCAATTTATCCAGCATTTGTTTTACGCAGCGGATGCCCTTCCAGCCGCAACCCATCTCTGGAAAACATCCACACATTCTCATTCACACACATACACTACGGACAATTTAGCTTACCCAATTCACCTGTACCGCATGTCTTTGGACTGTGGGGGAAACCGGAGCACCCAGAGGAAACCCACGCGAACACGGGGAGAACATGCAAACTCCACACAGAAATGTCAACTGACCTAGCCGAGGCTCAAACCAGCGACCTTCTTGCTGTGAGGCGACAGCACTACCTACTGCGCCACCGTGTCACCCCCTTAACTACGATTCATTTTAGCGAATTCTTTTATTTGTATCATTCAGTTACTGTACTTGGGAAATGATAAAACACTTTATTTCAATTCTATCTTTTTCTTGCTTGTATTTATAGATTGTTATGCGATTTAAAATACTTACAACACATGCAAATACAGAAATACACTGCAAATGGCACAGACCACAACGAAAACGTGTTGGGGGACCCCAAAAAGTTTATAGATTTTTTATTCGATTTGATGGAGATGCGAATAGTAAACATCAATTCATCTATCGCTTACTAAACCCGTGTATAAAATACTCAAAATATAGAAATGAACTGCAAGTAGCACAGATAACAATGATGTGTCGGGGGACCTCAAACATTTTATAGATTGTTTATTTTGCACTCCCAATGAAGAATCATCCCAGTGGATCTAGCATTATACGTTCTTTCCAATAGAGATATGGTGGAATTGTATTCATATCGCAATATATATCTCTAAATAAAAATTTTTGCAATGTTAGATCTTTCCAATATTGTGCAGCCCTACCATTATCCCTTCTTTCTTTCGCATTATCCCTCTCATCTCCTTATCATCTCTTTATTCGTTTCGTAACGACGTCCCCAAAGACACACTGTGATCCCCCTGGTGCCCTCGGTAACTCTTGGGCAGATGAGACTCATGCATACACACACACACACACACACACACACACACTTATTTAAGTCTCTGTTTCCACAGGGCTCAAAATGAGAAGTGCAGAAAGACAGAGTGAGCAAGAGAGAGGCTTGCCAAAGATTACGTAATTCTGCTGAACAGTTGCACAGAAGTGCTGAGGAAGGATTTTGCTCTCATTTTTTTGTTGTTGTGTTGTTCACTTGTTTATTTATTTTTATTTCTCCCACTGGCTGTGTTTTTCAGATTTAATATCAAGTAGTTTATTGTTTGCTTTCCATGCAGTATTAGAGGTATAGAAGCAGCATCTCAATTTGCATAATATATACATCTTAGTATTGAAAGTATCCCAAAGGTCTGAAACTGGAAGAACAAATCCATTTATGCCCTAATCTTTAAAATTGCTTACAACACGTTGTGCTTTATGGGATTTTGTTCAGATCTATAAAAGTAAAAAGCATTGGAAAACTGTATAACAGTGTGATCTGCTAAAATATGACATGCGTTCCCTGAGGTACAGTATGTCTACTTTGCTAGTACACACTTAATAGTAAGGACATTTCTTGACAAACAAATATATATTTTCAAGACTTCGAGGTACCAGAATTCTATAACTACTAGAAAGGCCACAGTGGTCTTTCTGACTGTTCGTTTTTCATATGATCATGCTGTAAATAAGATTTTTTTTGAAAAAAGTTAAAGATATAAAAAGTGGAGAATGTAACAATTTGTTGCTGCATTTTGGGGAAAAGGCTATTTATTTTAATGATAAAAAAATAAATTCATAAAAAATGTCAAAAAAAATCATGTCAAATTTACATGCAAAGCTTCTATTGAGATTTCAGTATTAAGCTTTGAATGTCCTAAATTTATAACCTATATATATATATATATAT